>BSQZ01000043.1:5907500-6002590 GCA_033239005.1 Lamellibrachia satsuma | reverse complement strand
TTTCAGTAGAATGAAGCGTGGTGACAAATTGAATAAGCTACTACCAGATATTCAAATTGTCCCATACGATCTGAGGTCATTTATCGAGCTGTCCTAATGGCTAATATAGATCGCTACAAAAAACGTGGTATTACTATGGTGTTTATAACACTGTCAAAATGCTCAAATGTTTTTAACACGCACGGCTTTGCATGAATGGTTTAACACACAATGTTAATATTTGATGTAATTGAGTGTGTGAGTGTGTGTATGTGGTGGTCACGTGTCGTTTTATTGAATGTAGGTTATGGTACATTTAAGTTACTTGATATCAGTGTAATTTATTAGTAATTTCTGTTGCATAACACTCAATAATTATTTGTATAATAATTTTATACTTAAGTGGATTTGTTTTTTTAATTTGTGCACGATCCAACTGTAAAGTTGCCAATAATAACGTGATTAATTTCATGTTTACTGATGTTGTTACAACTGAAACAAGACACCATGAAGCAAATGTTGAATGTATTGTTAAAAATTCAAAACGTAACCTCCATATTCGTGTATTAATTAAGCTGACAGTAGCAAAGGTAATCTGCGAGTGGTTAGATATACGGGCGTAACTGAACTGTGATACTCAACAAATTTCACGTTTTATGGGTATGTTTTCTGTGTCCAACAAACAATAATTGATGGAAATATCTCAGTAGAATGGAAAAAACCTGTCGTGGGTTCACTAACTCTACAGAAAGAAGATTGTGACATTGAACCATCCCTGTGTTAACCCTAGACGGGGCCGTTTGGAGTTAAATGACATTTCATTAATCAAATCATGCTCATTTCTTTTATTCCGAAGTTTACTGGTCGCAATGTAAACACCCAGACTCAAGGGCGTGGTTTTATACGACTGATTTATTGCCGTTTACGGACGCCTCAATACGCGGCTGCTCACCAGTGACTGACCTAATTGTATTGCACCGTGTGTTCCACAGCGGCCAGGTTTTACTTACTTATGACATTTAACTCCAAACAGGTCCCTTCGACCGAAACGTCCGACTCTCTACCACAGGTGGTGTTGAACCCCGGTCCCCTCGACCGAAAGTATGACTCTCTGCCACTCGATCACCGCGCCCCACTCGACCACTGCGAACAACTCGACCACCGCTCCCCACTCGACCACTGCGCCCCGCTATCAGCGAGGCAAATGTCCTATTAATAGTCGTTAGGCCTACTTTACAATAATATGTTGATATGGTACCCCTGTGTTTTGCTGTTGTATATGTCACTTGCAAATAAAATAGCATATTGCATTAATAGTCACTAAATGCAAAGTTGCCTATTGCCGCCACTCATTTAACTGAATTGTAAAGTGGCGACTTCCAAGACATTCAACATAACATAAAATTTCACAATTTCTTCTAATAATTTAAAAATAAAGTCCCACTATATAAGTGTGATAGAAATGACTCACCACAGATAGACTATCTAGATGTATACTGAGCCGGGAGAAGGTTGCCTGCACAGAACGACGTATGTCGTCTTCTCTGGCGCAGAGCGAAATACCCTGACTACGCTGAGATCGTTAAGCTGGGGGTGACACGGGGCACAGCGCCATCTATTGAGTAGCCTACCATATACTTAAAGCAGATAAGTCCGCCAGGGATACATACATACATAGAATTGATGCATACATACAGACATACATACATACATACATACATACATACATACATATATACATACATACATATATACATACATACATCCATACATATATACATATATACATACATACATACATACATACATACATACAATACCATGACAATTTCAGTTTATAAAAAATAATAATAAATAAAAAAAATGTTGTGTATATATTCGTATAATAATAATAATACGTTATATTTGTTTCTAACATAAGTAGAATAAATACACAATATTTGTGTTGCATTAAATGAAATACTTATTATGTCAGAATGTTCTTATGGTTGTATATCCCTGTACAGTGTTCTACTAATATTACAGAGGATACAATGAAATGTTTGACACTACAAGGTAGTCTTTGCATTAGTGTTTGATCTATGGTACGAAATATTGCACAAATTCCCTGAAAGTGCAGACAAACACTTGTATTACTAGTGTGTTAATTAATAATAACTATTTAAATATAGTATATTATAATACAATCATATATTCCTTTGGACATTTCCCCAGCCATTTATCTAGGGATACAAATGATTTGTTTTATATAGTTTTGTTATAAGTATCTGTTGAACATATCCATTTTGTTGAACAAATGCATAAAAGGTTGGCACAATTGTAGTACGGACTGATAATGAGTTCCAATACTTTACACCATAAATTGATAAGCATCGCGACTTAATATTTGTACGGATACATTGACGTACATATTGACACTGAACTCGAGAAGTACGTAAATTAGCATGATTCGTAAAAAAAAAGCGTTGAACATTGACAGGTACTGGCATATTGTTATATATTTTATACATTATTGAGCACATTTTCAGATATATTAAGTCTTGAAATGTAAGTCCTCTACACCTATAAAGTAGCAGGTTGGTTTGATGAAGTCTACCAACACCACATATCATCTGACCACATAGTTTGATGAAGTCTACCAACACCACATATCATCTGACCACATAGTTTGCACCACTCTGATACAGTGTGCATTAGTAATACATGCATTTCCCCAAACTTCACAGCAATAGCACACTATAGGTAAGAACAGTGAGTAATATAAGGTAAGCAAGTTTGTAGTTCCTAGAACATGACTTGCCATGTGCATCACTCCGGTTATTCTGGACAGGTTTGTCTTGACATTATTTATTTTATCTTTCCAAGTCAGTTTTTCATCAATCAAAACTCCAAGGAATTTGGTCTTACTGACCCTAGTAATTTGGTCATCATGAATTTGTATATCCAGATTACAGTTTATTCTGAGATTACCAAAGACCATATAATTTGTTTTTGATACATTCAGTGACAACTTGTTTACATTTAATCATGTTTACAGTTTATCAAGTTCACAGTTTGCTACACTTATAAGAATATGTACACCTGCATCAGAGTTTAAAATATTGGTGTCATCCGCAAATAGAATAAATTTAAGGAATGTTGATACATTACAAATTGTGATACATTACACGATCAAGATGTTTAGTACATTTCGCTTGTCTACGTATACAGCTCAACTGTGGTGGACTCTTACTGTATATAGCATCCGCAGATTACTTGTATGCTACAATAATGTGTTTAGACGATTACTCAGACTATCCAAATACTGCAGCGATTCAACTATGTTTGTGGAGAGACTGACTCCTGACTATAAAGCAGTAATACGAAACCTTGTACATAAATGTATGTCAAGTTTAGGTAAATCTAGAAACTCACTGATAATTGCGGTACTTGGTACTGACATCAGATGGAAATCAAGGATAAAGCTACGATTCCATATGTACGGATGCGGCATGCGGTATGCGACAACAAATGGCTATAGTGCGAATTCATATGAGTGTTTCCATGTGTGCGGATGCGTTTTGTCGTGCGGATACGGATGCGGCAAATCGAATAGCTCCATGTAGCGATTCAAATCGTATCCGCACACGAATCGGACAGGAAATTCCCAGGAGTGACGTCAATATAGAGGTATTTTCTAAATGGCAGCGTAGGTAAGAATACATTGATAAGGACTAGGATTAAAAACACGCCGTCACGAAAACTACCAATAGCTCAAATAGAAGTTCTGAATGAAGAAGTGCGTCATAATCATATCTTATATGACCCCAAGTGTGTAGAGCATAAAGACGCTCAGAAAATTCACAATACGTGGAACAGCATCTACATTATGAAGGCACGGGAATTCGGCCAATGCTAATGGTGTCGAAGAAGCTCACGGTGGTAGGTACTACGTATAAGCACTACCTAAGACTGTCTGCGACAGTTGAGTTGAGCAAAAACGGCAAACCAGAAGCGGAAAGAGAAATAAAACGCACTGCTTTCCGCACGCATAGAATCACGCAAAACGCATTCCGTATGACGCATCCGCTAACTGGAAACGTATCCGCAGCCGTACCCGTACATATGGAATCCTAGCTTAAGGAGACAATGGGTAAAGTCACTTTATATACATAATTACCTTGTGTAAGCATACAGTATGTATGTTTTATGTTTCACGTGTTTCTTTTTTTTACATTATTTGATCTGACTTAGCTGACTATATGGACCTATATATGTATCATTATATGTGCATTTGTTTCTGAATTAAATAATTTAAATTAAAAACAATTACATATATCATTAATATATACACGAAACATTTAATAAATTAGATGAACATTCACCTATTTTGACAAATTGTTTACTGTCATTTAGATAGCTTTTGAGCCATTTCTCTGCCACATCAAGAACACCATAGTAGTTGAGTTTTTCTGTCAGTATCGAATGTTTCACTGTTGTGATATTCACTATATTTCGTGCTGCTGCCTAGCGACCATTGAGGTACTACGATCTGTCAACATTTGCAGCCATTGCTCTGCCTTAAACATGTAACATAATGCGAATAAACAATATTCAAGTTCCATCCATTAAATCGTGTTTATTATGTCGCCATTGACAATAATTCACGTTGTCGCAATTGACAATAACTAACGATCTCGCAATTGACAGAAACTTTATTAACGCAACATGGCTGCAGGTACCACGTCACGGATACAAACAACATAAAAACGCCCGGGGTCTCCAGTATCAAAACACGGATCAAGAATTAGTATCCGAAATACACCACATTCCTCCATGCGTAGTTTTTAAACTCTAACTGTGAAATGTCAGTAACAACAGCAACACTAGTCCAATCAACACAAGCGTCCACAATTGCAATATTAGTTATGAATTAAACATAAAAAATGTCACAGGGCTGCGTTCGGCGTACACCCATAAAACCAACATTCACAAGTGATTTATAAATCCAATCGGATCGGAGGTTTAGACAATCGTGCGGACCTGCGTAGTTCAGGTGTCATTTCTCGCTCTGTTGGTACGTACGTACTTTTGGTGAAGTACAATACGTAATCACCGTCTCACGTGATGGTGATTTCACTACAGGCGATGGTGCCAATTTAACACCTTCCATAGGTGGAACAACACCGACACCTGAAGGTTCTTCGACAATATGGATTTTGAAACCTGGATTCATCGTCATAAAATGTCGGTATTGTCGGATTTCATTGCCACCTACGCTCCAATCATAAACAACATCGTACGTTTTCACAATTTTCACCCTGTTCGTAATACATTTTTACAAACTTTCATGTTTCGACACATTTCAATAAAAGTATATGTTGCATTAATCTGTATTTTACAATAAAGTCAGTCATGACCTGTATCGATACCTCTTTTTTATGTGACAATGCATTTATTTCGTCGTGAGGTTACACACTTTATTTGAAACTCTGCTGGATGAATGGATAGAATTAAAAGCGCAAAGTCTTATCGTTTTTACCATGCAATCGTAATAGTCAACATAAACTACAATACTGCAAACATATTATCCTCCTAAATATGTTTTAAGAAACCACATATTAATAATACAGTTTAAGGTTTATCTATCTAAGGGCTCTTTCGTGTGTAGGGTACACAGGTAGTCCCACGCAGCCTAAAGCATCAAAGCGTCCCATTTCAGGGGCATGACGTTACATAGATTTCCTAATAATTGGCTTCAAAATTAGAGTCCAAGAGGACTCCAATGCGAATGTTACCATCAACACGAAGACCAAGCAGCATTCTACCAGCTGTACGAAGAAGCTGCACAGGTGAGCAATTCCACGCTATAGCGGACAAGATGTCAGACATAACTATAATAAAAGGCCCTTTATAGAAAAAGGGCGAGATCGCTGTCAAAAATAAGTCAGTCCGATCATGCACCATGCAATATTGTATATTATAGAGTCGATTACTGGAGTATATAGCAGTTATTATAATACATCATACAACGCTTTTACAAACACTTATTTCTGGCCTAAATCACTCCCTCAAACAGGCCGAGATCACTGGCTACACAGGCCGAGATCACTGCTGTACAGGCCGAATTCACTGCCACACAGGCCGAGGTCACTGACCGAGTTCACAAAAACAGGCCGTGATCACTCAGGCCGAGATCCCGAAAGGCCGAAATCACTGTGAAGCAAATAGAACACAATCCGCCAGTAAAGCCTGCGCGCGTAACATCCAGTATCAATCATGGCAACTGTTTATGGACTTGAAGATCAGTTAAAAATATTTATGAGTGGATTTAAAGCACGGTTTGAAAATCTGGTTCGCATTGTGTCAACGCCAGATGTCTCGGAGGCATCTATTCTACAAGTTCTGAACGTGTACGTAATAATATGGGTCTGTCAACAATAACAAATGTAACTACATTCGTGCTTGCATTGCATGGTGGATAGAAATTACCACATTTATTAATGAAGTATTTGAATAAAATTATGCAATATGTGTTAATGTAACATACTATCAAATATAATATACAGCAAATAAGACCCTGAAGTCCCGTTTATTTCGATTCCCGCCATCTTGGATTACATCGCTGACAATAACAAACGAAGTAGCAACGAACCAATCCACTAAACAGCTAAGTGCCATAAGTTACTATTAAGTCACATAATACTATGCTAACTGTATTTAAACAAGTACGTACTACGCGATGTACGTAATTATTTATTGCACCATTGTTAATTTATACAGTATGATATATAACCTCGATCCATGCCTAGGCCTAGCAATGGCAACGCCAAAGGCAAAGGGCCAACCCTACACTTCATCAATAAGTACATTATGTGAATTTCGAAGAGACGCATACTCAACCCTGATTTAACGCATGCAGTTATAATTAGAAACTATGGTGTTAAAACAGACGGGAAATAGTGTCAGTAAATTACAGTGCAAAATACTTATTATACTAGTATTAATATTACAAGTTGTGCATATAGACAGAATTCGTGTTATGGTATTTATTGTTAGAGTAATTTTAGCATGGATTGAAATGTATGTCTTTTATTATTATTCCAGTGCCAGTGCGCTTGAAATGCATATTGTTCGTGTTCGTGGTCGACTTGTGCAAGAAAGGCCTGCTGACGAGCTGCTATTGAATTTTCACGAACTGCTGGGAGAAGCACGTCGTCTTCAAGCTGTGAGTCCGGGTATGTATCAGCCTGGCATAAAAGCATTACAAATTGTTATCTTTATGTATATATGTATATATATATATATATATATATATATATATATATATATATATATATATATATATATATATATATATATATATATATATATATATATATATATATATATATATATATATATATATATATATATATATATATATATATATATATATATATACATATATATATATGTATATATATATATATATATATATATATATATATATATATATATATATATATATATATATATATATATATATATATATATATATATATATATATATATATATATATATATATATATATATATATATATAATATTTACAATGTGTGACATGTGGTGTCCATTCATACAAAATGCACCAGTAAATGATGCAGCTACTTATTTCTCTTTCCAATATGACAATGAGGACGTGTGAAAAAACGGATTAATATAAATTACTATCTTACTGCTTACAATATGTATTACATGTGTTTATGACATGCTTACAAATTAACACTTTGCCACATTTTAGATACTTAGCTTTTTTCATCATGTTTTTGTTATCACATCCATAGAAATTACTATGTACTATTTCTTTGTACAGGAACTACGGCTTACCAGGCACAGTTGTATCTGCTGGCAGAAGTGCAGACAGATATGATATAACCAGGGAACAAATGCAGTTCTTTCTGCGAATTGACATGACGGCAACAACAATGGCTGATGCATTAGGAGTGTCTGAATCGACTGTGCGGAGAAGACTTCAGTTAGTTTCTCATTAACCATCACATTATGACTTTACCAGTTGACATATATAACTGTCCTTAGCACAAATGTTTAGAAAATCAGTAATACAATTTTCTTTCCAGCAATGAAACATGAAATTTAAGCATAAATTTACATGTAATACTTAGTCTGTTGCGATATACTGATCATCTTTAAAGCAGTAATGTGTCACCAGGCTGTCAGTATGGCTGGCTCATTTATTGTGTATGTTATATAGGTTGTCTGTCCCATACATTCAAGTTATGTTATAGCTTGTTTAATCTGCAAACTATTATTTTGTAGGGAATATAACATTAAGCTACACGACATATATTCTGACCTCACTCATGAAGCCCTGAATGAGAAGTTGCAGAATATCATTGTAACAGCCGGTGTCAAAACAGTCTGAGCTGCCCGAATAAGTGTCAATGAACCATGCCATGCTAATAACTAGTCATCAAGTTTTAGTAAAGTACATTCTCCCTTTAAAACCAGACATGATTTGATTTGTCGATTTTTATAAATATCTTCTGTTTAATGTGTATGATATCTATCAGTGGCAAGTATACCTACTAGTATGCTTCACGTGTCTTTCTTGATAACTAGTGAGTATAATAATTATTTTGTAATAATGGTTGAATATAATATTAACTTTCAACAATACGGTGATGTAAAATATTAAGAATTTAACATTATTGGCTTAAAAACATCTACACCAGTATATTATGCTCTCATCCATATCGATATATATAATTATGGGAATATGGCACATTGTATAATTTGTTTGACATATATTGTGGAAATGTAGCTTACTTTACTTTACTTAGTCCTCTTCGTGCCCGGTGGCACATAAGGCATCGACAAGAGAGCGCCACTGCTGTCGGTCTGCAGCCCATTTGGTGATGTTGTTCCATGTCAGGCCGCATTCTTTCATCTCCTTCACCACTGTACGTCTTCATGTTTCTTTTGGGCGACCATGTCTCCTTTTTCCATCTGCTGTCCAGCGTAAGGCTGTCTTGGGCAGTGCGCCAGGTGACATTCGGCACACGTGTCCAAGCCATCTCCATCGTCTCTTCTTTATCTGTGTGGCCAAGGCTGTTGCATCTGTTTTGCGGTGCAGCTCTTCATTGGTGATGGTGTTGGGCCAAAATACTCCTAGGATCTTCCGTAGACACTTGTTTTGGAAGGTCTCAAGCTTGTGTGCTAGCTTGGCTGTCAGTTTCCAGTACTCGGAGCCGTAGAGAAGTACACTGAGAACATTACTATTGTACAGTCTCAGTTTTGTTTCCAATCTCAGTTGCTTGGATTTCCAGATGGGCTTCAGCATAGCAAAGGTCTGACTTGCCTTTCTGATCCTAGCCGTGGCATCTTTTGCAGAGTCTCCATCTGTTGTGATTTTGCTTCCCAGGTATGCAAAGTCCTGAACGTCTTCCAAAGCCTCACTGTTGTTTATGTTGTTTATGGTGATGGGGTTATCTGTCTTGTTGTTGATCCTCATCAGTTTGGTTTTTGCTGTGTTGAGCTTTAACCCAATCTGTGCCTGTTAGACAGCAGTCCAATGTCATCTGCATAGTCCAGGTCTTCCAAGATCGAGGTAAGTGTCCATCTGATGCCTCTGTTTCCATTTTTGGTGGTTTCTATCATCAGCCAGTCGATGGCAAGGGTGAAAAGAAATGGTGAGAGAATGCATCCCTGTTTTACTCCAGATTTTACGCTAAAGCTGTCTGACATGTGAATGTTACAGGCGACTTGACACTGGACGTCTGTGTAAAGTATCTTGATCACATTTACCATCTTCTGTGGGATCCCGTAGTGACGTAATATTCTCCACAGGGATTCTCTGTGAAGGCTGTCAAAGGCCTTTTCAAAGTCAATGAAGGCAATGTAGATCGTACTGTTCCATTCCGTGCTTTGTTCCAAAATCTGCCGTAGCGTGAAAATGTGGTCGATGCATGACTTTCCTCTTCTGAAACCGGCTTGTTCCTGGCGGAGGATTGTATCTGTAGCTGCTGATATTCTCTTCAGGATTATGCGGCTGAAAATCTTGCATGTCATTGATAACAAGGTTATGCCCCGCCAGTTGTTACAGTTCCCCAAGTCGCCCTTCTTTGGTAGCTTGATAATTGTGCCTGTCTTCCAATCATCTGGTGTGTTTTCTTCATCCCATATTCTCTGGAAGATCTGGCAGAGGATTCTGGGTGTTTCTTTTCATCTGCTTTCAGCATTTCTGCGCAGACGCTGTCGCTTCCTGGTGCTTTTCCATTCTTCTGGGCCTTAATGGCTTCTCTGACTTCTGCTTCAGTGATTTGGTCGAGGTTGATTTCAAGGTCATCTGCTGCCTCCGGGATGTCTGCAAGTCTGGGTGGATCTGCACGATTGAGAACCTGTTGGAAATGCTCCTTCCATCTCTCTATCTTCTCTTTCTTGACTGTGATTATCTTTCCATGTGCATCTTTCAGTGGGAGATTCTGGTTTGGATCTGTATCTCCTTTCAGCTTCTTGGTTATTTGGTAGAGTGACTTCATATCCTTTCTTCTTGCTGCTGCTTCTGCGTCTTCTGCAAGGTTTTCAATGTAAGTTCGTTTGTTTACTCTGGTACTCCGTTTTACTTCTTTGTCTTTTTGTGAGTATTCTCTTGAAAATCTTTCTTTGAGTCTTGGAGACTTTGTGGTGAGCAGCTTTTTCTTTATTCCTTTCCTTTGGTCTATTTTGTCCCAAGGTGATGTGAAAATCCACTGCTCTTTCTTTGCTCTTCTGTAGCCTAGCACTGCTTTCCCTGCTAGCTCCATGGCCATGTTGAAACTGTGTATTGTCATCTCTGTTTCCTCCTGCAGAATATCAAAACTGTTCTTCAGAGCAATTGTGAACTGTTGCTTGGTTTCTGGGTTTTGTAGCTTGGTGGTATCAAAACGCTCTTTCTTCTTCTCTCCTGTCTTTGCCTTTCTCAGTTTCAGTGCAAGTTTTCCTATCAACAGGTTGTGGTCGCTGCCAGCATCAGCTAGTCTCCTTGTTTTGACGTTTTGTAGAGAGCGTCTCCATTTTCCATTAACAAGGATGTGATCTATTTGACTCTCACTTCTGCCGTCTGGGGATCTCCATGTCAGCTTATGTATTGTCTTATGTTGGAAGAGTGTCCCTCCAATCACGAGGTCATTCTCCCCACATATGTCACACAATCTGCTGCCGTTATCAGTCATTGTACCTGTTCCGTGTTTGCCCATGATCCTTTCCCTGTTAGTGTTGTCGCTCCCAACTCGTGCATTGGAATCTCCAAGAACCACTAGTACGTCGTGTTTGGGGATGTCTTCCAAAATTGACTGAAGACTGTCATAGAAGTTATCTTTTTCTTCTTTTTCTGCTTCCTCTGTAGGTGCGTAAGAGGTTACCACTGAGAGTTTGATAAATCTGGACTTAAATCTAGCATAAAGAAATCGTTCAGTTATTGGTTTCCATTCAAGAAGAGTGTTACCTTTCTCATTCTGGATGATCAGGGCTACTCCCTGTCTATGCTGGTTGTCCTCTCTGCCTGACCACAGTATGGTGTCTCCTGTCGCCAGTTGTCGTTTTCCAGCTCCAGTCCATCTAGCCTCCATGATACCTAGAAGGTTGATTTTGTATTGGTGCATTTCCTGGAGAACCTGTGCCAGTCTTCCTGTCTGATATAGTGTTCTCACCTTTCCAGCATCCGATGTTGATAAAAGTTTTGGGTGTAAGGAGATCCGCCATCGGGGTGAAGACTTCCTTGCGGGTTTGGTCCCCATCCTTCATAAGTCCAGTTGCCTGTACTGCTTCTCTCCTACCGCCCGGTGCAGTTTTCTCTCTTGTTTCAGTTTCCGTAGCTAGGCTGTTTTTTCGGGGTGGGGTCGCTGGCCCCACGCCCAACCCTCCTCTTTTATCCGGGCTTGGGACCGGCAGGAGATTCTCAAAGAGCATTTTCCAGGCAGAGTTTTGGAAATGTAGCACATTGATATAATTATCAATGATACAGTGGTAGTAGAATCATAATAAAGTTATATGTTTTTCGATAATTCTGTTTTAAGTATGTATGTAACGTTTCCGACAGTTAATTTAAGATACACAATAGAAGACAAATTGTAATCGATACTTCAGTGTTTGCTCTGGCTATAGTGGGACAAAGCGAACCTAGGGCGACTGGGGCATTGCACCTTATACTAAACACATTAATTTGATGACAAGTGGTTTCGACCATGTGGAGTAACTTCAATTCCTGGTGTTCTACATGATCCAAAGTGAACCCGAACAATAATTTATTTCATCACAATATAAACAATATTTTTTATTGTGAGCAATAAATAGCTTCTAGGAGGCAATTTCTGAAAATATCAGTTTAGGTAGATGAAAAATCAGCAAGTCTGCCCACATCAATTGTCATTAACCAGGATATACACTGTTTCAATCAATACGCGAAACGACTGCACCTCTTTTCCAGTTATTTCGTACGGTTTAATGCATGATGGTACCCGACCTGTTGGTAATTATTTAAATGAGTATACTACTCTGGAATCATAACGAATTCAAACCGTACACGATGCCAAGTCTCCTGTGCAATCACATGACAGTTGTTGACTTAAAACTTGCGTATCGATCAATGGTGATAAGCGAGGAAAGTCAGCAATTTGTTTGTTTGCACTTGACAGTCAACTGATGTACCTCCTCAGTAAGCTCGCTTAGCATCTCCTCCTTAGTTGGTATATGAAAATGTTCTCGTGTGACTGACATGTTGAGATCCTTTGGATCAATGCACATTCGGATATCGTCATTTCTCGTCTCGGCTACGATTATCGAGTTTACCCAGTGGGTAGGTTCATTGACCTTAGCCACGTAACCCATTTACTAATTGTGCAACGGCTAGTGCATCAAATCTATCGCCCGTGTAACCATGCATCGGTTAATGCACAAATAGTACAATACTATATCGTTCGTGGAACCATTGGGTGCGACTACTTTATATGTCATAGGATATCAGAAGTACGCTTCAGAGCTACATTAAATGGAAGTCGCCCTTAGTAGGAGGGCAACAATTTATTTCGGGATATGAATACAGTGTCGCCATCTTGTAAACACATCCAGGATCCAGAGTAACTTCCTGGTAAAATTATTATACAGCGGACACCGCTTAACAGAATCACGAATAACAAAATCAGTCAAAGAACCAAAATACATTGGCTGGAACTGAATCATTTCCTATTCCCTCTGTATTAAGGTGCGCCGCTTAAGAGAATCACCCTTTTAACTTCATCAAATTATTCTTGTATTTCTGGCCCGAAGTGATTGTGTTAAGCGGAGTCTACTATAACATTTAGGACCTGTTACTTTAGGGTTCAGCCTACAGTTACATTTCCCACTGGTGGCCATGCTAACGTTTTGCATGATTATAGGAAAACGTGACCATCAAACATTATACAATTTTCTACCAGCAACTGTCATCATCCCACTGACATGTTGGTCGAGGTTTGCCAAAATTCCATATTTCTAGCTGTTTTAAAATGCCTGCATGTGCCATACCCGTCAATGTTTATCAATTTTAATTACTACGCACATGTGCCTTGTGGCAAAAAAATTGATAAAAATCCGTCCGCCTAATAAAATCATCTAAAAATCTACAGTTACACTGTCAACAGGTTCTGCCAGCAAACTTGGCAATGTGCCTGCTCAAATACAACCATGTCAGATAATATGATTTTGTTTTACTTCACATATCTATAATTACTGTGCCCTACATTCGGCTGTAACACACCAGGAAGTGTAACTGAGGCACGACCCATAATTGCAAAGGCCACTCATTACAAGTGGCGCCTCTGGTGGATACGTTAACCATCACTGCAACAATCGCTTATTCACGACAACTTGTGCACGATCCTTGTTCGAAAATACGGTCTACTGACATTATGATTATTAATTATTTTGGACTACGATCGAGCACGCGTCCAATTCTGTTCTGTTCAGTTGACCATAAGCGATTGTTCTACAAATGTTTGTCGTCAATTGATTGTTAAAATACCCACCAGAGGCGCCATGGATCATTTTGTGTTTAGCCTCTGTTCAACAGCTCAGTTGCTACAACAGTGTTATTACAGTTCCCGATTTATTGCATATTAACTGCTATATATCAATTTAACAAGAAATTAAGCTGGTTTAAATTAAGCTGTTTAATATTTCCTGTACACGTATAGTGTCGTTTTTTATTGCAGCTATCAACTTTAGCGCGCGCGCAGCACAAAGGAGTTAGTGGTTATTGATTTTAACTTAATTTGACCTCACTGTTTTGAGTTAAATTTCATCGGTGTCTATTTTGATAGAGTTTCAAATGCTCTATCAGTCACAAATGCTATATATGCGAGCAAGTTGGGGTAGGAATATTATTCTACCCCTGACATAAAGCCTACAAAATGCATAGAAGTGCGCCGAATCAGTTGTACTTCGGCCCACTTGCTGTGTCGTTCGGTCGTGAGTCTGAGGAGCCAGTCCAACATCAAGGAGCAATTCAAGGAGATGCCTGTCATTACCCGTCCGACCTGCTACGGCCGGGCCACAGCCAACTAAGCATAAGTGCCCGTATGTAGGCCCCAGTTCTACATTCTCATAATACTAAATTGATTAAAACAGCAACTGACAAATACACGTTCCAGTGGGTCGATATGCCAGGGGTACTGAAGTAGTCAGTAGCTCTTGGCTCCAGACGATGGATAAAGTTGCTTCTGCAATTCACACAGCCCATCGCTAAATAGGCTCGTTGATGTTCACATCTGAAATGTGTGAATATGTTAAAACTACATGTTCTGCTGATTCAGCCTATCGCGAATCCAGTTCGTTGATGTCCAAATATGGAGTGTGTGAATAGTTTATGTAATATCCGCAGTCGACTTAATGGAAAATGCGTATTTTTGTTACATTTGGTAAGACTCAAAATACTGGAAATCCAAAATGGTGAGCACTTTGTGGGTCGTTGCCGATGATGGATGTGAATTCCATCCTCTCGGCGATCACATGACAAAGTTAGGAATTTCATCAAGGGTGAAATGTTTTAGTTTTCAGTGTTTCCATTTTCACTTCGATTATTGTTTGACCAGACAATGAGTAATTTAATGTTTGTCTCATGATTTCACAAAACTACACATAAAGGTTGCACTAACGAGCTGGCATGTTGCAGTGGATATAATGAAGGTTTGGTGTTTCGCAATATTAATTTGAAATGAGACTAGCAAAGAATCAAATTGATGACAGACCTTTAAGTAATATGCGCAGCGCGTCCTGTCGTTGAACTCATCGAAATATTTTACTATGATCGTTAGATCGGGTATGTTAATATTAAACTGTGATAGGCCTTATGTCAAACTATACAGAGCCGAGGCCACGTTTGCGCTTATTTGTCGAACTTCGACTGGCACAATAATTTAATAGTTTATCCGATGATTTCGTCAAAATTAAATAATACGTTTGTACAGACGAGCTAGTCTGTCGTAGTGGATACTAGATGTTCTCCACAAATGCCACCAGGCGAATACACTGACATCTGCAGTTGTTCGCCTGGTGGCGCTACTGTACAACGGAATGCCGTATCTGTGTTCTGTTTTGCTGCCACCCCCAGCGCGTGATCTTTAAAACTCGCACGCATGCACGCACACACGCACGCACACACGCACACACACACGCACACACACACACACGCACACACACGCACGCGCGCGCGGAAGTACACACGTATTAAATGTTTGCATTTTGATGTAGACGATTGTTATGTCTGTTGATGGGAGCAACTTTAACGTTAACTTTCCATTTAACATTTGACGAAATGAGGGAGGGATGGGGGAGGGGGGAGGGAGGGAGGGAGGGGGAGGGAGGGAGGGAGGGAGGGAGGGAGGGAGGGAGGGAGCTTATCACAAAACACCCAGAGACATCAAGCAAGGATATAACACAAATAAAGTTATTCTAATTACATTGTAAATATAACAGAAACTTGTGTAATAAGTTTATCTTGATTTGTAGCCATATAGACTGAATAACACACGTATGTACATAATTATTACAGAACGTATAAACCATTAGATACAATAAAATAATATAACATTAAATTACCTAAAAATAAATAAAGACTTTTTTTTTAAACAAAACTTTAAAAAAATATATTTTTAGACAGACAACACAATGTCAATACTAAAAATTATATATAATGAAAAAACAAGCTACATATTAACATCACATCTCCTTTCTTCTCCGACATTCGTCAATCTGTGCCACCGACTCAACTGACAAACTGACAACAACAAATCTTGTAGTGGCGCATGTTACCAACAATGTAACAATTTTTATCATTAAACAATCTTCATTGTATTGTTCCATAAATAAAACATTATTATCAACATAATAAAACAATTACACAATGGTGGAAAGTTCTTAACATAACTGTTCGCTTCGGTGTCTAAATGAGGAAAGTGTAAAAATGGCGACAGTCCCAAATCGTGCATCCTCCAGGTTCCCCTGACCCTGATGACATTGTGGTCATGTAACGTTGACCTCGAACCCACAAGCTGGAAGTGCTGGGTCTTTTGTGTGCTGTGAGCGTTTGTTGTGAAGCTGGCATAATTAGCACGTATCGGTTGCATGGGAAGATCGCACTAACGACTGTAATGTGCACGATTCTCACGCGAATCTGTTGTAATGCGATATCGGTGGATGGAACAGGACGGCGGCCTGGCGGTATTAGGCTATAAAATACACTTTTTTTGTGAATCCTGACCGTTTTTCTATTAAGCATTCCGTGTGAAAAAATCGCACTGTTGAATGTTATAGTGGTGCCATTTGCCATCAAGTCAGGACGCACTGTGGGAAACGATGTTCATTCCATATGTCAATAAGGTCTGTTTTCCACAAAATCAAAATATGGGATAAAATCGGATTTGTAAAATGTTCTAGAGTTCGCTGTTTTAAAGGTACAACGTTTGATCGGCATTTAGTGAAGTGATGTTACATAGTACAGGTTGTTTTTTACTTTTCTTACATATTGACTGTCCAGATGTGATTTAATGTATATCATGTTTACATTGCATGCGGGGAACGTAATTTTACGTTAGTTAATATCCATCACGTGATCCCGTCAATTCCTAATCCACATAACCTTTGTCCACACGTATGGGACGTTGTCGGCATCTGTTCGTGATTGCACTAAATGACTAGGTTGATATTCATAGACAGATAACGGTCAAATTATACTAAAAGTGTGGTTAATTAGAAGGTTGTCAATATGTTAGAATACATATTGTTTAATTATGAGTTCACTATAAAAGCGACAAGGCGTTGCACCCTTAAGCTAACTTTACCAAGCTAAAGTCACAGGTGTAACCCACTGTCCTAATAAAATAAATGTTTTAAATCTTAACTGTATTCTTATATAATATCGCAACGTTCAGCGTGGCTCTTACTATGATACTATTATCAGTAGTTGCTATATCAACACGTAACTTTTAATCAGTATAACCTTTTACTGGATTCCCAAGAGTGCCATTGTTTTTTCGAGAACACATAAGTCAACCACATTTAAACACTAATTCCTAAATAAGTGCATCC
Source organism: Lamellibrachia satsuma (assembly GCA_033239005.1). Taxonomy (NCBI): domain Eukaryota; kingdom Metazoa; phylum Annelida; class Polychaeta; order Sabellida; family Siboglinidae; genus Lamellibrachia; species Lamellibrachia satsuma. Next base: position 5,985,031 of record BSQZ01000043.1, on the reverse strand, counting down.
AACGAAGCTACAAGTAACACATTTTTGCTACATAATTTCTACCATTATCGTTGTTGTGCTATCCGTGCCTGAATTTTCAATAAATTACAATTAGTTGTCCGTAATAAAGCACCTCGCAAAGAGACGACGAGACGAGGTGATAACAGATATCATGTACCACTGCGGGACTGCTGTTATCCATGACGACAAAGACGGCATCGATTTCAGCCAATCAGCGCCGCAGCCAGTCGTCGCTCCCCGCTATCTTCGCGGCAAATATGTGGATGTTTACAACTTGCTGGCGCAAACGCTCCCTGATTGATGGAAGCCGTGTCAGTGTCCATGTCTACAACGCTGCTGCCATTAGAGTGACCTGTCATCTTGGCTTGAGTCGTCTTATCTCGACTTTGACAGCAAACGCCGTCCGGCGTCATTGCTGACGTAAACGAAAGCCTCCATTGAAGCCCGTGAATCAACATACGTCATCAGGTTACCGTACGGCGTGCTTACTCTAGCACAGGCAGCGCGCAAAGTGAGACGACGCTTCGCAGTCGGGCGCCCACCCACGCACCCATCCACCCACCCACCCACCCACCCACCCACCTACCCACCCACCCATCTACCTACATACCTACATACCTGTATACATATATACATACATACGTACGTACATACCTACCTACCTACCCACCCACCCACCCACCTACCCACCCACCCATCTACCTAAATACCTACATACCTGTATACATATATACATACATACGTACGTACATACCTACCTACCTACCCACCCACCCACCCATCTGCCTAAATACCTACATACCTGTATACATATATACATACATACATACGTACGTACATACCTACCTACCTACCTACCCACCCACCCACCCACCCACCCACCCACCCACCCACCCACCCACCCACCCACCCACCCACCCATCCACCAACCCACCTACCTACATACCTACATACCATGCATACATACATACATACATACATACATACATACATACATACATACATACATACATACATACATACAATACCTACCTACCTACCTACGGCTGTGTTGCATACTTTACGGTAATGGCAGCTGGCCAATCCGACCGCGTCTTCGGCCGGACGGAAACACTTGTTTCGGCTCGTGCTCGGAGTCAGACCCGAAAATAAACGCGCGAGTAAATGCGACGACGCAATCCATCATTCGTCTGCCATAACTACCACAAAGCACGTCTTGGTGGGTGCGCGGCGCGGCGCACGCTTATCAACCGCTAAATTACCGCCGTGATAACGTCGCCTCAGACAGCGCTCATTTAGATAAGGCGCGCCTCCTGCAGCCGTAATATTTAGAAATAGGCACTTGCGCCAGTGAACGCCACTTGGTCGCGCAGCATTTGAGTGTTAGATAACGACTCCATAAAAGTAGCTGGCTTCAAACAGCGAATCGAAAAACAGTGCACTGCTACAGGATTGTAGTGCCGGAATAAATGTAATGGGTAGCAGCCAAAAAAACAATAACACGAAAGCAGAATTTACGGGTGATCTAACGCTAGGTGAGAAGCAGTGGCGCCCTCGTGCGAGCAAGCTGGAGCATTGTCTCAGACACTCTTGAAGTCTATATTTCCCCGTTCTGTTACCGGAAACCGCAGCGCCGTAGCCAGCTTCCGTTTCAGTGGAATGTTGTGCAGAACTCTCGCCTGAATACCACAATTATGTGATTGTATTTAATGCGAAGTAAATACATTCATGCAGCAACGTCAACATGTTTTTACGCGGTGGTCGTTTGAATGGGATTTGGTTTATTATTATTATGAGTGTACGTTTGCGACATAATTATAATATCGTCTAATGTTGTATGAAGTTTTTTAACATGCCTGTAATGACAATGGAATTGTTTAGCATGCCCGTAATGACAATGTAGTTGTTTAGCATGCCCGTAATGAAAATGGAGTTGTTTAGCATGCCCGTAATGACTGTGGAGTTGTTTGGCATGCACGTAATGACAATGGAGTTGTTTGGCGTGCCCGTAATGACAATAGAGTTCATCGATTTCATTTAGTTTCCACTGTTAAGCTTGTCTTCAATCAATCAATCAATTACAAAGAATGACACAGTAGTTACCAGTAGGATTATATCATTCCGCCATGCACAAAGGATCCTAGAGTTACTGACACGTGCACATGTAACAAGCCAGTCACTAGAACTTTATATATATATATATATATATATATATATATATATATATATATATATATATATATATATATATATATATATATATATATATATATATATATATATATATATATATATATATATATATATATATATATATATATATATATATATATATATATATATATATATAAGTGCCTTAGTCCTCAGATATGACTGTATCACTGCCCATTCATTGCTGCGTCTAGCTACTGAGACGACGAAATGTGTCCTTTTTTTTCCGTTTACTCATCTGAAACCGTCTTCCTTTATATATTTGAAGAAAAATATTTTCGACAGGTTTAGCTGCTATTGTACAGTTAACATGCACATATATTTTTTTTATGCGATTGTAGTAGCGTACACAAAATAAAAGACAACGTTTTTGTAAATTCCTACGATTCTTCGATTCTTCCATCACTGATTCGTGCACTTGCCACCTCTACTATCAACTAGACATTTTAATATGTTCGCAACACGTGTCATTGTGCGCAAATGTGCCCATGTTCGTAACAACTTTTTTCTGCATGCAAGAAACCCTTGAAGGGGGTACCGTCTCAAAAGTCACTACAACGTCAATCGTCTGCTATGCACCTATAAGTAAACTAATGATATGTCCCCTAATATGATATGTCCCCTAATATGCTATCAGTTTAGCGTGTCGTCGGATCTCAATTTAGAAACCGGCAATTATTTTTAAATACAGCGCCTAGTGACACCGAAATGGTTCACTTGTTGCTGCGGAAACGCTTGTCTAACGGAGTGGTCCTCGAGCAACGTCGAGACAGATCGGATGTCGCCGATTAACGTCAGTTTTAGCTTGTTTCCGCAACTTGTTTACGTCGCGATTTATGGGCGTCGCTTGGGCGGTTCTCGTCCGTCGTCCCACCGGGCGAGACTCCCCGCGATGACAGGAATACGAGCGCCGGAGTCGGAGACAATGTGGACCCCACGGAAAGGACCACGGGAACAATTCTGTGTGGAATTTCACTAGGTTGGTCCATATTAAATTCTGGAATATGGACGGCCTCTATAGAATTTGGACGCGTTCAGTTCATATTCTATTATGGAATATGGACCCCCTCAATATAATTTTGTTCGGTCGGTCTATGGTATTTTACGGGGCAGGACCGTATTCCATAATGGAATAGGAACCATATTCCATACAGGAATATGGACCCCTGGGTCCATAATATATTCTACCTTTGGCACCGTCTTCTCCGTGTGTACAGTCGATGTTTTGGTTACTGTATTTCGCTTGCATCGTTTTTCCTATCTTACCATCGTTTTTCCTATCTTACCATCGTTTTCATAGTCGGTCGGATATATCTTTCTCAATGCCTGTGGATAATGCCTGCAACCAATGCCTGTAAGCATGCATATGGATAATGCTTGCAACCAATGTATGTAAGCATGCATATGGATAATGCCTGCAACCAATGTATGTAAGTATGCATATGGATAATGCCTGCAACCAATGTATGTAAGCATGCATATGGATAATGCCTGCAACCAATGTATGTAAGCATGCATATGGATAATGCCTGCAACCAATGCATGTAAGCATGCATATGGATAATGCCTGCAACCAATGTATGTAAGCATGCATATGGATAATGCCTGCAACCAATGTATGTAAGTATGCATATGGATAATGCCTGCTACCAATGCCTGTAACCATGCATATGGATAATGCCTGCAACCAATGCCTGTAAGCATGCATATGGATAATGCCTGCAACCAATGTATGTAAGTATGCATATGGATAATGCCTGCTACCAATGCCTGTAATCATGCATATGGATAATGCCTGCAACCAATGCCTATAAGCATGCATATGCATATATACAATTCAAAAAGGGAGTGGTTCCCTTTCAATGGAAAGAAGCAAACATCATATACCATTATTTAAAAAGTGTTCGAGAAATAAGTCGGAGAATGACAGTGAGTTGTTTTGTAAATTATTAGAAAGGTTCATTAAAGACCATATTTTGAACTTCCTTGTTAAGCATAACTTATTAAGTTCATGTCAACATGTATTCCTAAAAGGGGTCATGCTTAACAAATATGTTTTTGGAAGAATTCACCAAGTGGACAGACAAGGGATCACAAGTCGACATTATCTACTAAGAATTTTCAGAAGGTTTTTGACAAAGAGCCACATAAAAGATTACTACTTAAATTAAAAGCCCATGGTATCGGGGATGGCATAATCGAATGGATAGAATATATATATATATATATATATATATATATATATATATATATATATATATATATATATATATATATATATATATATATATATATATATATATATATATATATATATATATATTCAATGACTTGGACGATAATATAACCAGCAACGTATCTACACAAATTAGTTAAATGTGTAAACTATAAAATAGGAGACAATGTTCTAGTCACTACCGTACAAGAAAATGACTTAGGAGTAACAATAAGCGTTGATATGAAAGTTTCAGAGCAGTGTGGTATTGCAGTTTCAAAGGGTAATCAAATGCTTTGGTTGATTGGGAGAAATATAACATATAAGGAAAAATAGCTAATTATACCTCTGCGTAAAACAATAGTTAGGCCTCATTTAGAATACTGTATACAAGCTTGGAGACCATATCGTAAAATGCATATAGATACACTTGAATGATTCCAGAACTGAGAGTCGCATAAAACGCCTAAAGAAATGCGATTTAAAAACCATGGAGACAATGAGGTTAAGAAGAGATCAAATTAAAATGTTTAAGATATTGAATGGGTATGAAATTATTAATAGAAATTTGCTTTTTTTACTCAAGAAAGATAGTAGAACTAGAAGACACGAGGTAACGGAGGTAATGGATCAGTGTAGATTGGATATCAGGAAGTATTTGTTCTCACAGCGGACATTAAATGAATGGAACAACTTATCTACAGATTGTGCAAAATTAATGCTATTACAGCGTGAATATGTTTAAAAGCAAAGTTGACACATATCTCAGGAGGGCGGGGTTACACGTAGATGAAAACATGTTGGACTCTCGATACGCCGTGTCCATTTGCCATCTGGAACTTTGCCTTGGATGGCTATCTTGTTAAATCTTGTATAATGCTTCTAGCCAATGCTTCTAGAATGCTTCTGAACAATACCTGCATAATATACACTCAGAAGAAGATTTTGACTAAAGATGCAAACGAAATTAGGCTATTTTTCTTAAAATTATAATTATAAAATGTCATCATTATGTTGGAAATGTAAACTTTTTGAAAGGTAATTTGCCAACGATTGCTTTATTTGATTAATAGACAGCAAATGTATCAGTAATTCAAACCTTAGATTTAGGACAAAGTCCAGCAAACCATTAGTACGCATGTAAATAGAGCCAAATGTGTCAATAACCAAACATCTGTCACGACGTGATCGCTAAATGAATAATTGAGTTTGAAGCTTTATCCGCCGTATCGTAAGAAGGACATAGACAAGCTAGAAAGAATACAACGAAGAGCAACTAAAATGAAAACAATTCCAGAATTGAGAGGCCTTAGTTACGAAAATCGCTTATTACACTAGAGATCAGGAGACTAAGAAGACACCAAAATTAATAGAAGTGTTTAAAATAGTGAACGGTTATGAGGATGTTGATAGGAATATGTTCTTCAAACTTAAAGAAGGCAGTAGAACCAGAGGACACAAAGCAGCATTAGTTAAGGAGCAGTGTAGATTGGATATGCGAAAGTACTCTTTCTAACAGAGGGTGATAAATGAATGGAACAAACTGCCAAATGATTGTGTTAATGCTAGTAGTGTGAATATGTTTAAAAATAGAATTTACAGATATATGATAAGGGCGGGCTACACATAGATAATAACATTGTTGGACTCTCGATAAGCCAATGGCTTCCTTGTCCACTTGCCATCTGGAACTTGTTGTTTGGGATGGCAATCTTGTTAAATCTTTAGCAGACAGTGGAAAATAAAACAAACACCAATGATGAATGTGTAATTCTGTTCTTGCAATGTTTGAAAAATTGTTTTAGTTGTTGCCATTTTTAAATGGATTATGTTTTAAATACCAGCGTAATGTGTCCAAGTGGTGCATTCATTCTGTACATGGCATATATGACTTTGTTGTATTCTTAGCCGCGATAAAAAAATTTCGTACCTTGGTTTTAGACGGGCTGAAGAAAAATAAGGTAGAATTCCGACAAGGTTAATGGAAACAATTGATTAGATACCTGTATTGGGACTTTTTAATGTATACCTACATTGGAAGTCGTTCTACGTTTCATTGACAATGTACCTATATTGTTTGTAATTAAGCCACATCACCATTCCCAGCGTAACGTCACAATTTTAATTTGACCACTTACTTAAAAACATAATGTTTGTTTCACAGTTTACCTGATGATATGTATATTGTGTGGGGTGCGAAATAAACGATGTTAATTTTACGATAGCCAATGATACCGCTGGATTATTTATCCATGTGACACCATGTACGCTTTTGTGATCACTTTTGTGGCATGATAGAAGAGAATCTCGCAGGTCAAGTCATATGGCCGGGTCTTTTGCGCAACAGCGGGACGAAGGCCTAAGCTTCGGTGTATTTTTATCCACCGTCTGGATCCAGACAGTAATACGGATGTCGGCAAGGTTTCGGTTTTACGCTTCAGTTTGTTGCGACGTCTGTTTGGGGGGTTTCCCAATAGGCGAAGGTGGAGAAATCGTGGTGAATAGTTCAAAACAAAATTGCATTGAATCAACTGACGCAACTATAATGATTGGCAGTTAAAGCACCACTTTTTGTTATTTTGTTTGACAAAAATTGTTGTAACACCAACGCATATTAATGTTGACATTGTTCTGTTCTATTTGTTGAAATCGGAGGGTAAACGAGCTGACCTAAATTCGCACAACGTAACGCTGACAGCAACGTACAACGTACCGCTGACAGCCGCGTTGACGGCCCGCGGTGGCGGTGGCCGAAGGCTGCCCACACTGAAGTCAAACAAGATTGCCCTCTACCAACATCTGACTGTGTAGTGCATGGAGTCATGAGCTCATGCAGTGACTGCCTTTACTCCAGTGCAACGCTGAGCAACTCGGTTTGTAAAACAAACCGAAATCCGTACGCATTGCCATCGATTGTATAAGCGGCAACGCTCATTGGTGATAAATAACAAATACTTTACAAGGATTGGCATAGGCTGACACTACTCGCTGCACAACGAACTTTCGCATAAATATCTACCGTAACGTCAGCACTTTGTTTTTAGCATAATGCCCGTGCCACCTGACGCGGGCACGGGGTCACTCCAGTTGACCTTTCTGTTGTGTCGTCTGGCAAATGTCACCCCGCAACAGCGACGGTAAGCGATGCGTCACAGCCTCGCGAACGGCGTTTGTTCCCGGCCTATCGTCGTCTCCCGACTGTCGGCGCGATCCGTAATGGGGGCGATTAATAATCGTTAAGTAAGAATGCGCTGCTGTCATCGGCCGCTGACCCTGTCTTCCCCCTAGTCCTCGGTCACAGGTGGCTGTCGACACGTACGTATGTCGAACCTTCAGCCCCTAGCTGGACATCTAGCTGGACATCTATTCTTCCACTGGCATGTCCTGTTGAGGACGTCGCTGCCCAAATTTTGCGCGAAACCGATGGGATCTCTGGCTATAGTACCAACCACTGTCATCGTTCCGAAAACATACATGATGTCCTCTCATCTTCGTTATGGCTTGTCTACGCTTCTTCTCCCTGCCACTATTTTGTCTAGTATTTCCAATCCACTGTGCCTATTAATGTGGCCAACATTCTTATAGTCTCTGGCGCTAGATATTATAATCGGGAAACAGTAGACGAGTGCAGTGTCCGGTCCTTGTGATAGCTCACAGCGCCATACACTTCACTCTCTACCAAATACATACATTCTGACACCAATTCGACTTGTTCGGTTACTGCACGAAAGCTATTGAAGACACACAATTCCATCATTGTACGCTCCCATGCCGCTGCTTGTGTATACAACCGGGCGAACTGGGGCAAAGTGGAATGAACGAAATTATTCAGTAAGTGGAGTCGAACTCAGGTCCTCTTGATTCAGTGTCACTAACATACTTTTTTCGTGAGTCTACACAATGGGACATTGACACCCAGGACAATGTCCCTATCACACACAAACATTGGTGCAGACGAGTAGTTATCAACATGAACAACCAATGGAAATAATAAACTACATGTATCTATCAAGCTTCATTAAGAAAGAATTACTCAAAATCTGTGCAATGATTGTTACTATATGTAAGAGATAGATGTGCATATTGTAACATATATTTGTTATATATATTTGTAAATCAATATTTTAGAGAAATCATCAGACCCGGAGTGTGAACTGTCAATCACAGATTCCCTACACACGGGATCAGTGAAGCTATGAAACAGACTTGCAGTAGATCAACTGGGGCATATCCTGAAAATGCCAGTAGTGGGGGTATATAAATGAGTAGAGGGGGCGTATGTAGACTAACTGAGTTAATCTGGTTCAACGAAATGTTTATGCAACAATACATCACTTTTCCAGATCACAGAAAGGAGAACACATTATGAAAGCCATAAATCTAGATTTGATTGTAGCAAGAGTTCGCCTCTCAGCGACCGGTTGTTGCGGAACTTGCCGGCAGTGAAGAAATACCAGTAGTAAAGAAATCGCTTGCCACAATCGGACGGGAGCTTCCTTGGCGACAGAACGAAAGAATGGCAAAAAGCAAGAGAATCCGTCAGACCGTGGGAGGTGCGGCCGGCAATGTGTCACGGCCTAGACGCCGGTGTCGCCGTCAAGTTGGCGGGCGGGTAGACGTAAGATGACTAATCGAATCGTCGTGTGATTTCACATTTACCATATAAAGGAGAATCGATTGACGTTCACTATAACAAAAACCCATCTTTCAAACAGTCCTTAATTTTGTTTACCGATGTATCGCTGGTCTGTTACCGCGTCGCTGTCTGCTGGTCGGCCTATATATGTGCGATTGTCTACGCGAATGTTCACTTATTTGATATGTTGCGTATAATTTTGTTTACCGATGTATCGCTGGTCTGTCACCGCGGCGCTGTCTGCTGTGGGCCTATATACGGGCGATTGTCTACGTGAATGTTCACGTATTTGATACGTTGCGTATAATTTCCTTTGGGTAGCAATATATCAGAAAACCACGTGCAAAAAATATAAATTCAATATACATGACGAATTTGGCAAGAAAATGCGTCTTCTATTTTTCGGTTTTAGGACATTTGCAAATAGTTGATGAATTTTGTTTGGAAAAATGTCATATACTATATTGCACAACTATAGGAATTATGACTGAAGCAACACAATACAGCAGGAACGACGCCGCTGTTCTTGGCCGACCTACGAGCAAGAGTTCCACTGGACATTCAAGTTTCGGTTATCCGTACAATTCTGTTCCCAATGATTTTGGATGGATCAAAGAAGCGTGCAGATTAGCGAATCACCCCATTATCGTCCATGCTATATCTATCGGTAACAAACGTGTAAAGTATTATGATGTTTCTAATGTTTTATTATTATTTCGCTCTCCAGTAAATCAAAGAACTTTGAAAAAGTTTTGGGTGCTCTAAACAAACATAAGTGAATCGTATTACAGTGTTAAAAGGCCAGTTGGTTCCCCAGAACAGTGTACGGAAATGGAAACATGAACAAACGGATTAATGAAACAAATCACACTGTATATCGAGATTGTTCCCACATAAAAACATGCAGATGACTAAAAATCTGGATTAATGAAAAGAACGGATTAACGAGGTCAGACCACATTGAATTATTGCATATGTGGCCATGTTAACGTATTGTCTGATTGTAAGAAAATGTGACCATCAAACATTCTGAAACAAATTCACAGCTACCATCATGTCATAAATATTCCGAACAAGTCTTGTTAAAATCACATACCTCCAGCACTTTTAATCATGTCGCAAACGCGCCTACCCTAAAAATTGGCAGTTTTTTCAAAATATGCATACGCCTATACCGGTGTTTCGGGAATATCACCAACAAAATACGTGCGCGTCTTCGAATCCGCTTCATATTACACGTCACTACCAAAAGTGCGACCTTTCGACCTTTCCAAACTCGCAGACTGAATACAGTTACTTCTTGGCAAATAAAATCACTGAACTAAATTGCGTATTTTGTGTGAAACATTTCCGGAAGTTTAACTGTGCATGGTCTGACCTCTAACGAACCATGAATGTACGTGGTTTTCGACCCTGAATGGCTAAATGCTTCTCAGAGAAGTCGAGTTGTTAATGGAATGAACAGATCTGCCAAGAATAATGCAAACCGTACACCACGCTGTATATTCTAACGTACCTTAACTGGGTTCATACAAAAACACACAACATTGGTCATGTTTGGCCGCTATAAGAGAAATACTAAGTCCGGTTACTTTCGGTGATTTTAATACCCTATGGTCTAAGTGTTTTTTAAATAATGCTATCTTATTACTTCATTGGAAACAACACAACCATTGCAGCTGTGTATAATTACCAGGCGATGAATATTTATAGTGTATCAAATATTATCTTGAGAGAAACTTACATTATTCACGTTGTGGCTCGTTGGCGCTAATTGCTCGGTTCGCTGCCCGTATTCGTCCACACGTCCGCACAAATAAATCTTCGACGGAAGTCGTACGTCTGACTTGTTTGTTGTTTCTTGGCGATAACATGTAACTTTGTTTGTGTTTCGTCTCTAACTATTACTGAGATGGAAGGCGTCGGTTCTACACTGTAAGCTCTGTGAGTCAGACTTGCAAAGCTTGGTGACAAAGAAAAAATCGTACAGATCGTCACTGTGGTGTCGGTGTTAGTGGAACGTCATTTTGCGGGTACTGGGCCGGTACCACAACACTTCGAGTGTGACAGATATGTTACATCAACTGGAATGTGCAACAGCGTCGTCTCAACTCCAGATTAATTTAGTGTACAAGATAGTAAACAACGTTGTATGTACACGAATATCTCCCTGGTAACTCTCTGTTCCAGACACACACCTTTAGTTTTATTCAACTCTGTGCTAAACTGATTCATACAGGATGTCAGTAATTCTCTGAACAATAGAAAAAGAACGACATGCTTGTGGTATGACGTTACAACTGGTTATTCCTAAACAAATGACACGTTCTTGCATAGCGCGGTTTCCTGTCTTTTTGGACTGCGCTAAACCCTTTACACTTTACACCCTGGCAGACCTGTTTACACTTTACACCCTGAGATACCTGTTTACAGATCACCCACTGACAGACCTGTTTACACTTCACCCCCTGACAGACCTGTTTACACTTTACACCCTGAGAGACCTGTTGCAGTTCACCCCCTGACAGACCTGATTACACTTCACCCCCTCACAGACCTGTTGACATTTCACCCCGTGACAGACGTGTTCATTCCAACGCAATGAGGCGCGATGGGGTGAACGCAATTGCCAAAGTTTCGAATGGGCAGCAAGAGGATTCGAACCCGACTACCAGAACTACTGAAACAGGCCGGTGGTTCAACTTTGATATACGTGAAAGGTGTTGCCTACATTGTGTAATATAAATTATACATATTGTTGAAATGTTCTGGGATCAAATAAGTATCTTTTTGCCTATATATATTTTGTTAATCACGTTAATAATGTTTTCAGTGTTGCTTAACAGTCAACGTTTAAATAAGTTAATAAGAATTTGTAAATTGATCAATATTATAATTGGTAAGTTTAACTAGCTTTGCCTGTTCTTCAAACTGTACTATGTTACAAGTACCTGTAAGTACTCTGGGTATCACGAAAGTCACAACATTCGTCTCAAGCAACAGAGTTCGGAACTGTTTATAGTAGGCACAGGTGTACAATTACCACAGGCGGTGTAAATATACGCTTTGTTGTTCAACCTTGTATACTGAAAGTTGGCACCGCTAACGTGTATTTATAATGTTCCAAATATAAACATGAAATTGGTTACTGAGAACAGTTCTGCTGTCGCCTGGAAATAAAGAGTTATACGTTTTGCAAAACCATGTATTTATTAACTAAGATTGCGTAAACGTGACTGTGCAGCGGGTGCTGTCCCGTCGGCGACACCCACCATTAGTATCATTCAAACCCAAAAAAATAACGAGACGTTATGACAAACTGGTTCCCGTCTCTATTCTGTCATTTGAATTAGGTCGGAAAAACATTTGTAAATCACATCCATTAATCCTATTTATAGCCGGGACTGCATCCCTCGCCTCACTTTCCCTAGACGACGAATGTCGCGCAATAAAAAAAAACTCCTCGCTCTAGAGCAGTCATCAGGGGCGAGCTCCGGTCGGGGTGACAGAGTGCCCTACTATTACATAAACCCCCCCCCACACACACACACACACACACACACTCACACCCCTTTTCCTCGTTTGACATCATTCATCGTGAGTAAAACGCGTGAGCTTCGTTCGTTGGTTTGGGGTTTCACAAGTTCAACATATACTGCAATCGGTTAGATTCATTGCATTAGTTATAGACAGTTCGGAAGTTGCCGTGCGCGCACAACCGGTTCTGCGCGCGCGGGTGTGTGCGTGTGCAATGCGCATGCACGTTTATTACCTAATCAGCCATTCAGGATACATGGTGAAACTTTATTAGTCAATAATGTTTATTACTAACTCATTCACTAAGCATGATCCTCATATTAAATATAAAACAATTGGTATACACGCATGTTTCTGACATCGTCCAACGTTCTCTATCTACCGAGGACACTGGCAAACAAACATCGACCTCGACTGGGCAGCACAGTTGCTCATTTACACTTTGTAATACACAGTCTCCTGGTTCTACTAGTGGTGGATAAGGTATTCGGGCTATTAAAGTTGTACTGCACATTTCGAAGATAACCACAAACTTTGTCGAAGATCTACAGACTACTTTCTACATTACATGTTTCTTCGTTCTCCGTCACCATCTTCATTGGAACAAGGTCCTTAGTACACATGCAGTATGTACAAGTCGTGCGCTCACATTTTTCTCGCTATTCTACTACGAGTGGCAATTGCGTTTTTCGTTTAACCTGTTGCGGCTAGTACGGGTTACCATGTGTTCCTATACGTGTGTGTAGTGTGGGGTTTACCAAGGATAGGGATTGGATACTTTCCCAGGTTGCCGCTCGGCGCCAGGTGCCGGGTGTGTAGAACAGTTGTAGTCAATTGCAGGTTACAGCGGCGGGGGCGGCGGACGTCTGGATTCTGGCGTCTGGACTCGACCACCTGTAAATATGGTGGGCGGGTTGGTGGATGGGAGGATGGGTGGATGGGTGGAGGGAGGGAGGGAGGGAGGGAGGGAGGGAGGGAGGGAGGGAAGGGTGGAGGGAGAGAAGGAGGGGGAGAGAATGAGGGGAGGAGGGAGATAGATCCTGTTGACGGTGGTAGACGAACTGTCTGCGCAGTTGGCAAAGTTCAACTCATAAACCAACATAGATAGAAATATGCGCTGGTCGGGCCAACAACGATTGTTATTGCTTGGCGCTGCCCGGGCGCTTCCCGCTCTATCTCACTGGAACAACGTGTCTACTCTATTTGTGCATAGCGTGAGTGAGTGAGTGAGTGAGTGAGTGCGTGCGTGCGTGCGTGCGTGCGAGCGTGCGTGTGTGCGTGTGTGCGCGCTAGGAAATGTGCGACCCATATTAAACGGCACGTGAACGTTGAGATTATTGGTTTATGGAGAGTTTTTATTTATGAATGACCCGTCCATTTCATATCTGACAATTCTGTTTACTTGATACTTTTGTTATGATTATTATTATATGCATTGCTAACAGGTTTCAGTCAGTCGGTAGACACTTGACATTTTTTCTTCTATTTGTCCTCTATGAGAATTGGTGCTTTGGATATCCAAGTCAAGTTGTCCTTTTATACTAATGCTACTACGGGTCCTCTAGCTTTACATTCCTCTCCCTCAAGATTGATGAATATAATTTTATCTAAATCTTATAGCAATTCAATATTTGTTAATGTGTGTCTTTGTTTTATCAAACCAACTTAATTTCTCTCAGTTCTGGAATTAGCTTAGTTGGTTTTCTACGGAATTCTTTCTAGCGTTCAATGTATTTCTTGCGATTTATTTCCCTTTATATGACGTATTGCAATTTATTCGTTAATTCAGTTAATCAGTCAATCAGTCAATCAATCAATCGCTCGATCGATCATTAATCAATTCGTTCATTCAGTTATTCATTTACTCACTCAGTACGTAATTTAGTCAGTCAACCTGCCATTCAATCAGTCAGTCAGCCAGCCACTAAATAATCCAGTCAGTCATTCCGTCATTTCGTCAGTCAGTCAGGCGAACCGTCAGTCCATCGGTCATTCCGTCATTCCACCAGTCCGTCCGTCGGTCCGTCAGTCAGTCAGTCAGTCAGTCAGTCAGTCCGTCCATCCGTCAGGCAGTCATACCGTCAGTCTGTCATTCGTTTAGTAAGACAGTCAATCAGTCATTCCGACAGTCAGTCAGTCAGCAATCACTTCATTTTGTCAGATGGTCAGTCAGTCAATCAGTCCGTCAGTCAATCAGTCAGTCCGTCACTCTTCAGTCAGTCAGTCAGTCAGTTCGTCACTCCTCAGTCGGTCAGTCAGTCAGTTATTCCGCCATTCCTTCATTTCGTCAGTCAGCCAGTCAATTTGTCAGTCAGTCATTCCGTCATTCTGCCAGTCAGATATTCATTATGTCATTCCATCAGTCCGCCAGTCGTTGTGTCATTCCGCTAGTCAGTCATTCAGTCACACAGTCAATCCTTCAGTCGGCCAGTCAGTCCGTCAGCCAGTCAGCCAGCAAGCCAGTTAATCAATTAGCAAGTCAGACAGCCATCCAGCCATGCAGCCAGTCATCCAGTCAAGTCAGTCAGTCGACACTCTTCCCTCACCCTTCATCCCTTCTGTCGCCAGTCGCTGTCCCCAGCAACTCTCACCAGTCACTGTCCCAAATCACTGTCCCCAGTCATTGTCCCCAGTCACTGTCCCCAGTCACTGTACCCAGTCACTGTTCCCAGTCACTGTCCCCAGTCAGTGTCCCCAGTCACTGTGCCCAGTCACTGTTCCCAGTCCCTGTCCTCAATCACTGTGCCCAGTCACTGTCCCCAGTCACTGTGCCCAGTCATTGTTCCCAGTCGCTGTCCTCAATCACTGTGCCCAGTCACTGTGCCCAGTCACTGTCCCCAGTCACTGTCCTCAATCACTGTGCCCAGTCACTGTCCCCAGTCACTGTCCCCAGTCACTGTCCCCAGTCACAGTCCTCAATCACTGTGCCCAGTCACTGTCGCCAGTCACTGTCCCCAGTCACTGTCTTCAATCACTGTGCCCAGTCACTCTCCCCAGTCACTGTGTCCAGTCACTCTCCCCAGTCACTGTCCTCAATCACTGTCCCCAGTCACTGTGCCCAGTCAATGTGCCCAGTCACTGTGCCCAGTCACTCTCCCCAGTCACTGTCCTCAATCACTGTGCCCAGTCACTGACCCCAGTCACTCTCCCCAGTCACTCTCCCCAGTCACTGTCCTCAATCACTGTCCCCAGTCACGGTCCCCAGTCACTCTGCCCAGTCACTGTCCCCAGTCACTGTCCCCAGTCACTGTCCCCAGTCACTGTCCTCAATCACTGTGCCCAGTCACTGTGCCCAGTCACTGTCCCCAGTCACTGTCCTCAATCACTGTGCCCATTCACTGTCCTCAATCACTGTGCCCACTGGCTGTCCCCAGTATCTGTCCCTAGTCGCTGTCCCCAGTATATGTCCCTAGTCGCTGTCCCCAGTATCTGTCCCTAGTCCCCAGTATATGTCCCTAGTCGCTGTCTCAGGTCGCTGTCCCCAGTCACCGCCACAAGCACGCGGGGACACGCGATACAACATTCCGCGGGTAGATCGGCCCTGCGCTGAACAAACATCCCCTCATCCTAGGCGGTGACGGGGTAAATGATGGGGGGGTTTACCTCCACCCTCCATTCACAGAATAACTAGTCACACCGTACAGCGGGTGACACGTTTGTTGGCAACGTTGACTAGTCTTATGGGGTCAGATCACTATTTACCTCCGTGTTAATTGTAGACGAATTAATTGCGAGTGATTTCAACAGGAAAACATTCATGAATCGGAAATATTGTATATTTGAACACTTGTTGAAGATTGCATTCACATGTGCACGAGTCAGTGACAGACAGCTTGTCATGGCTTGTTTGGGAGCGACAAAAGACGGGAAGCATTTTATTTTCTCAATAAAAAAAAATTAATGTGCAGTATTTGACCAAAACATTTCCATTGCAGGTCGACGACTACATTTTATGTTGTTTTCACAAAATACGATTTCATTTAAGGCACTGCGCGGCATATAAAAGTAAATAGTAAAACAAACATAAACATACACTCTGGCACGACGCTTAACAATAATTATATTGTTTCATAGCGGAACACGAAACATCAGCAAAAGCAGCAGCAACAGCAACTCTAGCAGCAGCAGCAGCAGCAGCAGCAGCAGCAGCAGCTACAGCAGCAACGGCAGCTGTACCAACGTTGCTGTCTAGACAAACGTAAGGATGTCAAACAGAAGCTTCGCTAAACAATCATAGTTTTGTGGTTTTCGTTTACCGTGAGCCAATTAACGTTTCTCCATTCGTCTGAGCACAGCGCTTACAGCCTGTCAACGATTCAATAAATCTACGCTTCGGTTACGCCCTTCGAAACATTGGTAAACTAAACTTCCGTTACGAAACGCTCGCAATAAACAACATTCAGTACAACCGGAAGTAGAAACCTTATATTTTAGTAGCGTTCTAGAGAAGATTGTTGTTTCAACACGATGGAAGACGAAGATGCATCCATTTTCATCGCAGATACGCCGAGCTGAAAGACACATAATTATTAATTATAAACACGATTCTAGATCGCTGACAGCGAAACTCTTACTTCACCAACTAGTGTCCGTCAGTTCGTTAAAATGACACCGTTTATGACACACCTAAACACCGCTTCTCAGCTAAGCCTAATTAACACTGCTACAATGCTCGAGTTTCGCAGTCTGCTCAGAATTGGCATCGCAAACAGACCGTTCCGCGAATGTTTGTACAATAATTGGTATCGACGCAGTAAACAGTGAACGGGGCGTTGAGGGATGATGCATCAACGATCCGGGAGAGTTAATAGTATGAGTGCGTTCTTGTTTACATTGCAAACTGTTTTTATGTCACCCATGAGTGTGGCATAATGGTGGTTTGATTCATTTTCGCGTTGAGGAGATACGCTGCACTAACCATATTGCTTTGAGCGAAAGAGAGAGGAGAGGGGGAAGGGAGGGAGGGAGGGAGGGAGGGAGGGAGGGAGGGAGGGAGGGAGGGAGGGAGGGAGGGAGGGAGGGAGAGTGGAAGACGAGAGAGAGAGGGGGGAGAGAGGAGGGGAGGGTAGAGACAGAGAGATGGAGTAGAGAGGGAGGGGAGAGAGAGAAGGGAGGGAGGGTGGGAGACAGACGTATATAGAGAGAGGAGAGGGTTAGAGGGGGAGAGGGACATCATGTATGCGGTCTTGAAGTTGATATAATATTCACAGTCTCCATAATTAGATGACGAGATCACAAAGAGAGACTATGCATTCCTGTGACCATGCGTGCACTGATATCTTTGATACTATACCTTTACCATATATATTAGCAATGTTGTTTGAACATATTTGTATTGGACGTTATTATATACATGCACATAACTCCAAGTCGGTGTAAATGTATAAGTTAATGAACAAGTTCTGATGCATAATGCTTACGATT
Source organism: Lamellibrachia satsuma (assembly GCA_033239005.1). NCBI lineage: Eukaryota > Metazoa > Annelida > Polychaeta > Sabellida > Siboglinidae > Lamellibrachia > Lamellibrachia satsuma. The sequence continues at coordinate 5,967,008 of BSQZ01000043.1, read as the reverse complement.
ATTGCTATAATTACGATTATTGCTATAATTAGCAGACAACAACAGTTATTACTGCGTGCAGTAGCTATTTGTTGGCACTGATGCTACAGGCCACAACAACAACAGCAACAGCGACAGCAATAACAATAACAACAGCACCACCAACAACAACAAAACTATTAGCAGCAACATTAGCACCACCACCAGCAGCAGCAGCGGCAACAACAGCATTATTTATATGATGAACAATGCTTACATTATTTGTACGACAAAATTGAAATCGACCACATTCGCCACAACAACAGCAGGAACGAGGACTACAGCCACAATAACAGCAGGAACGAGGACTACAGCCACAACAACAGCAGGAACGAGGACTACAGCTACAACAACAGCAGGAACGAGGACTACAGCCACAACAACAGCAGGAACGAGGACTACAGCCAAAACAACAGCAGGAACGAGGACTACAGCCACAACAACAGCAGGAACGAGGACTACAGCCACAACAATAACAGGAACGTGGACTACAGCTACAACAACAGCAGGAACGAGGACTACAGCCACAACAACAGCAGGAACGAGGACTACAGCCACAACAATAACAGGAACGAGGACTACAGCTACAACAACAGCAGGAACGAGGACTACAGCCACAACAACAGCAGGAACGAGGACTACAGCCACAACAACAGCAGGAACGAGGACTACAGCCACAACAACGACAGTGTTTGCAGGGCGCAGACAGCAACGACGACAAAAGATAACAGCGATACACATTGCACACGTGCTGCCCCCTATTGCATGCATACGACATGCACAATACACACATAGTACAGAGACAATAAGTATACTGAATTAGTGCAAACGCACACATACACGCAATGTATGTCTTCAATTTCTTTTAGATGCATGTACAAAATTTCAGACGTCAGATAGATGTTCTGATTGAACTAACGTATGTTACTTGTATGTTCAAACTCATTTTCAAATGTTCAGTTAACTTCTTTTCTGCTAGACGCAATTGCTGTCAGTTTAATTACTGTTGTCCGTTGCGCTTAACTAGACGTGCTACGCATTAGACCAGTTGACTGCGATAACGACGCGTGTCCCACTCTCTCACCTCGAGGTGGGTCGAGCAGGCGAACCACCAACGAGGCGTCGGGGCCTAACGATCGCCGTCGGTCGTCGGCAAAACATCCGAACCTCATCCGAGACGCGAAATCCCCAGCAATCATTATTTAGCGCCCCGCGGGGAGCGTACGCGTTGGGTTTTTATTGAGACATGTTTATTGAGGGTCGATGCCGCCACCCCGGTCTAACACCGGCCCGAGATGCTTCCCCGCGGGTCACAAGTCGTCTCGGCTAATCAGTTCCTGGCGTCGTGGACAAACTCGCGGATGGTCGCTGTAACCTTACCCCGATACAATGGCGGCGCCACGGGTCTCGATGCATACTTAATGCGTGCAGTTGCCGGGAATAATTTACTCACAGCGTCCGCGATAGCTTGATTAGCCGGGGCGGTGGTCTAACACCGGGTTACGTGCCCTACACGTGTTCGGCGTGGCGCGCGTGCATTCCACGCTTGTCGCTGAGAGTGCCATTCAAACATCCAATTAATAATTGAAAAACTTGATTGATTATAATGTGTTATAAATTATGTATGCACACGAGGACATAAAGAAACATATATTAGAACTGAATTGTCCACGATTACAGCGGAACACACTAGGTCCGTTGGCAGTTATTTAAATACGAAGAAATTCTACGTTTTCGGTTTTATTGCAGTGCACATTTTGAGACCTGTCTATAACAACCACTGTTGTTCTTGTGAATCGCGCACATACCCAACACCACTTCGGTTATACGCGTTTTCTCTGTTCCTTGGTAAGTTACGTTTCAGCATCAGTATTGTTCTTCACTGTTCGTTCTGTTCCTAACGAATAACGTTTCTCCAACTTTCTACACATGTCTTCTTATATTGCCCATTAAGCGCAAGTGTATTTTTTGGCATCCATGAATGTATTCACTAGCCTTTAAAAGTTGATACCAACGCGTCCCATTTATGACCAGAGAACAAGTGTTCCTTAAAAGTGAGCGTTGTGTGTTCGTATGTCCGGGGTCGCCATGAGGTCGAACATATAGACCACCTACATTGTAGCACGTGGCGGGTACAGCTAATAAAACCCACGTTGCCTACGGGGCTCCAACACCATGCATCGAATCTGAAATGAATTATCCAGCCTGACAACAAGTTTTCGTGTCATGCAAATTAAATGCCGGAGACTTTTTTGACAATTTGGTGCAGCCTGGAAAATTATTTGTGGATAGGGATGTGACTCTATATTGTATGACTACAACACATATGATGTGCAAAGATAAAACATATCTAGTGGCCGGTTGGCAACATCATAGTATGCGTGTATCAGTGACAGTGTGATCCGCAGTGTACGAACAATGTCATAGTATGCGTGTATCAGTGACGATGTGATCCGCAGTGTATGAACAATGTCATAGTATGCGTGTATCAGTGACAGTGTGATTCGCAGTGTACGAACAATGTCATAGTATGCGTGTATCAGTGACGGTGTGATCCGCAGTGTATGAACAATGTTATAGTATGCGTGTATCAGTGACGGTGTGATCCGCAGTGTACGAACAATGTCATAGTATGCGTGTATCAATGACGGTGTGATCCGCAGTGTACGAACAATGTCATAGTATGCGTGTATCAGTGACGGTGTGATCCGCAGTGTATGAACAATGTCATAGTATGCGTGATTCAGTGACGGTGTGATCCGCAGTGTACGAACAATGTCATAGTATGCGTGATTCAGTGACTGTGTGATCCGCAGTGTATGAACACGTACTCCGGTTTGTTTGGGGGACAAATGACGGGGAATATCTTCCATGTTGATTTTCTCGAAAACAAAATGGTCGCCGATTTGGCGAAAACGTTTCCGAAGATCGGTGACATGAAAACAATTAACGGGTACAGTTTTGTTGTTATTATTAAAGCCGAATCGTAACTTTGCACACTGAATGGAATGCGAAACTTAATAGCACACTATGCCTAGTTAGCAATAATCAGAAATAATTGGAAATAGGTTGATCCAAATGTGACAACCACCGGTTCGATGGAATCTGTCTGCAGCACGTTTCCAACAGCAGCAGTCCGGCAACCGGTCTGCAAGTCGTTTCCAACAGCAGCAGTCCGGTGACCGGTCTGCAATCCATCATCGTGGAATAATATTTCATAAAATTTTGCGGCGCGCAAGCGTCAGATTTGACGATACTGCCACACAGCCCTCCCAACGCATCGCTCAGTTGGTTCTATTGGCACATTCTCTGGTAACTCGGAGAACCGCATCGTTTTCTCTTTCTGGCCTCACGATTTCTACTGCAAATAATAATATATGTATTCGTACTACAATGTGTACAATTATGTAAAGACAATGTTTAAAACATAAAAGAGAGACCAATGAGAGCAACTCGTATTTGATTAAAAAAGAAGTGCTACACGCATTCTTTATTATTGTACAACACATCATTTGCAAATGAAACTTTGTTTAGTAGTTTCTCATCCAGCTATTCTTGATAGTGGTTTTGAATGAGATTATAATAATAATTAGTGTTCATATTACAGAAGATCGTGACATGAACTTTGAATTGTGACAATATGTAATTGAAACTTCTAGACATATGTGAACCACTACCGTGAAGAGCCATATAGTATAACACTCATCTACATATGTGAACCACTACCGTGAAGAGCCATGTAGTATAACACTCATCTACATATGTGAACCACTACCGTGAAGAGCCATGTAGTATAACACTCATCTACATATGTGAACCACTACCGTGAAGAGCCATGTAGTATAACACTCATCTACATATGTGAACCACTACCGTGAAGAGCCATGTAGTATAACACTCATCTATATATGTGAACCACTACCGTGAAGAGCCATGTAGTATAACACTCATCTACATATGTGAACCACTACCGTGAAGAGCCATGTAGTATAACACTCATCTACATATGTGAACCACTTCCGTGAAGAACCATGTAGTATAACACTCATCTACATATGTGAACCACTACCGTGAAGAGCCATATAGTATAACACTCATCTACATATTTATCTTGCAAGTTCCAGAGACATACACCATAGAAAGAGGTACAGTACGACACAAGTAATTGACGTTTTGTATACTTAGATTACAAAACCCAAAGATAATGAATTTAAACGCCATATGAAATCATGACACATCTTTAACCATAGCCAGGTGCATGCTGGGACATGCAAAGCGCCATAAAACAATCGTCCGTTCGTGTCTGGAAAACCATTGGATCTGTGATAACGGATTTATTAACTATTTATAGTAGTTAGTCTTAATTGCCGTTCTAGCTCATTAACGTATTGGCTGAAGTTGCAAAACAGACGTGATGCAGTAAAATTCTAGGGCCTAAAGATTACCAAGAATAAAAGCGTCGAGTCCTGTTGTGACAGGGTCATCGATCTGAGCAATATCAACAGTCGGTTCGGCTAAAACGTGCCATGATTTTGGTTTGTCAAGTAGATTTTCAAATAATGTGTACGTATCACTGCTTCCCTAGTATGGCATCGACAGTATTGACTTACAGGAAGTACGGGAAATTACGAAAATGTAACGAAGGCCTCATTTCGATAAGATAACTTTATTCCGTAATATTATTCGGAATGAAAATAGTACCGCGATGACCGTCTCACAGTCTTAATCAACGATACACGGAGCACACCCGTACGTGACGAGAATTGTACGTGACGGCGAAATAATCATCACAGTAGGAATTGCAATTTTTAGATGACGCCTGACACATTTTATGACAATGTCGACGTTGGGTGACGCACGACGCCAAAACGAATTATGTAAAGAAAATGTGACGAAGACGAAATTTGCGGTGTTATCCATATGGGGAAAGCCGGTCGCAATCTGTAAACACTTTGCCTGCACTATTCCGATATTTTGTGAATATGGTCTCTGCGCTTCGCTCGTTCCGGGAGTCATTTATTTTACAACAGACTGCGCATTGTTGTGTATTATGTCACGTTATTGTTTGAACGGTAACCTCGTTCTCAATACATGAACCATGCACGAACGACACAATGCACAGTAAAAATAACACGCAAAGTAAGTCAGACAAAACAGAAAGGTGATAACCTTATATCAGAAAGGAGAAGTGACATTTGAACGACCGTTAAAAGTAAAATTGTTCTAGACACCGCATTTCGAACTTAGATTATGAATAAAAGTCAGACAAACCGTTTACGACACTTCACAAGAAGTGAAGGATAGAAGGAAGGTTTCAAGGGAACGTGTCGATAGGGAGTAAATGAACGGGCTTGCGAAGAAATGGAGAGAAAAGTAGATTACCGAAGGAGAATTGAGAAGAAATGAACGGAACCAAAGACAGCCCACGTGGCTGAAGACAACGGATTCTAAGCAATCGATTTCAATCGCAACCTATAGGAAATGTTGAAATATCCTAACTTCTGAGGAGGATTTTTAGATACCAACAACCGATTATTTATAAAAAGATCGAACTGTGGTTATTCTCTGCGTCATAGCATGGACGAGGGGATCTGTGCAAGTCGCCCGGAGCAGCCTACCCATTGTCCCGGCTTCGGCGTCCGGGGGTTCTTCAAGGGTCATCTACTGACGACTGCAACCTTCGAGGGTCACACCCCACTGCCAGGTGGGAAGCCTTCCCTCGACTGACATCCGTCACGTGACCCGCTGAAATGGGCGGGGCCTGGGCCGAGCGCGGGTCATGGCGCCAGGCAGGCGACCAGCGGGCCGAGTTACGGCGAGAAATTGGTAATACGACCCGGCGCCGAAGGCACCCAGAGCTCGATTGAATCAAGCGCTCGCTGCCCGGTCGCTGAGTCGTACACGCAGTGCAAGACTTAACACAAGTTACGCGGTCGTTCCTGCTCCATTCCGTCCGACGGGTTTACGGCGCTCGCACGTCCCGCTCCTTCTCAGCCTGCTTCCGGCGACGCGCGTGTCTTCGGGCTCTGCCACGGGCGAGACCCACACGCAAGGCGGTCGAACACACTCAACCGGTTGTGCGACAGTCATCATTCCATAAACGCAGCTGTTCATTGTAAAAGAACACAACAGTGAGGGTTGACAATTATTTCACTGTCCAACACAGGACGTCAATTCTGCAAAGACACCGACTGTGGTGGTGAAGTGGAATCGATCGACTCGGAAATTGTCGTCTGCTGCCGTTTGTTTCATTACGGTAAGTTGACATTCCATTGTAGTAGACCTGTCACGTTGTAGATGTACGATACCGGGGGTGCGTCGACGACAAAAACGAAAAATGCTAAACATGCATTAAACTGCTTAAAAAAATAAAAATAATATCCATTTGCACAATTTTAAAGCGTAGTTGAATTAACTTTTTCCAGATATCTGTCGATATACAAGTGTACTTATTACCATTATCATTATTTATTTTTTCACTGGATACGTCTGCGTGTTACACCTCCTTGTAACAATAGCCAGGTGCTCCCTTTGCGACACCAAGCGAAAGGACTGACGCTGGTGGCAGTCGCATCGTGACACATGTACAGTCGCATATGTAGTATGCAGTTGAGTTTACCGTGTATCTCCAATCAAGTCACGGTGTATCTCCTATTAAGTAAATGTGTATCTCCTGTTACGTCACGGTGTATCTCCTATTAAGTCACGGTGTATCTCCTATTATGTCACGGCGCCCACACACGACTACCCGGGGTGAGATTTGACGAGACCACAGATCGAAATACACAATAATTATTACGTCAGCGGTTGCGCCAGGTCGTATGTTTCAAAACGACAAGTCGTGTCCTAATAAAATGTGTTTACTACTTATACTTGCAAGTGCACCAAGAGTGATATATAACAAGATTCCGGATCGACATACTTGACCAGTATCTTATTGTTGGTGTTTGCGCGTATTTGTATTTAGCAAGTTCGTGTCATAATAACGCTTCCATTTAAAGTAAATTGGTCAAAATTCACGGTTTTACTAATATTAATAATGACAAATAACAAATTATCAGTACTAACAGAAATCGTGTTAAAAATGTGTAATTACGTTGTTAAACATTTTATTTAACAATCACATTGATGCAACTAAATAATATAAACAATACAGACCAGCTTAAAATGGGGGTGTCGCATGGAACAATAGGAGATTCCCGTGTAGATCTTTAATTAAAATATTGCTAGTTTTCTCATCACGAAGGTCTGGTCATTACTGTGTTGACTCTCGTGACACGAATCGTGAGCAGAATCGATGCCTGCGTCGACTTATGACTGGACGAACAAATGACTTTGACTTGTAAGCAATGTAACTGCGTACCTCTGTGTGTGATTGTCTAAGGGGACAACCAATATTACTTCTAATGCTATGATGTACATAAATAAATAAGATAACAATTCGTACTGACAATAATTATCATGTTTTCACCCACATAATTACTTCTGAATTTCACTTGTGTAAAATTACGTGTGACGTGTTTGACTTGATGACCTGTTACCATTTTTTATGATTTATTGAATTCGTGCGATCCGTACCTTAGCTAGCGTATGTGCGCCAGAGTACGCGAAGGGCCGGTAGACGGGCCGATCAAACATTTGCTAATATTGCGTGGAGTCGCGAGCACACGAATGCTTACATAACGGCCAACGATAAACAGTGCTATGTGTTCGCGTGCCGTTCGTTCCGGCGTTCCAAAGGTTGCAGTGCGCATTCACTTGATTCCATCGCTCACCATGCACCGACCGATCGCTGTATCAATGCTAATGTTGTTAATCACCAAAACACGTTTTTGTTCGCGTTTCTTTCTCGGGCAGTTAGTTTCCTTGTAAACAGCTGCCATGTTAATTTTTAATGGGGCACGGATAGTCACTCGTAATTTTGTCAAGCGTAACGCTTTCTTTTAAAGGACAACATATCTTGTCTTTTGTTTCGTGGAATTCTAAAATAAATCGACTTAATTGTCACAAGCAAAAACAAACATATTCCGCGTAGTATTAATTATATATATATATATATATATATATATATATATATATATATATATATATATATATATATATATATATATATATATATATATATATATATATATATATATATATATATATTGTTGTTCACATATAAAAACAAACATATTCAGGTAGTATTAATATATATATATATATATATATATATATATATATATATATATATATATATATATATATATATATATATATATATATATATATATATATATATATATATATATATATATATATATATAATATACACTATATTAATACTATGAATATGTTTGTTTTGCTATGTGAAAACAATATATATATATATATATATATATATATATATATATATATATATATATATATATATATATATATATATATATATATATATATATATATATATATATTATATATATATATATATATATATATATCTATATATGTATATGTATATGTATACATATGTATATATATATATGTATATACATATGTATATATATATATATATATATATATATATATATATATATATATATATATATATATATATATATATATATATATATATATATATATATATATATATATATATATATATATATATATATTATATTGTATAAAATGTGCCACAGAAATTCTTAAAAGTTGGATGATATTCAATAGCGTCACATTAACAACAACAGAAAAAATTGTAGATGGATGTAACTTCAATATATCATTGAAGAAAAAAATTATTATTAAATCGTCGCCATTTTATTAAATATTGGCAATAAGCTACGTAATATAATGCATTTTAGTGTCAACGCGAGGTAATATATTTTAACGCTACATTGTTGCGATGTTATTTAGTTGGGCGTCGGGTCCCCGGTAGTTCTGCGTCGGGTGCCCGGTAGTTCTGCGTCGGGTCCCCGGTAGTTCGACGTCGGGTCCCCGGTAGTTCGGCGTCGGGTGCCCGGTAGTTTGGAGTCGGGTCCCCGGTAGTTCGGCGTCGGGTCCCCAGTAGGCTACAACGCATTGTTGCACCGAACACAAATATCAACTTCGATGATACATCGATCACCACAAGTTTAGTCGACGGACAATAACAATAATGCGAAATAACGGTGATCATATGATTTTCCTGGAAACATTTATTGAATCATAATTATTGTATCCGTCTTTAATTTCCATTTAGCAACTCATTCACGAAACGTATAACAATTAAATTAAACAATGATTGCATCAACCTTGTAATAAATGTATTTGATTCACAGTTGATCAACAGTCTGTATCCCAACTGAATCGGTTGTAACTTGTGTACGTGGGCCTATTTACTACTGGCATTTGACGAGTGTGCCATAGCAAGCCTGTCTGGATTTATTGACGGCATTATTGGATTAACGTTATCTCGATATATATCTCGGTATAATGGCAGCGGCTTAGACCCCATCGAGCGCAGCTGTGAGGCAGTCATGGAGCCTATAACCGCTGGCTATAGGGACAAACCACACGCACCTATGTGTTTACCGCAATGCAGCCATCAGCAGCTCTTTCATAAACCCAACCTTGACTGGTCGAAAATGTAATCGAAGATAATTGGTAAAGTAGGCTACATAACGCACGACGCCTGCAGTGCTGGATTAGGGGCTTCATGCTTTATAGCAGCAAACGAGAATACACCACAACTTTATTGTAATTTTATTTATTGAAACCATTCCTTTCGCACAAATTTTGCGCTACTGTGGACAGCGCAGAAGGAAGCTTTCTATTTTGTTTGAAAACGAGGAACGTTGAACTTCAAAGCAACATTGAAGGCCCTAATTAATACAACAATATGACAGTTGCATATTTTGCATTTGTCGTTGGTTGACGCTAGACAGTTATGGGACGCTTAACAGAAACGATACGCTTCACATTTATAATCTGATTGAAAGCCAGAATATGCGTCTACACACACGGGTTTTATATATTACTCCAAATACTACGTACCGTACTTTTACGTGTAATCGATCTCATCGTTATCCACAATAATTAACGCTAATCAATACCTAAATAGTTTACAACATAATTGGTCGGTTACTACGTATTCGTACCCAGCCGGCTCCTACTGACCGTCGTCAAAGGCGCTCGGCACTGCGACTGCGGTCGAGGGCGCTCAGCACTGCGACTTCGGTCGAGGGCGCTCGGCACTGCGACTTCGGTCGAGGGCGCTCGGCACTGCGACTTCGGTCGAGGGCGTTCGGCACTGCGACTGCGATCGAGGGTGATGTCTTGATCGTGATATTGCAACTGACGACTTTTGTGAAAATGGACAACCAAATCCAGTTGCAAATTTGGACACCGTATAACGCTAGGTTTTAGGTGAAGGAATGAACTTATAGTAGCACAAAAGCAGGCATATTATTGGTATGCAGTTATATTTAAATTAGCACAGTTACATAACCTATACAATATTAAGTGGGAGACACGACGTGTGACGGCGACCACAAGATTCGACGTCACGAGGTAGATCACACTGGAACCGTGAAGCATCATATCAAGGCACTGAATTAATTCCTCCATGTTACTGCAATATTAAATCATAATATATTAACAAAAACGTAATTCTTACGGTACGCGTGTAAGATTCTGTTGCTCTCCTACGTCTACTTTTAACATGGAATAATATTCAAGATCACCTGCATTGCACTTCATTCTTAGCCGTGCTGGCCACAATGATGCCGTCAAGATTTCTAGCCAAAATCATAGCACTGAATGATAGCAACGGGAGAATCTAGTCCTACGGCTGCCGCCACCGGCGTGTGTGTGTGTGTGTGTGTGTGTGTGTGTGTGTGTGTGTGCGTGCGTGCGTGCGTGCGTGCGTGCGTGCGTGCGTGCGTGCGTGCGTGCGTGCGTGCGTGCGTGCACCATCACGCGAGACGTACTGTCCTACATCCCTACCCCGTCATGTATGTCAACCATTCCAAAGCACAGAAAACAAATAACATGTCTCCAGGTAAAAACGCGCGACAAAAACGAGCACAGCGATTCGGCTGTCGTCAACTGGCAATGCATCAGACGCTGGCAGTGACACGGGAATGATGGATGGGGAGCTGCCTTCATCCTCCGTGACATTCCAACGCTGACGCCGGGATGAATCACGAGTCCCCACTACTGGGACATCCGAAACGACACGGATAATGCCCGGAGACATCCACAGCGCCAAAACAGTCTGACTCTGCGAGCGCCACTTCCTGTGTAAATAACGCTGTAAATCTCGCGAGTAACGTATCGGCTTATTGACGTCACGACTCGGGGTCAAATGGTCGTCGCCTAACAACGTCCGTTTGTTGAGCGCAGCGCGCTGTGTGGTTTCGTGTTGAACAAGTCATAAAATTTAAGAAGGCGTCGGCGGTGGTGGCTGCTGCAGGGAAGTAGGGACGAAAAAACCAGAAACACAAACCAGAAACCTAATTGGCTGCAACGAAAGTCTCGCCAGTTGCGTACAGGTTACGACGGAAGACAACGGCAAAACATCTTCCCACGCTACTGCGAATACTCCACCGCGTGTTTCGTATTTCCGATTTTAGCGCTTTCTTCGCTGCGTCGATCGCCGGCACTGTAATGGCGCCACTGTTTCCTACCCAACGCCACATTTTATGGGACACTAGTTCGTTTCCTCTTTCCCATGGGGCCGGTGACGTAGCACGTCGTGAAGACAGCCGTCGGTCCGTCGACGTTCCGCCGACGGCCAACCAAGATAACATTTGCGTAGATGCGCATTGCCCAAGGTCCCACGGGCTTTGCCTTTCCGAAAACCTGTCAACGGGAATTTTGGCCACAGGGAATTTTGTGTGGAAATGCACTGGTTGAATTAATACATGTCTTCCTAGAGCGATTGTGTTGCTTCAGCAAATATGTGAACAACAGAACGATGGTTTGTCCACAAGTTTATGCAGCGTTGTCTCATGTCCAATTTCTCGTGCTCCCAATGTTCACTGGAGCAGTGTTCTTCCCTAAATTCCTCCCGCTACCTCGTTTGTTTGTCCGACTGGCTTTTATGAATCAGTTGTCTATCCAACTCGCTCTGGTTGTTGAAAGACTGCTTTGTTTCCAGTTTGATTACTTAGATATATTGGCAAGGCAATATATCCGGCAAACTGCAAAAAAACAAGAAGGTGTTTGGAGTTTTACAATAAGTTGCAATGCGTTGATTATTGACAGAGACCAATGAATAACAACGAAACATCTAAACTGAGGAAGTTAACCTTTCCTTTTTTTCTATATAAAATATATTTTTTTATCGAATTCACCACAGAATCGCTACGGATCTTTAGTGGTTTATTCTAAGCACATTGGGGTGTGCGTGAGTGTATTTGGTATTCGGTAATGCATGTCCCACAATTAAATAACAACGCTCCAAACCGCTATTTGTGCGATGTAGTTAACATTTATTCCAGCACGGAAACGTAGAATATATGGCGGCATTCCGGTGATACTTCAAAATTACAGTGTTGACGCTGTGCACAGCTACAGCTGGGTGCGAGGGCCCGGTATTGCTCGGAATGAATGGCATGCCGGCCATTTCACCTCGCGTCTTGGCTGTTGGAACGCTTACTGGTCTGGCCTGTTTACTACGGCCTGTGCTACTAGGTGCGTGTAAATTGGTTCCTCCTGCGGTGTCTACCCGGCGTAGTGAGTCTGTAGCTCTTCTCTTACGACATGACGTTGTGGGTTTGACGACTTCTGAGATCGTGTAGTAGTGACTTCGCTGCGTCGCGTTCGCTAGTCGTGGCTAGTTGCCAGCGAATTCCACGCGGCAGCGTGACCTTGTGGCTTGAATCTTAAACCACGGAGCAAAACCCGCCGTCGGAATTTACATGTTTGTCCAAAGCACGCAGCTGTCAGCTGTAGGAATCGTGATGTAAACAATGCGAACATTGCGAATGTGAAACTATCAGAGTTTCGTCATCGTTCATATGATCAGTTAACTTTAGTTGGTGTAGATGGCGCGTGCGTGCGTGCGTGCGTGCGTGCGTGCGTGCGTGCGTGCACATGGGCGTGTTACACATTATATGTGAATGGTGTGTGACGTTTGGAATATGAAACAATTAGCAAAGACTTCCATGTAATTTACCTGTGTGCAATTGCGTATGCACTATCAGCCTTCTGTAGTTACGTACGCTACACGACACTGCACTGCCCTGCCCTGCCCCTGCCCTGCCCTGCCCTGCCCTGCCCTGCACTGCACTACATTGCACTGCCCTGCTCTGCCCTGCACTGCCGTGCACTGCCCTGCCCTGCCCTGCCCTGCACTGCACTACATTGCACTGCCCTGCTCTGCCCTGCACTGCACTACAATACACTACACTCTCCCATGTCATGTTTAATATCCGCTGTAAATGCATTTAATCTATTTACTTTTTCACACAAAAGCCATAAACGACATCTCAGGCTGCAATAATGTTATCGTATCTTCCCGCATCTGGCGATGTTCTCTACCGACGGGAATTCAGCTTACGTTGACTGGGTAATGGACGCGACGTGGCGACATGGATCCACACACAGTGTTGTGTTTAGGCGGGGTGGAATTAGGCATGGTGGCCCGCGGGACGTACGACCGTAGCGACTCGGATCGGGAACCCGAGAAGGGGTTGCGACGGGAAGTTTGACAGCGGGCCAGGGTTGAATGGGTGCGTTGACGCGGGTAGGGTTGGGACGCGTAGTGGGAAAGGCGCAGTGTGGGGCAATGGGTGTACACACAGAATAACACGCCAGGGTGGTTATGGCTAATACACAATGACACATAGACACATACAATGTGGCTGATAGGCAATGACACATAGACACATACAATGTGGCTGACAGGCAATGACACCTAGACACATACAATGTGGCTGACAGGCAATGACACCTAGACACATACAATGTGGCTGACAGGCAATGACACCTAGACACATACAATGTGGGTGACAGGCAATGACACCTAGACACATACAATGTGGCTGACAGGCAATGACACCTAGACACATACAATGTGGGTGACAGGCAATGACACCTAGACACATACAATGTGGCTGACAGGCAATGACACCTAGACACATACAATGTGGCTGACAGGCAATGACACCTAGACACATACAATGTGGCTGATATACAATGACACATAGGCACATACAATGTCGCTTATATACAATGACACACAGACACATACAATGTGGCTGATATACAATGACACATAGGCACATACAATGTCGCTGATAGACAATGACACATACAATGTGGCTGATATACAATGACACATAGGCACATACAATGTCGCTGATAGAAAATGACACATAGACACATACAATGTGGCTGATATACAATGACACATAGGCACACACAATTAGTTAGCCTAATTAGGCGGTTGCGACAATTGACGCATTCCATCCATGTGTCTCCGTGTACGGATGCTGGCGGCCGGCTTTCTGGGCCTTGGAATGGACGGACGAGTGTCCGCGGTCAGGTAGAATGTCTGCCGGCCGCTGCCAATACGCCCAATGTCTGTCGGTTTAAATCCCGCCTGGTCGACCCTCAGAAAAACAGAATCCACACAGCGGGGATTCAATCTCTTAGGGCAATCACAGTCGCTCAGCTTTAGTGGGAACCACTTTCTTCGTCCCACACAATTATACAGCCAGTTATTAATGCGCTTATCTCCCTGGAACTGGGAGATGCTGACGTGCCTTGGGGATTATACAAACTTGTTCGCTCGTTCCCATGTGGTCGTAATACGTATTGCTATAAGTCAGCGGCTGCGTTGTAGTGTGACCTCAGGAACAAACTGCTAAATGTGGAGCTCTCTAGCGATTGCCGTTGCTCTGACCGTGGCTAAGTCAACATGTCGTCGCGCATGACAACGTACATGAACACAATAACAACGTATTTAAACACAATGACAATTGTCGACGATAAATATATTTTAAATCCAATAGCACCTTTATCGCGAATACGTAATATCGTATGTTAAGACATTTTATTTTGATTATTATTATTATTATTATTATTATTATTATTATTGGTATGATAATAATTATTATTATTATATGTTGTTGTTGTTGTTGTTGCAGTTGTTGTTATTGTTATTATTATTATTATTATTAGTAGTAGTAGTAGTAATAGTAGCAGTAGTAGTAATAGTAGTAGTAGAAGTAGTAGTAGTAGTACTAGTAGTAGTATCATTATCATTATCATAAAAATTGCCGAACGGCAATGACGAAATAAATTGTATTAGAGAGAAACTAACCGGAGCAAATACCCATTCTCGAAGAAATATTAATTAATTACTATAAATAGTGAAAACGCGTTAGCATTGTGCGTTGACAAATCCATTGTTCCGTATTCCGTCAAATGACAAGTTGACGTCTAGATCGCGTTGTGCTAAGGTTGACGCCTGGGTCGTGTCACCGACGACAGGACTAGGATCAGGCGACGGCGTGTCGCGGCCCGGGGGGACAGGACGTGACACGCCACAGTCCCACGGCCATGTGTCTCTTTAGGGCCGAAATGGCACACTCCAATTAACGGTGTCACACTCATCCGGGTAACCGGAACCGCCCGGAGCAGTCCGCTGTCACATCTGATGCGGGACGAATATGTTATGTTATTTTATTTTATTTTATTTTATTTTATTTTATTTTATTTTATTTTATTTTATTTTATTTTATTTTATTTTATTTTATTTTATTTTATTTTATTTTATTTTATTTTATTTTATTTTATTTTATTTATTTTATTTTATTTTATTTTATTTTATTTTATTTTATTTATGTTTTTTATAATAGAAGCGGGCTGCACATTTCCCCATTTTTCTACGAATTTAGGTTTCTGCCAGACAGAAATTCCTTTAATAGTTTGTTCGATGGTTTCATACAAACCAAATGACACGTTCGCACAAACGAGCTGACATGTCGTAGCCGCTACTAGGTGGGTTCGACTTTTTTGCGAAACGAGTAAAAAAGCGAATTGCGGAGCCGGCCTTGACGTGTCTGCCTAGGAACTGTTCTTGTTTGCTCATTTTGCTCAGCTACGGTTTTATCAGCAGTTTTTTTTTACAATTTATGCTATTACTTGTCAACATAGTCAGCACATATCTCATTCAAACTTTATAAAAGTACTTACGTCGACGATGGAGAACAATTAAGTAGCTTTAGCGTCATGTGGCAAGTGTACGAACACAGTCATAAAGGTGACATACCGCTATCATTTGTCATTTTTAATTGTTTTGATTTCCCGTTTATATTGTCGTTCACATATTACGTTGTTTACTTTTACATGCAAAACAATTACACATTTCAACATGATAAATTGTTTTATTTCTGTAATCCAATAAAACAAC
This sequence comes from Lamellibrachia satsuma, assembly GCA_033239005.1. Lineage (NCBI taxonomy): Eukaryota > Metazoa > Annelida > Polychaeta > Sabellida > Siboglinidae > Lamellibrachia > Lamellibrachia satsuma. The sequence continues at coordinate 5,950,603 of BSQZ01000043.1, read as the reverse complement.
GATTTTTCTCTCTGATTAACGCCGTCGAAAGAAACGTGACAATGGCGACCTCTGGCGGCGACATTGTTTGGCGACAGGCGACATTGCCCGGGCGACGGGCGACAGGCGACACGCCCTTCGATGTCCGTTTCCGCCGGCGTCGCGGCGTTCTTCGTCGGGGGTCGGCGACACTTTGTCAGCCGTTGACGGGTCGCAACACGATACGACTGAGACAGCCACGACCACTTTATGGTCGGTGCCGTGCGCCGCTTGGCACCGACTTTTTTACGACAATAAATCTCTGGCGGGGACGAACGACACTTAGCCGGGGAATTACGCCTTTCGATTTAATGGCTATAAAAGGGAGCAACAAGGTTTCGTGCAGTGGCGACGGGAAAGAGGGAAGGAGTGCGGTGCGATGACAGACGCTGGGAAGCCGGGGAAACGCGTTGGGCGAGACCGTAATGACGTCAACGGTGTCGTGGAACTCGGGACAATCTGGACAAAGTCAAGTCTGCTTCCGGGTTTTATTTATTGTTCAAATATGTAGTTTGTGACTAGTTAGTTATGCAGTCGGTTGAATAAAATAGTGCGTACTATTGTTAACATCGTCAAAAACTTTAATCGTTAGATCGGTTAACTTGCGAAAGTGTCAACAACATGTTATTGTATAGAGAGGAGGAACCACTTTTACCCTTTTTCGCCGAATTTCCACTTGGAAATTCGAAACTAATTTAATAGTTTGTCGAATGATTTCATCAAAACTAAATAACATAAAAGAGTTAACATGTCGTGGTGGATACTAGAGATAACACGTCGAGGTGGATACTAGAGATAACATGTGGTGGAGACTAGAGATAACACGCCGTAGTGGATGGTTTGACTTTTCGCGAATTGATTCTAAAACGAGGCGACCGTAAAATTTAATAGCGGAAACAATGTTAGCAATAGATAATGAAAGGAATTAGTGTCAAACAGCGAGTTTAACTGAAAGCGAAAATGCTTGCACGTTGGTAGTGTTTCGTCGACCATTAGGATGAACGGTCAATTAAGTTGAAGTGTTGACCAAGAAGCACGTTAAGTAGCAAAACAACGTCCATGAAATGTGTTTCCTTAATGACCGATACTCTCCCGGCACTTATTTTAATGACCCCCGCGTCGTGCACTAAAACGTAATGATGATATGCGTAAAAACGATGACATAACGGAGAGATAAAGTCGCCTGCGTGTCAAACGCTTCATTACGCTCACAGCGGTGGCGATAACGCGGCTGAGGGAGGCTTCGTCGACGGATTAAAACTCCACGAGTGTCATCGTTGTCGGCCGCTTGATTGACAGACGTTGCTATCGCTTTACCATGTCTAGTTGGGGACGCTTCACTAATTTATTTCCGGGTTCTTCGTCCACCATGACCCCTTTCGGGGGGGGGGGCACATCACTTAGTCTGTTCCACTCGCTCGAAGAGTCGTCTCCATTCATCGCGATCTTCTACCATTCTCTGCCCTTTCGAGAGCTCTCTTAAAACTGTCCGTCCATCTTGATGTTGGTTTTCCTCTTCTCCTTCTACCAGCCTCTTCTGTTTCCCATGTTCTCTTTGTCAATCTCTCGTCACTCATTCTCTGTAAGGGTCCTGCCTATCGCAATCTGCTCCCCACTACCTTCATCCTCCCCACTACCTTCATCCTCCCCACTACCTTCATCATCCCCACTACCTTCATCCTCCCCACTATACCTTCATCCTCGGGTGTTTATTCCAGTCTCTTCTCATAATTCCCCCTCTTTTCTTCCGGATTTTGAGACTGTACCCCTTATGAATTTTGTTGCTGCCTGCAAAAAAGAAAAGAGATATGGCCCTATTTGACAAAATGTAATATGCTGTGCTCAGGTTAAACTTTCTAGTTGATGGCTGGCAACATATGCGTATGCCAGTGACTGTAGGATTCCTTGCGCATAAAGACATGATGTAGTTGTTTTTGATGCCCTTTAATGGGGGCCAATAGGGGACACAAGTGTGTACCACCAATAGGGGACACAAGTGTGTACCGCCAATAGGGGAGACAAGTGTTTACCGCCAATAGGGGACACAAGTGTGTACCGCCAACAGGGGACACACGCGTGTACCGCCAATAGGAGACACAAGTGTTTATCGCCAATAGGGGACACAAGTGTGTACCGCCAATAGGGGACACAAGTGTGTATCACCAATAGGGGACACAAGTGTGTACCGCCAATAGGGGACACAAGTGTTTACCGCCAATAGGGGACACAAGTGTGTACCGCCAATAGGGGACACACGCGTGTACCGCCAATAGGGGATACAAGTGTGTATCGCCAATAGGGGACACAGGTGTTTATCGTCAATAGGGGACACAGGTGTTTATCGCCAATAGGGGACACAGGTGTTTATCGTCAATAGGGGACACAAGTGTTTCTCGTTTCGAGGTGTTAGTTGACGAGATAATGCACTTCCGGCCCCCAATATATTCACACAATATATGAATAACAAGTTAAATGTACCTATGTAATTATAAAAATAAACCATTGATATTAATGTTATAACATTTTAATGCTAGTTGTTTTAATAAATAACTAAGTAAATGTGTTATTGTTTGTTCTATCTATTTTAATATGTGTTATGTGTGAACTGCGATAGCGGACAGTGTGTCGTTGGGGGCCGGAAGCGAGCATTTATTGACAAATTTGCATGCAACCAACATGGCGGCTGACGAGACCTGTATCCCCTATGGGAAAATAAATACTGACCCATCCCTAATCTAACACGTGTCATCAATGACCGTCGACCGTGACTGGTCGTCATCGCTGTTGTCGTTACGGTCCGAAGTGCTGACGCAAATTAATGCGCAGATTAATGCGTTGTCTACCCTCGAGTGAGGTCGACCCACACGCACACAGTAGGTCTCCCGAGAGACGTTCCTTGCGGCATCTTCCCGCTGTAGGGTATTAATCACCCAGGCGTGATTATGATGGATGGATTGTTACATCGAGCGTGTTCGTTACGGCTGTGCGTGACAAGATCATGTTTCTGGGGTACGAGACGGTTTAGTTAAACGATTTCTAATTAGTCTGTTCCGTGGAATTCTGTCTTTCCTGAAACGATACATGTCTCTCACTCACTGTCCCTCTGTACATCTGTGTGTGTAATACTATGTATGTCTATAAGTATGTTTATGTGCGTGAGCATGAGCGTGTGTGCGTGTGTCTTCTCTCCCTTCTCCTCTCACCTCCACCTCGCTCCTCTCACCTCTCACCCCTCTCCTTGCTCTTCTCTCCTCATTCCTCTCTCCTCCTCTCACCTTCTCATCTCTCCTCTGTCCTCTCAAAACTGTCTCCACTCTCCTCTCTCTTCTCTCTCCTCTCTGCTCTTTCCTCTCTCTCTCTATCTCTCTCTCTCTCTCTCTCTCTCTCTCTCTCTCTCTCTCTCTCTCTCTCTATCTATCTATATCTCTCTCTCTCTCTCTCTCTCTCTCTCTCTCTCTCTCTCTCTCTCTCTCTCTCTCTCTCTCTCTCTCTCTCTCTCTCTCTCTCTCTCTCTCTCTCTCTCTCTCTCTCTCTCTCTCTCTCTCTCTCTCTCTCTCTCTCTCTCTCTCTCTCTCTCTCTCTCTCTCTCTCTCTCTCTCTCTCTCTCTCTCTCTCTTTCTATCTCTATCTCTATCTCTATCTCTATCTCTCTATCTCTCTCTATATATATATATATCTCTCTCTCTTCTCCCTTTCCCTTCTCTCCGCTATCGTCTCTCCTTTCTCCACTCTCCCCCTCCCGCTCCCCCCTCTCTCTCTAACTATCTCTATCTCCCTCTGTGTCTCTTTTACGTTGTTCTAATGTTCATACAATATTATGCTAGAACTGAGCGAAAGGGAATGCCGTCTCAAAATCACCGACCCCTGATTCGTCTAACATGAACCCGGTAAACATAAAAAGAAAAACAGGTATGTTAAGTTTCACGACTCATGACCATGGAATAATCCCGGTGAGAAAGAACATCGGGGAGGTCATCCTGCATTTCCCGCGCAGTGCCTACTTCCCCTGCCACCCAGACGGAGAAACAGAGATTAACGATCGTCGCTGCGGATTATTGATGGGTAATGTGGCAGGGCGCGTGGAGCGGGCGCCGGGTCGTGGGAGGGTAATACGTTACGTCACGACATAGGGTGTTCCTCGATTTATGCGCCCTCTGACGACAACGCCTCTGGTGTGAGCCCCGGCGGGGTGGTTTATTGCTCTTTGACGGGGTGGTTTATTGCTCTTTGACGGCGTGGTTAATTGCTCATTTGTAGCTGGGTTTTTTAGAACGCGAAGTAAAAACGGGACGAGAAAGAAATTTGTTGTATTTATAAAATTCAATGTTGCATTGACAACACTCACGGCACATTGTCCGTAGTAACAACAGCGACCCGTCCTACAGTTGTCATAGTAATCATGACTATCATAATTGTAATCACGTGAACTGATGTGGCGCTTGAATCCGCCCAAAACAAATGCTCTCGGGTGCCTTTCCATTGAACGATAAATTTCAGTATTTCTAACGATTCCCATACATACGAAACAACCTCCACGGACCGGTTTGTCAGACGCTGGATTTAGTTTATTTCAACATCTTTCATGCTGCTAATTTATGGTGTACGAAGTACTACGAACTATCTAATAATGCACGACAACATCAATCAATTCAAATGTGATATCTTGAAGAATAACATAAACGAAATGGCGATGAACATACACAGTATAATCGTAACGTGGACTATGCGTTAATGTAAGACCTTTGTACAAAGACGTCAGTCTCCTGTACGATGTCGATGTCTGTTCGCGAGAACGAAGAACCAGTCTTCATCGGGTCTGTCTGTCCCGCCGTTTGGCTGTCGACAAACTTACCAGGTCGAGTCTCGCCTGTGCAAGTGAAGTCGGACTGGGTTCGGTTGCTTTGTAAGCGGCACGCGGAGTCCGCTTGGCTTCCCGCGTGTGTCAGCGTGGCTGAAGACTACGACCGTTTGTCCACGTGAAACCAATGCTACAAGTCGGTCAGTCAACGTTACACTGTGCACAAAATTACGTTACGTTTTTAATAAAAACTGTATGCTTTGATGTTTGTCTTGTCGCCAACCTACATTAACGTTTTTTTTAAATCCTACAATATTGTTTTCGAGAAAATCAACTTGTAAGATGTTCCCAGCCATTTGTCGCCCAAACATGCCGGAGTCTGTCTACGTACACCAAGGGTCCTTCCGTCATTGACATGTTCATGTGACGCAAAACCAGAAATTAGAAATGTTAGATTGGCCGTTTTAGCACCGTGTTCTGACCACGCCGTAATTACTGCTACTCCTACGTACACCCCCAGTGTCGATAGCCAGGTACTCGTGTATACAACCGAATGATCTGAGGCGACGTGGAACGAACAAAATTGTCCAGGCTTCGAAAAGAGTCAGTGCGATTCGTGCCACGTTCCTCCGGCTTGGGAGTCCAGCGTTCCGACCACTGCTGTTACGAGTGTACGCACGCTACGTCTGGGCGCCAGGTGACTTGTCTCACCACTCAGTCGGACGGCCGTCTACTTGAGCCACTCGGGTCTGATGGTGTATCTCGACTGGGGACTAATGATGCCCGCTGTTTGGGGGGTCGTGGGCCTCTGGACTCTCTGCACTGAGACTGGTCGCGTGAGCGCAAGAAACGAAACACGGTTATAGCTCGATGCGCCTGTTGGGTTCGACTAGAAGCCTAGAACATATTCGGAACACGGTTGGTCACGGTTGGAGATTTGCTTCAGTGGTGCTCTCAGGCGCGACCAAACGCCCACGGGGACGTAGGGACGCACAATATACGTACACACGTATACATGTACGCGCACGCAGGAAGACGCGCACGCACGCGCGTACACGCCCATAAACGTTGACTCGAGTTGGTCCAAGAATGCATGAATCGTGCAGCAACCATGCATACATACACGCACGATCCATGCCACTTGTATGCGTAAATATCATTTGTAGCTAATACGTTTGTGTTGACACTATGTGTGGTAATCGAGTGTTTACGTACATATCCTATGTAGTTACCGTGCGTGTTTCATTGTTTGTGTAAGTACCATATATAATTACCATGTGTGTCTGTGTAGATGCGTGAACCGCGTATAGTTAAACACCCGCCGTTGTTCAGCGCGCCATACCAGTATCCGCTGCCTCGTTAGACGGGTCGCGTCGCCTCACGCGATCGAAGGCGGTAAAACGACGCCTGCCAAATCGTCTGCGCGCTACGCCAGAGATAAACTGTAAAGAGCAATTCGATGAAAATTGCAAGTGACGACGAAACGCGTGCCAGTGATCGGCTTATCTCGACCTGGATTATTGTGGACGATAAAAGATAGCGACGCCATTAAACTTTCACCGTAACTGAAGCCGACCAGCCACTGTACAGTGGGTAGCTCCCGGAAGACTTGGACACGATCGAAGATTCGCGGCGTTGTTCGTAGCTTGCTTATTGTAAGCGTATTATCACGCACGTGATCAGATCGCGGTATGAAACTGGCTGGATCCCGTTAGAAGCTACGACAGCTTCGATCATTTATCGCTGTTACGCTTCGATCAGCTGTGTACATGTATAAGCGACACTTGTTGGACTGGGACACAAGGGGTGTCGTGTCTTGAGGGAATATAACTTATCACCCGGTTGATCCAAGGAACACGGATGTTATCTCCAACCCTGTGAGTCTACAGGGTGACGTGATTTACTTGACTGGGAAATGTTGTCACCATTTGTTTGATTCACGCATGCGAGCAAACCACATCGTCACCACCGATTTGTTCGTCACCGTCTCTGATTACATCATAACTTATATAGTCACACGCGTTCACAGGCGTAAGATAAACAACACGGTAAGACGTTGTTTTATTCGCATCTTTTCGGACATTTTGGACGTATTCCGGTTCATGCGTTTTTCTTCAAGTTATCAGTCCTGGCACAAATGTTATAATTCACATTTCCCGACTTCTCTCTGTCTGGATTCCTCTCTGTCTGGAATCCGCCGGTTTGATTTATAAGCAGTCATTACCAACCGGCCTTTACGTGGATGTGCAATATGTGCCAAATAGGCGCAGGCGTAAGACAAACGACGTAGAAATGAGAGAACACATATGGAGTCCAGATGGATAGTTTACACCAAAAAACCGGCCTTCTTATCCAAATTAGATCTAATATTCTGCGTAGCAGTTCTGAATTGGAGTTGTGCGTGCATGCGTTTGCGCGCTTGTGTACGTGTGTGCGCGCGCGCGTGCGTGTGTGTGTGTGCATGCGTTCGTGCGTGCATGCTGTTTCAACGGTAAGCGGCAACACATATTCTGCATCAGCCGCTCCGTAAGGATAGTGTTTTCTTCTAACAATTTCCAAAACATTGTCCACACAACAACACACAATGGAAATAATGTTTACAATGTAAGGAAGATGTTTCCTCTTAACAGTTTATAAATACAATGTACATACGTCACCGAAACGGAAATAATGTCACTCCGTAAGGATACTGTCCTCTCGTAAAAAAAAATAAAAAAAAAACAGTGCAAACCCAAAATGGAAATAGTAGTAACTTGGTAAGGAGTAAAGACAGTGTTTACTAATAACACATTCCAACTACAGTGGACTTACTCCTCCAGCTACAAAGCGAATGTACGGTGTCCGCCGGGCCACGTCAGCCGATGACATTACACCCTTTGCTCTGCCGTCTTGGACAACAATTACATGTCGCCAGCGACTCGTTCCGGGTCCACGACAGGCCTAAACCAACATCTCGTTAGTTTGATGACTCCCACGTTTAGCGAAGCCACAGAGCCACGGGGAGGCTCAAAGGTCGCTATCACATCACCCTGGATATACGCCCTCTCTAATGTCAACGTGAGTGTCGCGACGTACGGACTTCATTGTCTACACAGAACAGATATGTTTATGAGTAAGCAAATGTGTGCTAGATTTATTATTGCCACTTCTGTGTACACATAATAAAATGGTCTTTGCATATAAAGTAATTATGACTCGAACTGAACCAAGACTCGGCAGTCAGTGAGCGTGCGGTAGACTCGTGTAATCTTTACTGGGGACCCTCTTCTTTGCTTGAACACGCGCGCAAACATTCGGGCGTTGTAAAGCTTATGTGTGTTTGCGAACCTTGTGCGTCATGCGTCCGCTGTGGTCACTCACTGTCCTGTGTCCACCCACTGGCGATTTACGACACTTGACCGGTGTGCAAACCGCATTAAGAAGCCAGTGCTTCGTACTCGGCCACATCTGGTTTTGGTCAGAGATCTAGATGGACAGCGACATTGATTGATTGACCGGCGTGACGCTTTCGTCAACCGAACAAACACACGTCACCATTGTCTGACTCCGTCAAGGATGAGTTGTCGAAGACTCGACTCTAATGCATAGAAAGACAGGCTGCGTATACATGTATACGTCCTTCCTAGAACTGAGATACCTTAGTTATGAACAAACGCTCAACCCAACACATTTGTTTGACCAATAAACCAGAGAGCAGGTTTGACTTGACTTAAATGCCGCTGTCTTCCGGGAAGTTGCATACTTCATTTTTCTAAGTGCTGGCAGCGTGAGCATGTTTAAACACACAACTGACAAATACACGAGAAGGCCGGGTTACACGTAGATGAATAATCACTGGACTCTCGAGAAGCCAATGGCTTCTTTGTTCATTGTTCACATGCCACATGTTGTTTACTTCAGATGGCAATCTTTTTAATCTTGTTAAGACGTATTCTGGAACGATTACACGTAGATGAATAATCGTCGGACTCTCTAAAAGCCGATGGCTTCCTTGTCCGCTTGCCAAATGTGACTTACTTTTGATGGCAATCTGTTAAAATCATTTTATCTCGTTTTCTTGAATGATTACTTTGTCACTCTGTGACGTCATCGTCCGAGCATCAGTTGGCGAGCGAACGCTGGTAACGAGGACATTCTGTGCTTTCAGACAGCGACAACCACAAGAGTGACCCGCCATCTGTGCCCCGAGTCGCGGCGAGGACCAGTCACTTCACCGCTGACCGCGAACCGCGCCATTAGCACTGTCCCGGCCTCGCGTCCCGGCCAGCCGCAGACTCGGACCGCGATAGGAGCCATCTGGACGGGTGGACATTGTCACCAGTGCAGCTGAGGCGTAAGTGTGACAGCGGTCGCGCAGTGAGGACATCAGGATGGCGACAATGGCTCAGCTAGAGCAGCAGCAGCAACAGATGACCCAGCAGGCCATCACCGAACTGACGGGACATCGGCCGAACGTCGACTCGTTGTTCGCCAACGGGTTCCTGCCGTCGATTCAAGGTGCCGGTGTGGGGGTCTCTCCCGGGGTCAACGGTAACGGGGTGTATTGCCCCGCCGACCAGCAACAGCAACAGCAGCAGCAGCAGCAGCAACAACAACAAATGACCCTGCCATCGATGTCCGTGTCCCAGCCAGCGCCTCCTCTCTACGTACCGACGACACACCCCTCTCACGGGCTCATCAACCCCAGCCCCGTGGCGGCGGCCTACCCCGGACCTCAGCAGCCCGCGGTCGCCAACGGGTCGTGGTCTCTCGGCGGGGACAACCGACAGTACGGCGGCACTGGCTATTCCTCGCCCCTGCCTGCCTGGCCGCGGCCCGACCATGGCTACGGCGACTCCGTGCCGCGACAGACCCCGAGTTTGAGTCCGCTGACGTCCTACATGCGGCCGGACGTCGCGTCGTGGGGCGGTTACGGGCAAGCCGTCAGCTCGTTCACGCCACAATTCCAGAGAACAACAGGTACGTGTCTGGTGATACGTAGTGAAATCATTGCAACTACCCGATAGTCGCACGTATATGCGCCAAATATGCTCGTATGGTCGACCTCACGTACACACACGCACGTACGCGCACGCACACACGCAGACATGTCGTAAAATACTAACAACAAATTGCACTTATTTTGTATTAGTACGTTGCTATTCTTCCTGCAAGTTATGATCGTGCAAATTAGGTCCGCTTTGCCGTTTGACTGCAGCTACCGTTAGCGGGGTAGTCATAACAGTTGAATAACAGTTGCGAACATTTATGATTTTTTTTGTGTAACATGTTGCGCCATGGGTGACCAAGCTTGCATACTTTGGCCGCCCGTTTTTCGAAATCCTATATACGCCACTGGCCACCGAGTCTAATGGTTCCGGGTCGCTTCGGCGGCGAAATTCTTGGACGCTTCGGCGGCGCAATTTATGTGCAGTGCAGCGTGATGTGTGCATTGCAGCATGATATGTGCATGTCACCATAATCTAACACACGCGTTCCATTTTATTTAAAAATATGTAGCTATATTTTACCATCATTATAATCGATTTTAATAGATTACATGCATGCTTGGATTAAAATGCGAGTCAGTGCATTTAAATGCAATGCAAATGTTTGAAATGATATAAAATGCATTTTGTTTCAAAAAGGCGAAAAAGCACACACCAATTTACATCAATTTAATAAGTCTGATAACGTAAAATCATATGCTTTTATACTAAATAAAAACGTTTGCCAACTATACATGGAATACAGGCATTTAAAAATAAAATATTTTATATTAATTTTCAAAATAGTATTTGCATTTGACCATTTCATTTGACCATTACTTTTTTTAATACTTTGAAATTCACGTCGGCAGCGATGCCACTACAAAATTCCTTTCGTGAAACGACGCCGAAACGACCAACATTCGCTGCCGAAGCGACCAAATTATCCGCCGACGAGACCAAGAAAGTTGGGTCTCGTCGGCTGGCCGAAGCGGTATCGCTGCCCAAGCGTCCAGTTACCGTTGTCGGCTGGCCGAAGCAGTATCGCTGCCAAGGCGTCCAGTTACCGTCGTCGGCTGGCCGAAGCGCTATCGCTGCCCAAGCGTCCAGTTACCGTTCTGATAACGTCGGGGCTGTTGCAGCCATTTAAACACCTCTATATAACATGCATACAATCATTACTACCTCGCATGTTTGTTTTCGATATAATCTCAATTTACAGCACATTTGTGAAGATTACGTGACAAAAAGAAATCTGAACTTGTCTTCCGCATTGTCAACATGTTGAATAGTCGCTTACACTACGTTAACGGTTAAACAAAGTTACACACAACATAAAAGCAAATAAATTGCCGCGCTTTTCAGATGTCTTTGTAATTGAATGTACGTGACCAAAAACAACGCGGGACATATCACCATGTTACTTTGGTAGATGATTGCATCTTCTTTTCAATGTTACTTATAATGATAATATAACTAAACCGGAAACGGGTATTTTAGTAATTTGTGTGTCCCCGTTTTTTCTGATTGATTAATAATTCATTTTATCGTTTGTTTTGGGGTGCAAGAATTTTTCAATCACAAAATCGGTTACCGTGTAAATGCTATTTTGCCATTTTAATAAACCTTACATTTGAATGAAACGACAGTTGTTCTGTGTCATGTTTGAATTGTTACATACGGCAGAGTTTCGGTATAATATATACATTCGCTGCTCACACCTGCAAAACAGCCCAGACAACTTCGATAATCTAGTTCTAACCCAGAACGAAATGTCGATCCCTTTCCCTCCCTGTTGTTAAGCCAAACGCCGGACCTAGAGCGTCCTTGGTTGCCGCTCCAACGTTGTTGAATTATTAGCTCCTCGGCGTAACAGCGATCCAATGATATATTGTTTACGAGTGGAGTTATTATACCGACTAGGAACTGTCGAATACTTTTGTTTTGGTACGCTGCTGAGCTTGGATTTCCCGGAGATGTTAGCGCAATAAAAGTCTAATATTTTTGAATAAAGAAAATTAACTTCTGACTGAAAAATGATTTAATAGTAAACAATATTTAAGGCGGTTGTGGATTGTGCCTGTGAAATATATTTCGCCTCCCACTAACACACTCACGAAACAACATGTACCAGTATAGTACGTTTTATTCGCGTGTTGAGAGTAGTGCATTGTTACAATAGCTTTAATTCGAACATTTCTGCTGCTGGTGTAACTTCCTCTCGGCAACTGACCGCCGGGGTCCAGAGAGAGAGACCAAAGATAAAGCAAGGTCCTAACACATTTTAGTCATTCAGTCGTGACACTATTGTTTTCACAGTGCACACAATAACCTGTGCCGTAAACATATGATGCGTAGTGCATACGTCAGTTACACCTTTGACATATTGTAGATCAACCGAATTAAAAAAAATTATAAATAACATTGATATAATCAGCCTATCCGCCTACTAACTAATTATTTATCTCACAATGCTGATATTATTGCACACAAATCATAAACAAACGCGCAGTTCACGCTTTAACGGCGCCTTTACTGCGTACCTCCCGCGATGTTTAGTTGATGACGTCACTGTAGTCAGGGGACTGTTGCGTCAGTAGTCCAGAACGAGACGCAGGCGCCGCGGACAGCTTACGGGTCCAATAAACAGCTTCGGTAACCTTTGGTTCGCCTCTTTGAGGGAAACACGTCGGTCGTGACGTTGATCCGTCTCGACCGGCAAACGACACGAGGTATTACCCCGCAAGCCATCGCCGTTTGACGACAAGGAGAGAGCGGCCTCGACCCGGCGACGTCTTGTCGCAGTCGGCGCACTCGCCTCCAGCTGCAGGTTTAAGCGCAATCTGACGAACAAGTTGATATGACACCGCATTTTTTTTACATTTACCGAACAGGCAGGCTGTCCGTCTCCCTGTCTGTCTGCCCCATCTCTCTCCCTCTCAATCTATCTGTCTTCCTCTCACTCTATCTCTCCCCCATCTCTCGCTCCCTCCCTCCCCCCTCTCTCTCTCGCTCTCCCTCTCCCCCCAACCGCCACCCTCTCTCTCTCTCCCTCCCTTTCTCTCCGTACCTCCCTCCCTCCCCTCTATCTCTCTCTCTCTGCCCCCCTCCCCCCTCTCTCTCTCTGCCCCCCCCTCTCTCTTGCCCGCGTCTGTCTTCCTTCGATGTGGAATGAAAACAAACGCTTCACAAACCCGTGTTATTTCTGATCTCCACCAAAACACCCGAAAGCTAGAACAACCATTTTACGATTTTCCAAAATCTGATTTCGGCGAAGCACCCCAACTCCCCCTTCGCTCACTATCCATCGTCCTCCCGCCCCCTCCAAATCCTCGACAGACCGCAAGTGTTCCAGGAAAGCTGACACGAACCGACACCCTGGATATCCAGCTCCCTAGAACCTGTCTTTACGACTGCGCGGTCCCGTGTCCTAATTGGCCTGACGTGTCAAAAGGACATTCCGACTTGCGGTGGAGTCTGTTTGTGCGGCGACACCAGTCGGAGGTGCGTCACGTGTAACGCGAAATGACTGCCCAGTCGCCGCGGCGCCGTTTTTTACGAGTAGACCAATTTGGAGATGTGTACAAATTCGCCAACCGCGGCACATTAGTCTGAAATGAGACGGATTACGCTGTATCAGTTTGTGTATGCACGCGGGCGGGTGTGGCATGATCATGCGTGCGTGCGTGCGTGCGTGCATGTGTGTGCGTGTGTACGGTCGAATGTGCACGTTGTGCGAACTATTAATTAAATTAGTTCAACTTATACATGCGAATATGTGGTTGCACAAATATGAGATCGCGAGTGCGATACGAACAAGTGTTGCACATCTTCCTAAACTACCGTCAATAAAGCTCACCAGGTTAATTGAGCGCATGCACGTGTCGCCATGGCAACACTATTTCGTACGAATCTTTAATTTAAATTGGTATCGACGACAAACACACTCAAATACCTTAGTGGCACGAGACCCTAACAGCCAACATGGCGGCAACGTCAGATAACACCTATCATTACGTCAGGTTGGTTGATCAGTCGCGGTTATCATTCTTATCGCGATTGCTTATCGTTCGCGTGCGACTAGTGAACAGTTAGCGCAGCAGCGACAACCACCTGCATGACATCTATAATTGACACGCGTCTCTACCAGGCGTATTCATGGCCACTGTTGTATAAATAACATTGGTCTGGCCGTGGATTCAACCTATATGTACTCAAATCTTTGGTATTGATTTGTGATTATTAGAATGGCGTTGTGGTTGATTTGTGATTATTAGAATGGCGTTGTGATTATTAGAATGGCGTTACTGTTCTGTTGTAATGTCGCAATCAACATTAATTCGTGCACGAATGCTCGCTAGCACGTGACACAATCTGCTCTGCTGCCTTCACCGACATAATCGATCTTTGAATGTTGCTGTAGAACATATAGGACACCCGAATAGCCAAAACCATTCCGAAAGCATCGTTTATTAATAATTGATGGTCCGACAATTTCTTTCTTGTTCTTTTAACAATGTGTTGTTGTAGTTGTTGTTGGTGACGATTGTTATCAATAAGTTGACGGTGTTGTTGTCGTCGCCTCACAGACTGTGATTGCGGCCTTGCAGACTGTGCTGACATGCTGCGTGACGGCCGGGAGTGCGTCAACTGTGGCTCCATAGCGACTCCGCTGTGGCGACGAGACGGCACTGGACACTACCTGTGCAACGCGTGTGGTCTCTACCACAAGATGAACGGATTCAACCGTCCTATGCTGAAGACGCCGAAACGACTGGTAAGTGTCAGCGCTGACCACGACAAGTGTCCATCTCAGAGGGTTTACCTGTTCAACGAATGTCCGTAACAAAACCGCGATCAGCGAACTGTAGTTTCGTGGCAAAGTACTGACTGTGTTTCATTTGCTGTGTATTGTTACCAGCGTGTTCTAGAGATATGACGATTCAGTCTTTGTCACCGTGGGGCCGCCTTCCTCACACAACATAGACCCCACACCCATTTACATGCACAAGCATATACACATATCCATATACGCCCGCACGCACGCACGTACACTCGCACACACTGCATCGCCCATCCTCCCAGACTTGCTTTTCTCTTCCTCCTTTATTCCTAATTCCGGAAGTCCCACTCCCACAATACGCCCAGACGCAAAGAGACAACCTGCCCCACCCCGCTCAGCTGCACCTATTACGCTCACAGACGGTACGGGCGTGGCTGACGAGAGGTTCACGTGCCCAAACAACGCCAAAAGTGCACCCGAAAAACCGAACAGTTCGGAACCCGTGTAAACGGAAAGACACAGCCAATCAGCTTTGAAGTTGCATCAAAGGCGATGTCTCTGAGGCGGCTGGATTCAACTTCCCTTCAGTTCGACTCGTCTTCAATGAAGGAAGGTTGAAGCCGTAATTCTTCCGGTGCTGAGCCGTCAGTTTCGATTCGCTGGCTATTCTGTTAAGGTTTGAGCCCGTCGGTTGGTTTCACGGAATGTGTTCGTCAGTGCTAGTCACCGCCCGCCACAGCAGCGAACCACAGAACAACTCCTCGAGTGAAGAATAGCGCAAATTCCTTTGCTTTTTCTGCTGAACAAACTTTGAAAGGAAGCGTCTGTTAAACTATTTTGTTATCGAATAATATTAGCATCAACTTGTGGTTATCACAGCACAGTCACATGACAATAAACGAACGGACTATCGTCTAGGACTATTGGATGGTGCCACAGTGATTAGTTTTTTAATAGCTACAACGAGAGGAATAAATTAAATGCAGACAAAATGTGTATTGCCGTATTACCAATAATTGCAAGTGCTCGTTCAATATGAATATGACCAACACAAAGGGGATTCCCTGTAGATGTGGAGTTCTCTCTGATCCTTGTAGTCTTTGTCCACATATATTGGACATTGTCGACAACTGCGAATGTGTGGAAAGACAGTGTGAATATTCATCAAGAGATAAATAGTTAACTTAATGGAAACAAAATTGTAGACTATTAAACCACTCTTGGAAGGTTAATATATTAGAATATATATATATATATATATATATATATATATATATATATATATATATATATATATATATATATATATATATATATATATATATATATATATATATATATATATATATATATATATAGTATTATAATACATAACATGATTTTCAGATAACAACGTTTTAAGTTAGCTTTTTAAGATGAATGCCAAATACGTTGTGGTTAAATTATTATACTTACCGAGCCTAGCCTCACTGATCCGAAACTGTTCTCTGCGCTGCGCAAGATTTGATGTTGCATTAATTTACTTGTCAAGAAGAACGTAGGAATTCGTCCATTCTTTTCTTCCGTATATTTTTTGTTCGGCTGAACGCGTTGCGCTGATTATTGTTGGAAGTTATGAGTGTTGTTTTTTTAATAAATAAAATGTCTAAACTTTGTTTACCTTATTTTAAAATTACGTCTAAATTAACAATATCATATTTCATGTTTTAATGTGTACTGCTGTAATATAATTACCGTTAGAAATTATGTAAGAGGGAATTATTTTTGGAATTATTTAGTAGTATTTTATTATAAAATTTCATTAATATCTGCGCAAAACTACTGTGTTACTACTTGGATCTTTCATCTCGATATATATTCGAAAACAAAAAATTTTACGAGGAAAAAAGTAACCAAGTTGTACAACATATAGAAAGACTGCTGTACCGTATGTTTTGGCATGCCAATAAAACACCCAATGAAAATCGCTGTACATTCTCATTAACATCGACTTATCTACTTCGGGATTGCCCAACCCTTTTCTTCTGATGCACCTCTGAGCTCGAATCTCCCAGGATCGTCATTATCATCAACACTATCATCATAATCATCGCCATTATCATCATCTGCTGCAGACGGCCCGACGCAGCGAGTCGTCCTGTGCCAATTGCCACACGACAACGACGACCCTCTGGCGGCGGAACAACGAGGGTCTCGGAGTGTGCAACGCCTGCGGACTCTACTACAAGCTGCATGGGGTGTGTATGATAGTATACTGATGCTGATTGCGGACACGCTGGGCGCGCTGTTGTCTATGTAGGTGTAACAAATCTCTTCCAGGTCGAAATTTAGAATGCTACATAGAGTTTGATTATATTGTGAATCTTCTTATAATATCTGACATCTGGCATTTTTCATATTACAATTTGACATTACCGATTATTACTCTTCTTTACGCATTTTTCATTTTAGCGCTTGATTATTTTGTCTTCATCTCAGATCTAATACATGGAATGTTGTCCATTGTAGAATGTTAATGTATTGTGAGACTTTTTATGAGTTGTCGAATTATTAAAAAGACCGTCACATGTATTCCCTTTACTCCAGGTCAATCGCCCGTTGGCGATGCGAAAGGACGTCCCGCAGAGGAGGAAGAGGAAGCCGAAGAAGCCTTCTCTCGGTCCAATGCCTGTGTCATACGGTATGATGATGTTACTGACGTGATCATTGCAACTCACCGCTGTGTTCTGCGCAACGTATCATTCTCCATTGTCACGCCAATAACGTATTTGTCCAAGTGGTCACGACAATAACGTATTTGTCCAAGTGGTCACGACAAGTGAAGAACGTGGAGTCTGTAACGTCGACTTGATATTCAAGTCGTGATTTTAGTTTCTTTGATTAAAAGTCAAATGTCATGTCCCATGCACGACATCGCCTGGACAATAAATTTGACCACCGTTTCTTCTGTGTAACACATACTACTGAGTGTTTTCATAAAGCTTCCCAACCCCACCAACGCTACAATGCTGTATATTGTATAACAATAATATTATTTATTTTATATAGCGCCGTAGAAGAACAGGGTCGTAGAGCAATGCATCAAAATAATACATGCCTAGTACAAATAAAACAAAATTAAACATAAGAATGCATACATTAAGATAACATAGCTGTGTAGACATCAGTGGATTAAAGCAAATGAACTGTAAAATAAATAAATAACTTAATTAAGTTTCGTATAAGTTCGTGCCCATACTGGAACAATTGAAACATTAACAGAGAAATCATTTACACTTACTTTGGAGCAAAAATTAATTAACGAATACAATATTTCGACCCGTCTACTGCCTGCGGACCTTGTTCACGCACTGATGACCTATGTCGTGGCTCAGATTCTGGCGGAGTAATCTGGTTGTAGATGGCGGGTAGGTGGTATCCCTGGTCTCGATTCATGGTGGTGCCTCTCTGCTTGATGTAGATTGCCTCCTTCACTTTTCTCTTGTGCCAGTTTTGTTCCCTGGCAAGGATCTTGGTGTTGTCCGTGGACACTGAATGTCATGTGGCCAGGGAGTGGTCTCCTACCCCTGTAGGTTTATCTAGGTTCGTATATTAGTCTGAGCCACAACATAGGTCATCAGTGCGTGAACAAGGTCCGCAGTAGACGGATCGAAACGTCGCATTCGTTTCGATTTTTGCTCCAGGGTTAGTGTAAAGTATTACTTTCTAATGGAAGCTTGGAACCATGAATAAAATAGTTCGTATTAACAGAGTAGTTAAATCGTCGACTGACGTGTTTTTATATCAGTGAGTATTTCTCCCTAATCGGCCGTTGTTTTCCGTCGCAGACACGAAACCTTCACCGCCTTCGTCAACAGACAAACTGCTGCCTTCCATCAACCAGCGACACAGTCCCATCGTGAAGGACGGCGCCATGGTGTCTTCCTACGAGGCGGCCCTCCTCGACGGCACAAATGGATCATGTGAGCCGAGCAGTTCCGGTCACGTGTACGGTTTGTCGACGTCACAGTCCAGTCCCGACGCCGCGTGCACCGGAAGTGCGCTGACGTCATCAGCGGCGTTATATTCCTTTTCAATGGCGCAACTCCAGAACAGCAGCTGCACCAACATCAACAGCAGTATCAACAACAACAACAACAACAACAACAACAACAACAACAATATAAAGACCGAACCGGGGAGTTCCGAGGCTATGACATATGCAATGGGTGACGGAATCATCCAGAGTTCCGTTGCTGTCGGTGCGTGCTAACCCGTCGATACAAGGCGACAGACGTTTTAGTTCACCAGACGTGACGCTGTTGTCTGCGTACAGCAGCAATGACCAGTTGCATCTTTTATATGAATCGTCGTAGTCCGACAGAATGAAGTGTCAATCAGACAGTCGGACAAATGAACAGATCCAGAGTGTGACGTCGCTATCCTTATTGCGAGCGTGACCTCCGTCAAGCATCGCCTTAGCAACCATGTTTACATATTCATATACATTGCACTACCAGGGCGGCATATATTTGCCAGACCAACCTTTCCCACGTACTGTTGGCCGACATCTTTATATTTGTGGCGACTGTGTTTGTTAGCTTGACGGACCTGGATGTGACAATGGATCTGGCACTTGTGCACATGAACTATTCATATAGGGATCTAATGTATATACACCATTAGATGTTTACGCGAGGATTACTGCAATCCTAAGTTAATTTATGACGTAATGTACCAAAGAACTGTGTGCAATAGTAATTGTGCAAGAACCGTGTGCGATAGTAATTGTGCTATATGTAATAATGTTCCGCAGGGTCGCCATAGTTACGTCAATGCATTGTGCGAATGAGTGTTTAAAGAAATTCACATTTCTTTTCACCACGACAAGTCCTTGACGTTGAGAATGGGATTTCATCATCACTGCGTTCATAATTTTGTTTTCATTTTCTATTATGCTTTAATTGCCGTTAATTGTAAAACATATGTTCATAACATTTTGCGTGTATCAATGAATGCCACAATTATGCAAATATTATACTGTTACTTAGCTCCTCATGACTGGTATCAAAAGGTTGTATCAAATCGCATTTGTAACTAATTTGGCGTGTGCTTGAATGCATAGACAGCGTAGATTCGCGATGCTTTTAGCGTAAAGATCATCGTGACATGTCTTGTTTGGCGCCAACAGGCAACGCCAAATCTGTAGATTCGCACAAGTGCCAAATCAATATGCCAGGTCATTACGGAATTTATTTTGACAGCCAAATGTTGACACGCTGCGCAGCAGGACCACCAAACACCCCGCGCTATTAGCAACATTACATAACTGTTTAACCGTCACATGTCCCAGTGATTGTTGACGCCCCGCGTTGCACTTGCTTTAATTAAATAATCATAAATTATGTCATTGTATAACGTTTCACGTGTTAGAGGGCATTACGTGCAATGTTATATTTATATGGAACGTGCAACGATTTTCATTGGTTCACACGCACAGCTATAGTTGAATAAGATGCGCCGATTGTCTCATTTGTCAAAAAAAATTCATATAAATTAACAATGTTATACTTTTTGTAGTATATCGAACGTTATACATAGCATAAAAAAGGAATTTGTTGGGTCAATACATCATCCCATGAAAAACGTGAAATGACACCAATGAAAATCAATATACACCCCCCTTTAAATAATCTTAAATTATGTCGTTTTTTCCACGTGTTAGAGGGCGCAAAGTGCAATTTTATAGTTAAAGTGTGACGAAGACTCTTCCAGCATTTGTCACTATTTCGCATCCTAAGTGGCTGTACACTTATTAGATGCGCATCCTAAGTGGCTGTACACTTATTAGATGCGCATCCTAAGTGGCTGTACACTTATTAGATGCGCATCCTAAGTGGCTGTACACTTATTAGATGCGCATCCTAAGTGGCTGTACACTTATTAGATGCGCATCCTAAGTGGCTGTATACTTATTAGATGCGCATCCTAAGTGGCTGTACACTTATTAGATGCGGTTACAATTGTTAGCATGCGTGTGGTGTGTACATACATGATATATTTTTTAAAGTTTGCGTAAGTTTATATATTTTCTAGTTTCCGTCCATTTATATATTTTTGAGATGCCCGCGATGGACGTGTTTATAGAGCCGACGTCATTACAACACTAATTATTTTACGGATGAAATTGTATGATTGTGTGTAATAAAATGTTATGTTTATTTGCTCACGCGGCTTCTTGGCACATTTCCCGTATATTTTTGAAGATAAAAAGTTGTTTTTATCGTGGAATCATTCTCTATAGCATACACTATTTATTCCAACACCTTGCCCGTCAACATGTGTTTGAGTAAACTATAGCAACACTTGTTTAGCATATTTTCACCATTATTTGTTCTTGAATATCGACCTTGCCCTGTAAGTGTGCAACGTGAACAAAATATTCGAAGTGAAACATTCACACATTAAACAGATAACGGTCAATTTATATTAACATATTTTGTTTCATTGAAATGTATTTGCGCGGTGAAGAAGCTCGCGAATGACATAGTTTATACATATAATACGACTTTATGATAACACTAATCAGACTTTGCATCTTTAATGTTGGTGCTAATGTATAATGAATGTTTACATTGCTGGTGTTCGGCAGACAACACGCGGCACTTGAAGATCTTACGACAGCTTCATAATGGATAACGTAATGGATAACGTAATGGGTAACGTAATGAATAACGTAATGGATAACGTAATGGGTAACGAGAACTGCTTTTAGAAAATGGCTAGTTTCACAACTGTAGGACATAAATAATTTGGTTTACCTTATTTGCTTGTTAGAAAAAGTTCCTTTCTCTAAGGGAATTTCCCGTTTGTCTAAGACCAATACACCATGTTTGATATTTCTGTTCACATATAAATTCCTACTAAATAATATTTTAGCAAAGAAAATCGAAAATCTGCTCATTTTTATGCTGATGCTATAAAGTATCAACTCTGTCTATTCTACCACAAACGTGTTTTAAATAATCACACATTTGTTTTTATATTATTCAATCGTTATATGTTTAACTTCAAAAACAGTTAACGGTCAAATTATATTAAACAATTGTGATTAATTAGAAGACATTTGGGCTGTCCGTGTGTTAGGGCAGATGTAGTTTATATTGCATAACATGAGTTTACGATACAAAACGAAAAGACACAGTACCTTTAAATTGTATTCAAATATAAGCAACGTTTTTTTCCAAAGGCCTAAGACAAATTTGTGCGGATCAACGACAACACAAACTTGGTGGTAGCCTGTGCAAGATAGTGGTCCATCCACGTCTGGGACTCGGCCCTTAACGCAGCAGCCTACCGCAGGCAGGATCCGTCCGCCAATACACAACGAGTCCCTAGGAAAATGAGGTCTGCGTGTGATGTGTGACATTTGTCGAGCACTTCTGCATCGGATAAATTAGCAAAGTTAATGTTTTCTCTACTATTGCATCAAAACTTTCACTTGATGGCAGTGAGCAGAGGCTGACCCCCTCTCACGGGCTATTCTGCAGAACGAACGAATATTTAAAAATCAGTCATCGGGCTGGGTCGAAATTGAGGGGTATCAATTATGGGTGTTATTTTGACGTTTTTGCGAATTTCCCACACGAAGTCAGTTCATTTAAGTTCAACGTGCTGTGAAAGTTTGAGGAAAATCGGTGGACACGTTTTCCACTGAGCCCAGGAAGCGGTACAATTGATGAAGCTCCTGCGGCGTCGTAGCTCGTTAGTTACGCTCTGGCGCCGTAGTCGACCATCGGGTTTGCGGAAGTGATGAGCTCCCGCCCGCCTACGAAGGCTCACGACAGACGGGCCGGGCGTAGCAGGTGCATTCTGTAGTTTACGTTCGGCCGGTCAGTCCTCTCGCCACTTGCTCACGGTGGCGATGACTGAGCGATGGAGGCCTCGGCGCTGTTTACCGGTGCTGTCTCCGTCGGGATTAATGACGGTAAATTACGCGGGGCGAGGCGAGGCGCATCAACACCCGCCGTCGGCCGGCTGCAGGTGCCGACCAGCGGCGCTGGAGGCGGCACCGACCGCAAACAAACGATGCCTCGTGACTCCGACTGCTGACAAACGCATCATTTCGCTCGAGGCTCCGGTCTTCCCGAAAGGGAAGGCTGTGGGAGGTCGCTTCCAAGGGGGATAGACGGTGGGATGCCTTGACGTAAAACACCCGTTCTGTCCCCGTTGCTAAACCGTTAGTTTACAAGTTTGTAGTGTATAATTAACTGAGTAGACACGTCGTAGAAAGGTGTGTATCAAAGCATTGTATCCGTTGGGGGAACGGTACATTCACAAGTAAAGACGTCGATACCGACATATAATAAATGGTAAAACTTTGCAGAACTTCCTTCCCAAAATACGATAAATATATTTTTCCTCAAAGGTGTTTTATATATATATAGGGGCGAGGCCGACTAACGCTTCTACTACGGCTTTGGCGGTTGTTCTCCTGTCTATATCAATATTCCTCTACACCACGTGTCATCCTCTTCCCCCTTTCTTACATTCTTGCGATCTTCCCATCTTAAATGTGATATGCCCCTTTTCCGTGCGGCCTCCCTGGTTCACCTCCTCCGCTCCCTCTGGTAGTCGACCCTGCTTCACACGCGCCAAGGGACCTGCCCACATCATCCGGCTTCTTACTCTTCTTCCCGTTAGGCTCAGCTTCGCCGCAATGTCATCCCCCGGGTCATTCGTGTTTCCTCTGTCCATCCTGTGTGCTCCTGTAATTGTCCATGTTACTGCCGCACTGTCAGTGACACCGTCTCAAGACTGTAGGCCTATATGTATAGCGACGTAGAACGTAAAACACCAACTTGATCAAAACACTACAGCTACGCCAAACACTCAACCATAATGCTACCACTTTCATTTGTCATTGTTTCGAACGACGTATTGATAATTAATATATTTTAATTAATATATTAACGTTGGAACGTTGCCCCCCCCCCCCCCGGTCACTTGTGGGTGGGGTGGGGGAGCGCAGATCACATAATCTGTTCCGCCATCTTCTGCCATTCTCTCCACTGTCGGCTGTTCGCCTCACCCTTTCGATATCTCTTTTTATATTATTTGGAAACATGCGTATAATGTGTATCAATTGTTTCTTGTATGGCATTAATCCAGAACACAACGGTTACGTTCAAAACATTGTTTCAACTTGCACGCAGCAGCGTTGTGAACTTGCCCACAGCAGTGTTGTGAACGTGCGCTGAAAACCCCGCCGTAATGTTTTCGAGTGGTAGTGTTTTGAACGTACTTCATGTCGGAATTGACTACGTTTAAGCTATTTCAGTATTGGTACACATTTGATCTATTGGCAAGTAATACATAACTCATAAAGACATTTATATCAAATGGACATCGGAAACGGAGAGGCTAGGGTGGCTGGGTCCCCAATATGTTTGGTGGATATATGTTATACTTTGGCCACCCAAACATTCAACAGCCTCCGACACTCCTTTCCTTCCTTTAAATGCTGCAATAAAAGAAACAACGCGTTCGTCAACGCTACGTAGAACCGCGTCACTTGTTTACCCTCGTACGTCGCCGATGCGATGTTGGGCCAACGCCGCAAGCGAGTAACCCAATCGCTGTTGTTTTTGGCGACACTTACGTGCACAGACCATTAAGACTATTCAAAATGACGCGACCTCACACGGCGGTGTTAGCCTCCCGAGCGTCAGTTTGACCTCTCGTGTTTACTCGTGTGACCTCACGCGAGACGTCGTCGTGTCACAATCGATGGCGTCAGCCATGGGAACGTCATGTTACAGTAGAAACATGCCGCTTCAAATGGGGATCGATCATTGTATTACTTCCGAGCCAATGTCGCATAAATAAAGTGCCAGCGGTTTTCAGATGGTGCCGTTCTTCCTCCCTAAAAACATAGTTTTTGAACAGGGAAAGGTGAACATTTGCATACTACGACACACCTGCGCGCACAAGATTACATTAATTTGATTGTTAGCAAAATATATACGTGTCATTGACAGACGATGAATGACAAGCAACTTCTTCCATGTCGACTTCCTCGAAACGTACAGGATTTGATAAAAAAAAACGTACAGGATTTGATAAAAACGCAACTGCAGATTGCTGACAAGACAAATATCAAAGTGTAGGTTCTATATTGAACCTGAAGCGTTGTTTTTGCGCGCCGTGCGGAATTGCCCGACTGACTTTCAACATTAGCTTCTATTGGAAAAAAAATGTAGCCTTACACGAAAGGGAACGTACAACGATGTTCATTGGTTGAATGAACGAATGTGTAACGGGACCGTGCAACACGGAATGTATTAGTATTTATGACATCTTGTTTGGCTAAACACAATATCCATGCAAAGTGTGTTTTTATCGTGACTTTTAACATCTTGCTATTTTCGAAAACACACGATTTTGTGATGAAGTAAAATATGTTAGTTTTACGACATATTTAGATAAAGCTTTGCTGCACATCAAGACCGACCAATACATATTTCAATCTGAAGGCGAAATATAATGTTTTTCATCGGATGATTTATTGATCCGTCAAATTCTCGTGTTATGACGGTAAACGTGATAGAGCAACACGGATGAAAACACGAAGTGTAACATCGGTAATTTAGATGTATTTTGAGAACCAAAAATTAAGATAATTTTGGGATTTTAATTAATCGAAACCCTCAGCTAGTAGCGTATCAAATGAGAATCATTGTACTTTGCTTTCAATCACGCGGCGAAGCTGCTCTTCTGGACAGTATAGTCGATTCAATAATTAAGCTGGTTCCAAAGTAGACGAGATAGAAACTAAGGATACATCAACACGCGGGGTCTGAGCTATACTTTAAGTGTTTTTAAGTTATATACAGTTTTTGTCTAGTTATACGTTGATTTCGCAGTGTGTGTGATTTATGACGGATTAGTAATTACGGCATGTAGACGAAATCAACAATTACAAGTAAAGATCTCTAACTCATTGCCGGTAATGACAATGCTGGCATTTGGTCATGCGCTTTTTTAGTTGCAACCAAATAGTATCTAAGCTGACACAACAAGTTGACGCGTCACCTTTATATAGTCGTGTTGTTGTTTAACTAAAGTATTGGGTTGCGTTTTTTGTCGAAATGTAGAGCCTTTGTTCTAAAACTGCACCCTCAACTGGTTTAGCCTACAGCGATTCCGGATCGTCGATGTCCAAATATGCAGTGTGTGTAAATCGTTTAGTAACATCCGCAGTCGATTTAAATTTTTTTTAATGCGTACGTTTATTCAAATCTTCGAAAAAAATATTTTAGTCGTTAGATCTGGTAAGGTTCAAAATGCTGGATATCCAAAATGGTAAACACTCTGCGGGTTGTTGCCGATAACGGACGTGACGTCATCCGTTCGCCGATCACATCACAAAGTTACGAAATTTCACCAAGGGTGAAAATCGTGAGTTTTCGTTGTTTCCATTTTCACTTCAAGAAATGTTTAACCAAACATTAAGTGATTTAATTGTTTGTCTGATGATTTACAACAAAAAAACTAAAGTCAAAAGTTGCACACACGAGCTGGCATGTTGCAGTGGATATTATAGGTATGTTTGCTATTTCGCAAAATGCATTTGAAATGTGACAATCGAATTGAGGATGTTTCGTCCCTCTTACAAGCGTAACTGTGGCAGTAAGGGCTCTAGAAAGAATTTGTGCAGGTTAATGCTACGCCAGATTACCGCGAAAACTTGTCGCATAATGTTTTGTTTCCGTAACAAAGCAGCGTTGTTATAATCATCAGCATTTTCAAATTCCAAGCCACTGGCTACCAACACATCCAAATTCCAATTAGGTTGCTTTACACCCCCTTCAGTTCCTTGGCTCCCCCACATTTTGCCCGGGGTAATCAGCCCCCAGACGTACGTGAAAACGAGTGTGCGTGTAAGTGATTAAAAGAGACACGCCGCATTAATTAGTCGGCCGTGGCGCCGCCGTTCACCCGCCCGCCGACTGCTGCCGTCGCCGCGATCACCAGACTCGAGGGTGTCCGCTGGCCGAGTCTCGCAGTCTGCCGCACGCGTCCCCGACGGGTGGTTACCAAATACGTGTCGGCAGACAAACTGTTGGCGACTAAGAGTCGGTATGTGTATGGTGGGCTTTATAATAGAGAAAGCGCAATACAAAAACAAATCGACGATTGCGCAGTGTACTGGGTGTACCTAGCAAATAGCTACGTCTACTATACGTAGACATATTGAGACTGAAAGAAAAAGGGGAACTTTTTATCGTTGTTACTTCTGTGAGTGTTGTTTTTGTCATTGTTGCTTTAGTCGTTGTTGCTTTTACTGTTGTTGTTGTTGTTGTCGTCGTCGTCGTCGTTGAGGTTGTTGTTGAGATTGTTGCTACATTCTTTGTTTCTTTGTCGTTGTTGCTTTTGTCGGTGCTGTTTGTTGTTTCTGTCGTTGGTGTTGTTGTGGTAGTCGTTGTTGCTGTTGTCTTTGGTGTTGTTGCTGCTTCTGCTGCAGATTATGCTGACACTATGAGAGTTGTATTGTTATTGCTGTTTGGACCAATACTACAGTGTTAATAGTTATGATACTAATTATATTGTAATTACCAAAACAATATAAAATGGTGGAAACTGAAACGTGTTCTTTGCAAATGTTCACAATGTTACATTTCCACACTCAAGAGGTCATTATTTGGATAAACAGTGCGGGTGGTTTGCAATAAAGAGTTTTCATCATCTCTATATAATCCCTTTAGAGACCTGTTTCATGGAACCAGGCTGAACGTACGCTGAAAGATTGATGTGACATAATTAAGAAAAACATACTGAAACCTGATATACATAATACGCGCTCATGGCTCTTAAACGAGTGCTTTGCTTACTCCAGACGTCGACCGATGTTGTTTCTACTACACTGTTACTCTCGACTTTTATTTTATTGACATCGGGAGACGAAACGCAGCGCATATCGCAGGGGCCTCTACGGTTTCATTGACTATCCACAAACAGTTAGTGTGTCGAAGGAATAGGCCATATACTATAGTACAACACAACCACTGCAACACACAGCCATCTGGTTTTATAACCGCTGTTGACTCCTTAGTCTCAACTTATTACCACGAATGTCACGAGAAACCTACGGTGTCATTTCGCTACAGAGACACCCTATGTCAGGAAAACCCGTTTAAACGGAACACGTTTGAAATCATCGTCCTGACCTGCACTGTTTTACGTATACCCATGCTGCATGGACATAACGAACATCGGAAGTTTCCCAATATGTTCTTTATAGCGCCAGTTCACTTTTATTTTTAATTTACAAGTAGTTGAACGGAGTCTGTCTAAATATAATTCGCAATAACAGTGTCCGAGGAAGAATGCGCACAGCCATATAGATCCTGTTTTTTGGGGGTTGTGATTTATCTAAGTGTTATAGCGGTGAAACGTCCTGCCAGTATTTACCAAGATCTTTCGTCGGCTGCGGAAGTAACGCGCATGCGCACTGCAAGCGTACTGTAACCCTAGCGGCGGGTATTCTAGTCAGCTGTCAGAAGCGATTTGTACCGCACGACTAACCAGCGCGAGTGATACCGTTGCGATTTCGTCGGTTGGCCAGAAGGAGAGCGCGTGCGAGACCAACTGCCGCGGTTCTTCGTTTGTTTGTCATCGATCTGATATTGGCGGCGACACCTCACTGGCGCAAGCGAAGATCATTAAAATAACTCACCTGCAAAACTACACCTTTCGGTTCAATTAAGTCAGCAGCATTGAAACGGTATATGTGGCGATTAATGTGCGCGTTCTGTGTGAGGTGTGTGCGCGTGCGTGTGCGTGTGCGTGTTTTTGTGTGCCTGTTTTGTGTGTGTGTGTGTGTGTGTGTGTGTGTGTGTGTGTGTGTGTGTGTGTGTGCGCGCGCGCGCGTGTGTGTGTTGTGTGTTTGTGTATGAGAGTGTATTAGTGTGCGTATAAAATTGTAGAGTTGGTCAAACTGGTCTTAACTCCTCTAGCAATATCG
Organism: Lamellibrachia satsuma; assembly: GCA_033239005.1. Classification (NCBI taxonomy): domain Eukaryota; kingdom Metazoa; phylum Annelida; class Polychaeta; order Sabellida; family Siboglinidae; genus Lamellibrachia; species Lamellibrachia satsuma. The sequence continues at coordinate 5,922,032 of BSQZ01000043.1, read as the reverse complement.
TAGTGCCATTTCCGAGTTTGTTCTGCTACTGTTCCTACGAGTTTGTATTTTATGTTTTCAATGAATGGTTAGTGGGCTGAGGGCACAACTTTCGTAAATTGCAATATACATACACCGGCGTACATGTACACGATATACACACGTGCACACATACGCACACGCACAACCTATCGATGGGTCCTATATAGAGCCAACTTTTTGACGTCATTCTTTACATATTTGGGATACCCCGTAAATTTATTAACGACTATTTAGTAAGGTAGGTTTACACCGTCGTGGTCGACTGATACAATAACCGTTGTCACCTTCGGTCACACCCCGCATCCGTCCTGGTGACATTGACGACGACGATGACGACGACATACACTATATAATGCGATGTTTATACCATAAAGACGATTGCAACACCGGCAATAAATGTGAATGCAAATGCGGGATTCGGTGACAGCACAACTTACCATCGATACTATTAAAGCACTGAACAAAATTAAAACAATGAAAAAATCCCTGAAAGTTATCATGTAAATACATTTATGTGTCTGTCTTAGCCAGTAGACATGCACTTGTAGCAACTGTATACACGCGTAATCCCCCCAGAAACGTCCCTCCCCAATTTCGAACAGAACATCATAAACACCTCATGCATTAATAGCCCAATGCGCCGGTAGGCATTTCGAACCTTTAACAGACGTAGTAACGGGTAGTTGGAACTGTCGAGTGTTATCGGCTGTTTTGTTGTCGCAGCGTATCGGATAAGCTGCAGGTAATTAGACGCGGCCTTCGTGTTTTTCCTGTGCAGACTTTGAGCGAATTAGCGATGACGTGTGACCACGAGTCGCTGTAGATTAGCGAACGTTAACCTTTTGCCGTTCCTCGAAATGGCTACGTCGAGTGTCAATTAACTTGCTTTAGCAATCTACAGCTATACGGCCATTGTTTCCTCGTTGAAACTATTGCCAAAGTCCGTCAGGCAATTCCACCGTGCACACAAAGTTACAACTCTGGCTTACTATAACACTTACACTTTGATGTTTAGCTTGTCGCCGACTTGCAGTAGCGTTTTCATGAAATCCTACTATATTGTACTCGAGAAAATCAACGTGAACAATATTGTCTGGTTCTAGTTTTGTTCCTTTCCTTCAATTACCCTATTTTAGACAATAAGAAAGTGTCCCACTATATATGTCCTAGAAATGGCAACGGCATCTTTTTGATTCGTTTCCAGTAATTGTCTTTGTTGTTCTGCTCTTTATGGAGCCTCGTCATTTGTACGATATGCCCAAAACACGTTTTGTATTCTGACGAGGAATCATAATTCTGATGCTGCTAATATATCCTCCATTCGCCTGTTTATTGCCCAGGTCTCACCGTAATATATAAATGTAGACCACCCTTAGCACCATAGGACTCTGCTCAAGTTTCTGTTGATATATTCATATTCACAAGAAGACGTCATATCCTATTCACTGTTTGATCAATCTGAAATATGCGCTGTAAAAGTTTAACTTTCATTGTAATACTGCATGGGAGCTATACACTGTAATATTGGGAGCTATACACTGTAATGCTGAGAGCTATACACTGTAATACTGCATGTGAGCTATGCACTGTAATACTGTGAGGTATACCTTGTAATACTGTGAGCTATACACTGTAATACTGTGAGCTATACACTGCAAAACTGTTAGCTATACACTGTAGTAGTGTGAGCTATACAATATAATACTGCATGGGAGCTATACACTGTAATACTGGGAGCTATATACTGTAATACTGTATACTGTGAGCTATGCACTGTAATACTGTGAATTATACACTGTAATCTGTGAGTTATGCACTGTAATACTGGGAGCTATACACTGCAACACTTTGAGCTATACACTGTAATAGTGTGAGCTATACACTGTAATCTGTGAGCTGTAAACTGTAATACTGGGAGCTACATTACTGTAATGTAATGTGTTATATTACTGTAATAATGTGAGCAACATACTGTTATACTGGGAGATATATTACTGTAATGTTGTGCTATGCACAGTAATACTGTGAGCTATGCACTCTAATATGTGAGCTATACACTGTAATACTATGAGCTATACACTGTAATAATGCGAGCTATACACTGTAATCTGCGAGCTGTACACTGTAATACTGGGAGCTACATTACTGTAATGTAATGTGAGCTATACATTATAATACTGGGAGCTATACACTGTAATTCTGTGAGCTATAAACTGTACTACTTGGAGCTATATACTGTAATACTGTGAGTTATACACTGTAATACTGGGATCTATACACTGTAATACTGTGAGATATACATTGTTATACTGGGATCTATACACTGTAATACTGTGAGCTATACATTGTTATACTGGGAGCTGCACACTGTAATAATTTTAGCTATACACCGTAAGACTGGGAGCTATACGCTGTAATACTGTGACATATACACTATACTACTGGGAGCTATACACTGTAATTATGTGAGCTTTACATTGTAATAGTGTGAGCTATACACTGCAATACTGAGAGATATACACTGTAATACTGTCAGTTTTGCACTGCAATACAGTGAGCTATACATTGGTAGCTATACATTGTAATACTGTGAGCTATGCATTATAATACTGGGAGCTATACACTGTAATACTGTGAACTATACATTGTAATAATGGGAGCTATGCAGTGTAATATTGTGAGCTATACACTGTAATACTGGGAGCTATACGCTATAATACTGGGAGCTATACGCTGTAATACTGTCAGTTAGACACTGTATACTGTGAGCTGTACATTGTAATACTGCATGGGAGCAACGATGGAATAACTAAAAACTTAATCAGTCGACTTTCTCACATCGCGTACAACCTTTCCTGATATTCGTGTTAGGTAAACAACAAATTGATTCTTAAACTAATGTTTTAGTTTTCCATGACATACGCATCAGATCTGGGGCCGAGTACACTTTCACCGAGTAGAGTACGAGTATACGAATATGTTGGCGATGGCTGAGTATGAGTACGAGTACATTGGTGATAGCTGAGTAAGAGTATGAGTACGAGTACATTGGTGATAGCTGAGTAAGAGTATGAGTACGAGTACATTGGTGATAGCTGAGTAAGAGTATGAGTACGAGTACATTGGTGATAGCTGAGTAAGAGTATGAGTACGAGTACATTGGTGATAGCTGAGTAAGAGTATGAGTACGAGTACATTGGTGATAGCTGAGTAACAGTATGAGTACGAGTACATTGGTGATAGCTGAGTAACAGTATGAGTACGAGTACATTGGTGACAGTTGATAGCATTGAGTTCGTAATTTTTTCTTATTTCATTGTCTATCTCGTTCTTCCCGCTGTGACGTGTGCGCGTGCGCGTGCGCGTGCGCGTGCGCGTGCGCGTGCGCGTGCTCGTGTGCTTTCGCGTATGCGTGTGTGTGTGCGTGCCAGCAAAATAAGATATGAAAACACATGTATTGCATTGCAAAATACTTACGATTTTATGCACACGTAAAATTAGCTGTGGTTCATGTTATACACAAAACCGCCTATATATAGTCACCCGGAAATGTTTACCCAGCTTAGGCAAATACATGTGAGTGATGTATGTATGTATGTATGTATGCATGTGTGTGTATGTGTGTGCGTGTGTGTGCGCGCGCGCGTGTGTGTGTGGGGGGTGCGTGCGTGCGTGTGTATATATGTATGCATGTACGTATGTTACGCCACTCCTCCTAAAGCCTTTGTATCTCTGGCGCCAAACGTTCAGGGGTTCATCTGCGACTCTACGGTCGGGTTGTCTCTTTTTATCGAAATTCACCCGACACCCATTTCTACGAACACTCGAATTACCCTTTGTAGTTATTATGTACAACTGTCCGCAACGCTACGTGAACAGTTACGTACAATTGTCGGCAGTACCATCTTCGATTATCCCAAGTTGCGTCACACGTCTGTATTACGTCGCAATTTCAAGAAGTCATCATAGACCAGCAGCACCAAGTACCAAGGCATGGATGGATGTTTCATATACATATTATATATATATATATATATATATATATATATATATATATATATATATATATATATATATATATATATATATATATATATATATATATATATATATATATATATATATATACATATATACATATATACATATATATATATATATATATATACATATATATACATATATATATATATATATATATATATATATATATATATATATATATATATATATATATATATACATATATATATATATATATATATATATATATATATATATATATATATATATATATATATATATATATATATATATACTGCCTGTATTACGTCGCAGTTTCAAAGTCATCAATGACCAGCAGCACCAAGTACCAAGGCATGGATGGATGTTTCAGTGACAATGTTGTGTATCCTGACATTTTACAGGTACGTGTGTACGAACTACCGAGTTATCCCGTCCGAAGGGTGGACATTTTTGCTAGTATTTATAGTTATAGATTATAATTTCAATATGCGTTTACCCTATTTAGACAAAACAAATACATAGTTTTCACATGTAAAAACAGGCGACACTATATGCATGGATACTATTGTAAATAATATCAGTATCGCAACCAATGTCACACAATATCGTTACAATGTCACTTGCACGATATCGTAACAATGTCACACCAGTTACACAACCACACAACATAGTGACAACCCATGGCGTACGTGACCATGGATCAAATTAACGCTAATTTAATAACAGTGTGAATGAGCGATATAGCCGGAACAGGAAATAACGATGTTTACATATATACGCTGTGGATATCACCGATGCCGTTTATTATACGCTCAGCTATCGGCTACGTCAAGTCGAGAGAAAACTGACTGTGATAAAGACGACAGGCCTGTGCCGACGGCGGTCTTTACCGAGCGGCCTACTGCGATGTTTGCCCTCGTGAGGCGCTCGTCGATAAGAATGAGGACAAAGAAAATAAATACGAAATTCTTTATCCGCCCTCTGTGCTGGAGTAAGCACGCGTGCTGATAAAGGAAGGGAGGTGGTCTTGTTTATTTACCGGTGCAGTTTTTTATTCTAAAATAACCTGACGAGACTGCCGATGGAAATTACCGGTGGTGACGTCACCGTTTCGTCCGCACTCAAACTCGGGCTTTCGTTCAAAATGATCGAATATTTATAATGTAATGAGTTATCGTGTATTTTTCTTTTAAATTATACGACTGAATATTCATTATATATTTGGATCAAACTTTCAGTGCGTCATGATTTTTGCTATTATAATTTAAATTGAAAAGGTTTGCACATCAAATATACCGGGTGGCCGTTTATTTGTCCTTGCTAAGCGGTTGTCACTTGTTATGCGGTCGTTCTTATCAGGTTATAAGTGACATTTGATTCTTAACATGTGTACCACTTGGATTTTTTTAAACAAAACACTCACATGTGTGCATGCGTGCGTGCTTGTGTGCGTGCGTGCGAGAATATGAAAGTGCTTGCGTGTGTGCGAGAGTGTGTGAGTGCGCATGCACGTGTTTGACTGGCTAAGAGTTCGAGCGTGCGTGCGTGCGTGCGTATGTGCGAACAAACGCACTAAAATGAAGACAAGCATGTGTAATAGAATATTTACGATGCAATGCCGTAACAGTTTTTAGATGTTGCTTAAGAGTTACGTTAACAATAACACCGCCTACGAACAATTGAATTACCTTTCGTAGTGTTTGTGTCTGCCATTGTTCGCAACGCTACACAAACAATTATGTACATTCAATCGGTTTTTTTGTACGATTGCTTGAAGTTATATACATAAACAGTCACTAAATGCAACTATAATTGCCAGTTTTACGTCGCAATTTCGAGAAGTCTTCAATATATTGACTGACAGCACCATGTGTCATGGCGTAGATGTAAATTTATGAAATCATTTTGTGTATCATTAAATTGGGTAAATATTGTTATCATGACAGTCGTTCGTACGGACTACCAAGTTATATCGTCGGGAGGAATGGTATTTTGTTAGTACCACATAATGCTCTCGAATCGCATTTAAGTTTTTTGTAACATGTCAACTAACATCACTGACAAAGTAAATGTGATGACTATTATCACATCACAAGAAATATTATAACTGATGTTATATTTGCAGACAAGGGTCAGAAACAATGACTTGTAAACATGCATGGGTCAATGTCGTATTTGGCTTAAGGTTTAGCAGTTAATTCGTCAAGTGGCAGAAGACACGCGATAAAGGGATAATGCTTAATTATGTTATCAGTCGTTGATGACTAGTGCACTTGTGTTCCCACGAACGTCGCTACCCACGTAACAATAATTAGGGCTCAGAGGGATGTGCAGGCGGGGTCAGTGAAGATAGCAAACATGCAGCAAAACAAGTGTAGAGTCACGAACGACACAACAAATGGCACGAATACTCCTACACTAATACTCCTACACTAATACTCCTACACTAATACTCCTACACTAATACTCCTTCACTAATACTCCTTCACTAATACTCCTTCACTAATACACACTTGCACAACTCTGACTTACATTTGTATCAGTTCCATGCTTCCGAAATGCAAAATTTTAGGAGTTATAATAATGTATATATATATATATATATATATATATATATAATCTTATTTCCTGATAATATCAGAACTGATACGTGATATAGAGGTGGAACAAAGACAATATATAGGAGTCATTAATGAAATATAACGGATCTTGGTTTATCATCGTGAAGAGTTAGTAACTGTATGTTAGTCATTGTATACATCTTGTTTTGTGATAAACGTAAAATGCACAGTTATAAGTAGTTAGTTAGTTGGCAAAGGTTTAATGGAATGTTTGAAACTGATATATCCACACAGCTTGGCTGTGGAATGCAGAAATGAAGAATTACCCAGTGACCAGCTCAAGCCAGCGGGGTGGTTCATAGTAACAGTCATACTCCACTATATGGCAGACAGCAGTTAGTGTTAATGACTTTTAGGGATAGCCTAAATGTCCCGTCCAGCAAGGTTTAACAAGCTCAAGTTGTTTCCTGTAGCTGTTTATCAGCTATTACATGCTATGTCATGCAGTCTTAGTAAAGCAACTACATGTAGTGAACTACATAAATGCAATGCTATTGAGTCTATTGATTAGTATATTTAGCAGTGTTTTTTTTCTCGTAGTTTCACCAATCATCATTGATGGACAATTATGTGGAAGACAAGTTGACCGAATGGGGAAGGCAGCACATGATTGAGACATTCAGGGGTAAGTCTAAGTATCAACTTTGTTGTTCAAATCCACTGTTCTATAGTCATCAATCTGGCTCTCTGACACTCCTCACTGCAGTACACGTGTTTATCTTCATAGCATATGCCACATCCATAATCAAAAACATTAATAACTTAGTAATTATAAATGAATATATAAATAAATGTACACATAATGTACTGGAATGTCGTCATGCTTCAGCGTATTATACTCCGTGTTCCTTGCTTATTCCAGCGTGGGACATACCTTGCTGCCTACCTAAGAAAGAGATGAGAGGAGTGGCAGTAGTGAGGTATGACTCGGCAACCTGAAATCCTCGCTCTTTGTGACACTGTCTTGGCGGCCAAAGAGTTCATGTTCCCCTGTGAGGAGGTGATCTAAGAGGTGGACTCTTTGGTGAAGGCAGTCGACATCTGCTTCAAGGTCTTCTTTGTGTTCAATGCAGATTACCCCGCTGATGCAGCAGACGTGTGGACATTCGTACAGAAGGGGCTTTTCAACATTGTGATGGAACTTATCGGCCACATTAAATGCTAGGACTAGAAACACGAAGCTGACATTGTTCTGTTTTTAGTTGTCATCAAGCTGCCCGTCTGCTCTATGTGCATTGTACATGGTTAGTTAGACATTGAAACAGACAACGAATAGAGTCATGCACTGCCAGTCGTTTGCCCTTACAAATGTGTACTCGTAATGTGTGTACTGTTGTGTGTACTAGAAAACTGGAATCAAGGTCACAGTGTGACATCTCTTGGATGATTTCATGTAACACAATTAACAATTTACATTGTGCATATGTCACATAACACTTTTACCTTTGGTGACCTGTTTTTTATTACGTGATACTTGCATTTTTATACTTTCAAGACCTTGAGAGTTACCAGTACATTGGCTGGACGCGCTAGTTTGAGCTACTCTATAATTTGCCTTTGTTTGCATTGAATTTTTATTGAATTCAGCTCTATCGTTCACCTGTAGTTTATAATTTATTGTATTGTATGTTAAATGATTTAATGTCTCAGTACAATGCTGTGATATTACATGCTTTGCACTGACTTGCACTGACAACTTTGTGGAAAAGACTGACATGATGTTCTTAAAATTAAATGCATGCAGTGATAGTAGAATGAACTCCAGCTTGTTGTTTATTGCCTAAATGGTATATTGTATTAATTCCACATAATTGGTCTTATTCTAGATAACCAATCACTTGGTAATATTCCAACCAATATAATTGACCCTATTCCAACCAATATAAATGGTTCTAGCCTAATCAATTTGCATTGGTTGTATGCTACATGACCTAGATAGATTAACCAATAACTTGGCTAAATTGACCAACATATGTTGGTTACTATTTTAACCAATATGGATTTGTTAAATAGTTAACCATAAAAAAATTGGTTGTCTTAACCAAGAGATTGGTTGGACACATATCTGCCAACCACATTGGTTGAATTTGACCAATATCCTGGCCATTTCAACCAATCCGTTTTTAGAGTGTAGCAATTAACAACGGTGCATATGCATAGATAGCTTTTTATAATATAATTTTTTAGCATAATGTATATATCCCTGTAAGCTGTGTGTGGTCACCTTATATTTTAAAATGTCTGGACTATTGTTGATGATATGTGGTAAATTATATATCAGACTTTTTTTGCAAATTCGTGTTGTGTTCTAAATATGTGTATTTTGTTGTGTTTAGGCGTGAAATGATTGTGTCTGTGCATTTTGGTTTATCGGCCAGTTTTGTAAGTATGCTGGTAACTGTTTGTGCATGAATTTATAATAAAATCTTAGTATCTGTAGTTTAAGTAAGTCTTCTACCTTGAGAACAGAGAGGCTTTTAAATAATGGTTCCGTATGTGAGTTATATTTGGTTACATATATTATTCTAATTGCTTTCTTCTGTAATGTTTTATCCTATTACACTGGTAACCCCAGATAATTAGGCAGTGATTTATGTGGGGTAATATTAATTAATTATATAGAATAATTCTGATACTTTTTGGTAAGACATGAGTCAACTTGTTTATAATTCCGATTGTCCAAGAACACTTATTTGCTATTTTCTCAGTGTGTTTGTGCCAATTTAAATGTGTGTCTAATTTTAAACCTAAGAAGTTGAAATGTTGGAATCTTTCAATGTTTACAACATCAATTGTTAATGTTGGTACTATTACCTTTTTGCTTGGCATTTCAAAAATGCTATATTTTGTTTTGTTGATATTTAATGATAATTTATTTAATTTTAAGAAAAGGAAAGGCTAATCTTTCAGGTAGGCCAGAATGGAAGGAGAACCCAAGACAATAGACTGTCCACTGGTGGGGTTACTGGGAAGATAATCTGGTGGATAATTACAGATACCACTAATCACTCTAGCTGGCTGTAACTATTCAGGGCTGACATTGCTAATGTTTACTCCCCCAATGAGCTGCCACCCCAACCCACCCCAGCAGTGCCACCCCAACCCACCCCAACAGTGCCAACACAATACAAGGGAGTCATTTGTCTGCAATGTTTGATTTGTTTAAACGAATAAGTAGTCTCTGAATCCACCAACTTATAAACCAGCTGGTCTTTTCATGTTATATGAATAACAGCTCAAACATTGACCAGTTGACCTACAGAGCACTTTTTCAAAGAGCACATTGTGAAAGTGGATTCACAGGTCAGACAAAGATTTCATAATTTGCTGAGAATACTGCTTGCTACAGAGCAATGTATCCAATGGCATGTTGTGAACTTGTGAAAGTGAATCTATAACAATAATGATTATTCAAAGAATGACGCATCCGTTCGATTGCGCATTTGGTTGTGCATTTGACAAATCAAATGATTGTGGGTCGCATTCAAATGCAAATGCAAATGTTTAAGGTAGGCATTAAAATGTATTAAAACATATATGGAGGCGCATTCAAATGCATGCTCAACAGTCAAATGCGCATTCAAATGCATTTGTATTTGTTAAGAAGCCTGCAAAGCCATAATGTAAGTCGAAATGTATTCATGTGTCAAAAATCATGATATAATAGTCAAACGTACTTTAGCATAATTATGATCCAATATATTTGATTGTATAGTGTCATATAATCAGAACTGATCGAACTTTCTTTGCTTGCATAGTGTCATCCGTCTTCGAAACTACCTCTCTCTCTCTCTCTCTCTCTCTCTCTCTCTCTCTCTCTCTCTCTCTCTCTCTCTCTCTCTCTCTCTCTCTCTCTCTCTCTCTCTCTCTCTCTCTCTCTCTCTCTCTCTCTCTCTCTCTCTCTCTCTCTCTCTCTCTCTCTCTCTCTCTCTCTCTCTCTCTCTCTCTCTCTCTCTCTCTCTCTCTCTCTCTCTCTCTCTCTCTCTCTCTCTCTCTCTCTCTCTCTCTCTCTCTCTCTCTCTCTCTCTCTCTCTCTCTCTCTCTCTTGTGCCTGGCAGAACTGTGGTTATTATCCTGCGGGACTCCATCAGGTTGTCCGCGTTCTTCTTTACTTCGCCACCCACGCTGTCGCATGGACCATTCCCGTGGCCAGCCTCCAATCACATCCACTCGATCATGTCTTATGTGAAGTTGTCAGCATTTTCCTTTCCACAACTTCATTGAGCAGCAATATTGCTGTCCCCGTTCTGTCATTGCTAGTGTAGAGACGTAGCAACCAACGTCAGTTGAATCAGTTTAACACATTACATGTCACACCTTCGTCTGCGTCGTATCTTACTGCCCGCTATCTTGGGCTTGGCATTTCTTACTGCCCCCTATCTTGGGCTTGGCATTTCTTACTGCCCCCTATCTTGGGCTTGACATTTCTTATTGCCCCCTATCTTGGGCTTGGCGTTTCTTACTGCCCCCTATCTTGGGCTTGGCGTTTCTTATATAGTTCCTTGCAGAGACCGTTCCTAGGCTCCTACAGAATGTGCGAGAGAGCCTCAATGTCTGTGCCAGCCACATCAAGTAAGAGGCGTGGTGTGTTACGTCACATTAATGATCACCATATTCATATATTGGCGTCGGATAATAACTTGTGGGACCATTATTTAGAAATATAATATGGCTATTAAATGGCGCCAGTCGATATGTCTCGATAATGCTGCAATCGTAATTCGCCGGAAAACGCCCTTAAACTCCGAGTTGGAGCACGTCTGTTCCCGCGAAAAACACAGTAAGCCCGTAATATTGCTCCTGGCGACGAAGCGCATGTTTTATCTACTAGACATTATTATAGACACTAATAACTTTCGTGAAAACATATAAAAACATATATTTTAAAAACACTTACGAAATGGCTCTTTGGGACTTCAAAATGAACTCCTTTCTATTCGGTTGGCGTCGCTTTAATTCCCACGAAGATCATTAGAACGTAGCTCAGATAAATCGCCACGTAGCAGTTCTTGCCGACGCACGGACTCATTTATTGGAGTACTCACAGTTTTCATGATATATATATATATATATATATATATATATATATATATATATATATATATATATATATATATATATATATATATATATATATATATATATATATATATATATATATATATATATATATATATATATATATATATATATATATATATATATATATATATATACATATATATATATATATATATATATATATATATATATATATATATATATATATATATATATATATATATATATATATATATATATATATATATATATATATATATATATATATATATATATATATATATATATATATATATATATATATCGGTTGTTTCTATAATATCATCGTTAACTTTAATTTATTCGACTTTAGCGTAAATTTAGATTTAGATGAAATTGTTTGCTGGCATGACATGGATGAGAACGGCGCAGGACAGAAGTAAATGTACCAGGTTGAGGAGGCCTTCGCCTGCAGTGGGCTGACAATGGCTGAGATGGTAACGATGATGTAATTTGCATAATAATAATTATACCGGTTTATACGGGTGCGCTTATCTTAACTCAAATTAATGTTGTTCATTTAAACACAGACGGGCGGTCAAGTTAGTATATTAGATATAGTGCATACTATATATATCATGATAATACGATCTTGTTGCATCTATCTGAAAAAAACATTATTCTCGCAGTTTTTTGTGTGTGTGTGGAATCTGGGAATCAATATACTATTACATGTCAGCGTCAGTTACTATAGTAATATAATCAGTTGATAACTGAGAATGACATTTTATTATTTTCGGGGGTGCTGTTGTAACAGGATACTGTGATTTGGGGAGGTTGTCTTAACAGGATATGTTGGTAGCGGGATTTCCAGGAGGTTGCGATAATAAAATCAAGATTTCGGGGAGGATGTCGTAGCAGGATCAATTGATAATAGGATTTTGTGGAGGATTCCGTAACAGGATCAGTTAATTATATAACAATTCGGGGAGGCAGCCGTAACAGGATATAAATAGTTGCTCCACCTAGAATTGCATTGCACACATAAAGCACCAATAAACACCTCGTACAAAGAAAACGGTCAGTGCTACATTTGTGTCGCGTCGCTCGTGATTCAATGAACACCACCAGGGGTCGGCTCACGCAGGTGTAGCGGGCTACTATCGCGTGTCAATGGGTCCCAAGGTGCGCCCAGGTATGCGTAATTATCCACTCCGACCAAACATAAATATACGCTGCAAAAGCCTCGAGACTTTGGAGAACGCGCCGATTTGACTGGATTCACAAAATGAATCAAACGACAACCGGTATATATGGGTGTGCTTATCTTAAATAGCGCCGTCGAGCGATATCTAGACACAGATAGCGCTGCCCTGGCAGATAAACTTGTGCATTAGGGGGTTAGCACAACATCTTACCACGCGTCAGGCTATTTCTGGTAGAGACGTGTGCCCCGGCCACGCGTCACGCTTCCTGGCATCGTGCGCAGGTATGGAACTAAATATGCAGTTTCTTCCTGAGTTATGCGCATATATTTGCATGTGTCAAGCAGTCACTTAACCCCGCCTCACAGAAAGGCTGAGGTAACCACCGTAAGGGTGTGGAGTGACAGCTTCTTGAATGTATAAGACATAGCGCACGCTTGCAAGGTTTCGTCGCTAACGCTGATTGGCGACCAATTATATAACTGGTTGTTTGAAAGTATATAACAATAATTGTTTCAACTGTACTTGTCATAGAATCTTATACCTCATCATAGCAGTTATCACATATGTGCGTACATGTAAAGGCAATGATGATTCAAGACTTATGAAACAAAGATCTCACTGGAAGCAGTATATAACTGAATAATAAACGTCTTACACTTTTGCAGTGATTAAAATTTCCCCATATATATATATATATATATATATATATATATATATATATATATATATATATATATATATATATATATATATATATATATATATATATATATATATATATATATATATATATATATATATACATATATATATATATATATATATATATATATATATATATATATATATATATATATATATATATATCTATATATATATATACATATATATATATATATATATATATATATATATATATATATATATATATATATATATATATATATATATATATATATATATATATATATATATATATATATATATATATATATATATATATATATATATATATATATAGTGCGTGAATACAGCAAGTAATAAGTAATGTGTGTATAGTCGATTTAATAATAAGTTCGTACTTTTGTTGAAATCGTCGAAAGAATTGGCTTTGATCGTTTATGAATTATAAGTATTGTTTTGATTTTGTCAAGATGAGACGGGCCAAAAAATTGTTTTACGGGGGCAGTTTTAATATGTAATAATGGTCAATTAATAGTTTGGGATATCCCAAATATAATATCACTTTCTAACTATAATGATACAAATGTAAGCTCCTTGACAATCACACTGTATTATTATGTTTGACAAGTCAGTATATCATCATTAAATATGCATTACATGCATGTTTGCATTGCTAATACACTGAACATTACAAATAGCATTAATTTAACAGTTCTAACAGTTTACGACAGCACGATAAATGTGTGTGAGATTATTTCCAGCAGGCGGCGCTGCGTGTCACGGCGTATTATTACCGTGCGGGCTAAACAAGTACTACACCAGACTTACTGGGCAAGATTGGACCTTGGTGTTTAAGCAAATAAATATTTGATTATTGCTCAGCTGTCGAACAAAATGTCTTTTGTATGTTTCTATAGCTAACACATCGAATT
>BSQZ01000043.1:5872500-5902500 GCA_033239005.1 Lamellibrachia satsuma | reverse complement strand
TGAACGCTTGGGGATATCTATATAATAATATGACTCGATCTCTCGTCCTAATAGTCGGCAAAATGACACTGCCAGTGAGCGGTCACCAAAGTTTGTTTTCTTTTCTAATAAACATGCCGCTTGGACAAACACCAACTGAGACATTCTGTCTGACCGCCGTCTGGTTACGACGTTGACCGTTTGTGTAGTCGGATGAAGGGTAGTCGCGCAGAGTAGCTATGACACGGTTAAGTAACACTATATACAGAGCCTTAGGCCCGTGCCAAGGAAACTGCATCCTTAATGAGTCCTGGACGTTTGTTGATGTATGGACCCGCATTAGTATAATCAATATAACATAGTGGTTTCGCCCTTGAGAATATATCTAATCGTATCACTTATAAGCCTCGTTAAGCGATTGCAAGCTTATCATAGAGCGTGTGTGTGTGTGTGTGTATGTGTGTTTGTTCGCGTGTGTGCGTGCGTGCGTGGGTGTGTGGGTTTGCGTGCGAGTGTGTGCGTGCGTTCGTGCGACCGTGCGATCGTGCATGCGATCGTGCGTACGTGAGTACATACATGAGCGCATACGAACGGCATGACGTATATTATGACAACCAATAATTCCATAATCAATCAATAGTTCTAACACGGTTGTCCCTGCATGTGCGTACGTTGCTGGAATGCCGTTCGCTAAAAACTTGCAATGCCGTTGGGTGTATATGTGTATATGTTTTGTTAAAAAATTATCTTCTACGTCTGTAGCGGCCATTAATTAGCCTCCTGCAAACTTTATTTACACAGTTGTAATTTATATATTCACTCCATTCTGGTCGTATCTGAGGCGGGACGGATCGCTACGCGAATGCGCGCCCAGACATTCGCTTGTGTGTTTACATTGGAAGAATCTACCTCGCGCCCTCAGGCTAAATACATTCTTTTCTCGGTTTAATCAGTCGGAACTACGTCAGATAATCCACGATCTTACGTTATTAATTGTACTGCCACGATCCTAGCGGATATGTTTTTGTGTGCGCTAATGACGTCGCAGTATTTGGTGTGTTAAACGTTAAGTTGCTGCCGTCTCTTTGCCATTGGTTTATTGCCGCTGTTCAAACGCAATCGCGGTTCCGGTGATAAGGCGAAATGTGTGTGATTTAGAGACCTGGGCTCCGCGATAGTAACGTCACTTGGGTTTATAGACCAACGACCACACAAAAAACACTATGATCTAACTGCCCACAAAAACGACGAATGATCGTCCCAAAAAGAAATGCCAAGATTGAACACAGTGGTTTAAAGGGGAAGCTACGCAGTATCTATAAGTGTAACTTTTTTCACTACAGTAATTTACGTCGGTACACTAAGAGGAAAGAGCAGTTTTCATGGCATCCGGAAGAGAAAAAACTTTGCCAGCTATAGGACGTGCGTCCTCGTCAAAAAAGTTAACTTTTCTTATGTTGTATGTATATACTTGTTTGTGGGGCATATTTAAACATTCACCATAATAAAAGTGTATATATATATATATATATATATATATATATATATATATATATATATATATATATATATATATATATATATATATATATATATATATATATATATATATATTTAACTTACACATTTAAGAATGTGTTGGACACTGTACATCAAATTGTACAAGACACTCTACATCACATTGTACAAGACACTCTATACATCACATTGTACAAGACATTCTTCATCACACTGTACAGGACACTCTACATCTCATTGTACAATACACTCTACATCACATTGTACAATACATTCTACATCACATTGTACAAGACACTCTACTTCACACTGTACAAGACACTCTACATCACATTGTACAAGACACTCTACATCACATTGTACAAGACATTCTACATCACATTGTGTACAATACACTCTACATCACATTGTAAAAGACACTCTACATCACACTGTACAAGACACTCTACATCACATTGTACAAGACACTCTACATCACATTGTACTAGACACTCTACATCACATTGTATACAATACACTCTACATCACATTGTACAAGGCACGGTGAAAATTAATGTTAGTGCACTTGTATACATATCTTCATTTTCGCAGATTTCACTAGTAATGTCCCAGTGCAACATTATGTTTAATACTGCTTAAAAATCAAAATCAGTCCGCGCATACTTGGAGCTCTAACTAGCACAGGTATATTAAACAATTCGCTATATGGAAACAAATACCATCACCATTATATTCAAAACAACGACGTCAAACCGGATAACACTTTCATTTTGTCCTCAACTGTTTGAATTGCATAAAGTACGCATATGTTGTAACCAGTGTGATTGTCTTGTTGCGGGCTTAACGGTATCGAGACATTACTCGGGCGTTTATGATATAAACAAACAAAACATTGACTAAGATTATACATAGTTAGGATTGTAGATATTGTAAAGATTGCATGGCACAACAAGAGGGCACACGAACAATTAAATAATTACACCCGTAATCATATATACAGACATGCATGCAGGAGGAACAAAATAAATCACATATACAGACATGCATGCAGGAGGAACAAAATAAATCACATATACAGACATGCATGCAGGAGGAACAAAATAAATCACATATACAGACATGCATGCAGGAGGAACAAAATAAATCACATATACAGACATGCATGCAGGAGGAACAAACTAAATCACATATACAGACATGCATGCAGGAGGAACAAAATAAATCACATATACAGACATGCATGCAGGAGGAACAAACTAAATCACATATACAGACATGCATGCAGGAGGAACAAAATAAATCACATATACAGACATGCATGCAGGATGAACAAACTAAATCACATATACAGACATGAATGCAGGAGGAACAAAATAAATCACATATACAGACATGCATGCAGGATGAACAAACTAAATCACATATACAGACATGCATGCAGGAGGAACAAAATAAATCACATATACAGATATGCATGCAGGAGGAACAAAATAAATCACATATACAGACATGCATGCAGGAGGAACAAAATAAATCACATATACAGACATGCATGCAGGATGAACAAAATAAATCACATATACAGACATGCATGCAGGAGGAACAAAATAAATCACATATACAGACATGCATGCAGGAGGAACAAAATAAATCACATATACAGACATGCATGCAGGAGGAACAAAATAAATCACATATACAGACATGCATGCAGGAGGAACAAAATAAATCACATATACAGACATGCATGCAGGAGGAACAAAATAAATCACATATACAGACATGCATGCAGGATGAACAAAATAAATCACATATACAGACATGCATGCAGGATGAACAAACTAAATCACATATACAGACATGCATGCAGGATGAACAAAATAAATCACATATACAGACATGCATGCAGGAGGAACAAAATAAATCACATATACAGACATGCATGCAGGATGAACAAAATAAATCACATATACAGACATGCTTACAGGAGGAACAAAATAAATCACATATACAGACATGCATGCAGGATGAACAAAATAAATCACATATACATACATGCATGCAGGAGGAACAAAATAAATCACATATACAGACATGCATGCAGGAGGAACAAAATAAATCACATATACAGACATGCATGCAGGATGAACAAAATAAATCACATATACAGACATGCATGCAGGAGGAACAAAATAAATCACATATACAGACATGCATGCAGGATGAACAAAATAAATCACATATACAGACATGCATGCAGGAGGAACAAAATAAATCACATATACAGACATGCATGCAGGAGGAACAAAAAATAAAATAAAAAATACATCCCGCAACAATACCAAAAAAAATTGTGTTCCACGTACACACTTTATATACACATTTAAAATTTGATTCGCATTCGTGAACAACAAGTTATTTGAATCCAACACAAGTTATTTAACTATACTAACACCTTACTTTGGACTTCACTGTATTGGGTCCAGTTAATACAAGTATACAGTTTTTTACTTTTAACATAGGACTATTTAGGCAGGTGTTTTATCAGTTATGAATCTAACGTACGTCGCCTGCTGTAGATTTCTGTTTTGATTTTTTTTATTGCTTTGATTTACAATATACTGTATTACTGCAACATATTGATGAATGGGCTAACACGCTCCTGTATGGGTGTATCGCGCCGAGTGTGACTGTAGTTTGGGCTACTGATACTACAGTGTTGGCTGTTGATACTATAGTTTGGGCTGTTGATACTATAGCGCAGGCGAGAACAGACGATTGACAACAGCGGTGACGATATCGCTGGATCGTCGTCACTCCGACAAACATTCCAAGTATTTATGGCGGCCGGGTTAACACCGCCAGCGGAACCAAAACACAATATCAACCTACATCGTCGATTATCTTGATTTATTTCCAATTATCGCCGTGATTAATTGATCTCGTATCAACATGGCGCATTCCTCTTGAGTTCGACGCAGAACACTTTTAAAGAGCGTCGAAGTGTGTTTAAGCAAAAAGACACAACGTTGGAGTTATTTCATAGCAAGAAATCAACACTTCAGCAATTCTTGCATTCAGATCTATATTTTAGTGATAACTAGACAACATTATTGCACACACGCGCAGCTTTAGATCAAAACGTTAATGTCGAAGAACTTATACGTATGTATTATGTATCCACAGATGACGACGCTTGATATGCGATGCATCGTCATCGGGGTAACATTCTGATTTATTTAATTAAGTTAGAAATGACTACAAAAAATACACCCGGCGTATTTGAAATAGTTGCATGTATTCTCAAATCAGTTCCATTGTTCTTAGTCAAGACAATAATAATCGTAATTCAAACATGAGTCATCTGCAAAACTTAATAATGTACAGTAATTCCTTTATAATATAGTTAAGTGTACATTTGTGTGAACCAAATTCCAAATACATCATGAAATCACAGTCAAATACCATTTATCGAAATAGGGTCTAAAATCTTAGGCACGTTTGTAGAAACCATGCAGCAATTTGTTTAGAATCTGGTACAGTTCCTTTAAAATATGTTGTTGTAAATGGTGTTTATTTAATTTAAATGATTTCTGTGCATCATTAAAACAACAGCACTGATTAATTCTAATTGTACCACAGCTGCAAACGCATAGATACGAAAATATTTGGTCATTGATCAACGTGGAAAGCATCATCTGAGTTCTAAATTGTCTTCAACGCTTCCGTCGCGACTATTTCGCCAAGACTGGCTACATAATTTCAACTGTACATTTCTTTATAGCTGACCAGTGGGAATATATCAACACGTTCTGGGCTCAGGCTCGACGCTAGGGGATAGTTGGGTGAGCAAGAAGGTAGTGGGCGGTGATCGTCTCCTGTTATGGTCTCGATTTCTCGCCGTCTACACCAGCGTACACCGAGCGTGGCGAATCGCTAACGATGCCGCCGATGCGCAAGCGCGCTGGCTTCTCCCTATGGCGGCGACGGAAGCAATAGTCTTGTCAATTTCGACCTGTCAATTTCGGCGGCGCCCGGCACGCGCGCCCGTCGACTCAGTGCCTGCAACCGAGGCCGATCTCGGGCTAGATTCGACGCCGCTCAGTAGCGCAGCGTGCGGCGATACGCGATAGCCGCAAATTATCGTTTTGATTTAATCCCTGCGGGACTACAGCCTCGGCGATTTCGCGGACCGGCGAACTCGAGGGACCCGTCACGTGCACATCCTCGGACCCCGACAGTCCACCGTCCGGCGATTCGGCGACAAGGACAACGTAAGTGTTGTATTTGTTCAGAGTACCCTGGAGATGTCACGCTTTGTTTGATTTGGCTCGTCCCGTAGCAAAGTTTGAGTGCCTTATCGGACTGTTCATTCGACCAGTGCATTGGTCCACGTGTCGACTCTATATCCACGGTTCAATCTGAATATGTTGTGAGAACAAGAATTGCGCAATTTTTCATTTGGTTGTTCGACTTTAATCACTGAATCTCTTCGTTACAAACCAATCAATGTAATATCGATTGTATGTATTTAGTACTTGTAATAGAGGGACATACGAATTTCTTTTTTAATAATGGTGCACTTATGTAACTAGGCTTGTTATAAAAGCGAAATAATCGTATATGACTTAAAAACATAGTGTCTCCTACGACTGTGATTAAATTTAGGCTTATAATAGTAGGAGTTTCCCGTCCCTTATTTGACATGATTTTTTATTTCCATACTGTGAACTATTTTGTTATCACTTCTTTTTTTCTGTTGACTTAACATTAATATATTGTATTTTTGTATTAAATATTTTTTATTTTGTTTTGTGTTTGGTACAAATACATTTTTCCTGTTCCTGTTCCTTAATCCACCTCCGAGCTTGTGCTCGGAAACTTATAGTTGATGCCTTCTAATAAGTACTAATTTTAAACTAGTTCCGGTCTAAGACAGTTATATCTTACGTCGATGCATGATCGTGTATCTATGTGCACAACAAAAACATCTAATGTTAATGTTATTCACGATGTGATACAACCATATTATATTATTAAATGTTAGATGTTCACGTTTGTGACAAAGTGTAACCAAACGATGATTCATCATTATATCTTCGTGGTATCGCATATCGTCCAGAAAACGTCTGAATGAGCAGGCTATATAAATACGTTTTTCCATAGTTGCACTATTAAATATGCAAGTTGCCTGTAAACAATGAGTCTATTTCGTGAAAAGTTACTTATCTCTATATCAGCGTGTTACTTGTTACGTGTCACGTGTCAAGTGTTACATGCAGAAGCGATGTTTTAAACGATTTCTTTCAACGTTTATTCGCGCAGTAACAACTCTTCGTTGGTTCGTTCGTTTCACGAAATAAATGCACGCACGTTGTCAGATATAATAATAGTGCATGCACCATTTATACATAATCGACAATATTATTTTGCCTTTTTTAGCAAAAATATTACTTTATTTTCCGTCGAGGGAAAGTGCCTTGTTTCGTCACACGCTTAAACGAATAGGAACAACGTCTGCAAATAAATGTTTTTTGGGCATGTAAATAAAACAAGACACGTGCGCGTTAAACGGCGAACAGGATAAGAGAACAAACGAATGTTTATTCTGAAGTAATCACTGCATTGATTTGCAAGAGTAAATATTAGACCTGCAGATACCTGTATTACTCACGCGAACACTGTAAAAAGTACACACTGTCACGCGGTTTGATAGCGAACCGTTTACGTATTTTTTTCATAGAATAGGCCCTACACGCAGCGTATCATCATCGTGCATTCCTTAAGCAATTGTTTCATAGGAAATATTTTCAATATCATGTTGACATAATGTTATATTTACGCATGGTGGTCTTGGCATTCAGTGAGTAATATATACACTGCTATCGTACGGTATGTAATGTTTTGCACAACTTTTGGGTCAATTGATTTTTGCAGCGAATTTATTATGAACGCCTATCATATCTTCCATAGTTTGTTACGAAACGGCATAAAGGGCACCTTAATCAGTGAAAACTTGGTGCGTTTGTGCACGAGTTATACAGGTATCTGCGTACGAAATGCTGTACTCAGTACATCAGTGCCGTGATTACTGAATAAACATTCCTTTATATTATATTCACCGCATAACCCGTCGTGTCATGTTTGATTACATGCCCGAAAAAAAACATTTATTTACAGATGTATATTTCCTTTATATATCAAAGTTGAAGTTACAATTATAATGAAATAGCTTAAACCACACTAGAAAAAATAGAGGTTTGGTTTGGTATCAGTCGACGTATTTCCGACACTGACACTGCCCATCATAATTACACGAATACATCCCGCCATAATTAAACGAACATTGCATATCATAATTACAGGAATGCAGCCCGTCATAATCGCACAAACATTGCCCATCATCATTACACGAACATTGCCCATCATAATCACACAAACATTGTCCATCATAATCACGCAAACATTGCCCATCATCATTACTCGAACATTGCCCATCGTAATCACACAAACATTGCCCATCATATAGAATCACACAAACATTGCCCATCATCGTTACACGAACATTCTTCGATATAATGACACGAATTTAAACGACCACTGTACGTCATAATTACACGAACACTGCCCGTCAACTTGGCGGCAATCTGTACAATTCGTCAACGATCGGTACCTATAGAGTGTGCGTAATCTATATGAAACACTATCTTCCGTATACGAACTAGGGACACAAACAATCCAACCTGAATCCTGTCACTGCCAATCATTTTCCTGCCACGTTGATCAGTATCACTCCTCCATATTGTTGTTCAGCCCGGGGCTGCTCGCTTCACTATCATCTGCCCGCAATTGCCAATGATACGCCGCAGGGGTCTGTCCGATACCGTATCATCGAAGCCCAGTTATCACGTACCCTAACCGTATCATCGAGACCCAGTTATCACGTACCCTGTCCTTGCCCTGCAGCCAGACCGGCCGACACTGACACCCGCTTGAAGTCTGCAAGCATTATCACACTCCCTAATCTCGATTATTATTGCACTGAAAGGCTTATCAGCGTTGATCTAAAAAACGAACCAATTCAAAGTTTTGTATTGACTAACAAGGACGAAATGGTAATCAAGTCGTACCTGCTTCATATATAGTATCAGCAATAATGATGAAGATCATCATGATGATCATGATGTCGCAATTTCGAGAGTTACATTCCAAGAAGCCAATAAGATATTGACTGGCAGTACCAAGTACCAATGCATAGATGGATATTTCTGTGATAATGTTATGTATGCTGAAATGTAATAAACACGAACTACCAAGTGATCCCGTCCGGAGGATGGGTATTTTGCTAGCAGTAATAACGATGATAATGATGATGATGACGACGACGACAATTAATAACTGCCAGTAGTTTAATAATTAATATCAAATGTAATATCGTTAAGTTTAATTTTAAAATATGAGTATTATTATTGCTATTATTACTTATTGTCACTGATGTTAATTATAATTATTTTGCATATTAATTTTATAACCAATGTTATAATTACGTTAACACCAGTAGTGTGTCAGTCATACTTAAATTAGTTAATTATAGTTGCATGCTCCTTGTGTTTAAGTTAATTAAATTAATGTAAGCATTAATAATAAATGCAATTGTTGATGTTCTCACCATTACGGTTATATATCAAATGTTGATGTTCTCACCATTACGGTTAGTAGTAGGTATTAGGGGCTGATGAGCCCCGAATACCTACTACTACGGTTATATATCAAATGCATATTTATAAAAAAGGTATTTGTTAATATGGTTCAATGCTTTTTTAATCATTTATATCACCAGTGCATTTATTGACAACATGTAATTGTTTCATTTTCTTACTAATATTTATACAAGAGTTTTCTCAAATCTAATTTTTTTTTTAGAAACGTAGCAGCCGCTGGGGTAAAACACGTGCATTTTGTCTACAAAGCATCAAATACAGCATAAACAGCAGATTAGACCATTAGCGTGAATCTGGGATGTTTTGACAAACGTTTGAAATAAATAACCCGTCAGACGTAAGCTAACGGTATCACGAATTGATTCACGCCGGGTGATTTACGTTCGACCGAACAATAATTTAGTTCGACTTCCTGGCAGCAGAGGGCGAGCTGATCAGTATTGTCGCCCAGATAAGGCATACATATTATTTGGCCAGCGATCTCGTTCTCATATGGAGTCAGGGGGTACGCACAACCCTACATGGGTACATCAGCCGATGTCGTGAATTGGGGTGGATAGCGTTTCACTCTTATTGCGACAGACAAAATATTTCACGAAGTTATCAAAAAATAAACATAGGCGTGGTGTGACCCGAGGCACAGGTTGGTATCGGCGTCATTGGGAGCAGTTTATGGTCCTAATCTTTGCCTGGGTCTTCCGGTTGCATTTCCCCCGTTTCCTTTGTTTTCCTTCCCCGCGTCCAATGCTCCAGACTTCTCCTGCACATCGCAGTACTACTGACGTTTCCCCAGCACTACCGCGCTGTGCCAGAAGTCGTTAGTTTTCTGTATTGTTCTATTGTAATGATTAACATTGTTTATCTCACTGTATGCCCCCCCCCCCGTAACCTTCATTAATTAGCTTTCTATCCAATAAATAAATGTTGGGGTCTGTGCCGAACGACAGACAAAGTGGGGTGAACGAAATTGCCCAAGTTTCGAACAGCAGCAGGTGGACTTGAACCCCGGCAGCAGGTGGACTTGAACCCCGGTAGTAGGTGGACTTGAACCCCGGCAGCAGGTGGACTTGAACCCCGGCAGCAGATGGACTGGAACCCCGGCAGCAGTGGACTTGAACCCCGGCAGCAGTGGACTTGAACCCCGGCAGCAGTGGACTTGATCCCCGGAAGAAGGTGGACTTGAACCACGGCAGCAGTGGACTTGAATCCCGGCAGCAGGTGGACTTGAACCCCGGCAGCAGTGGACTTGATCCCCGGTCCTCTGCGTTACCAGTCCGGCGGTCGGACCGCCGAGCCACGGCGCCCCTGGGTAGTTTGTATATGTGCATGTCCCAATGTATATTCTATTTTGCATTCCTCATATTATCTGTAGTATGTGCAACATTAATTAACATTCTGCTTTTTCTACATCCAGTTACGCCCCAAGATGTGATATGTTTAATCTCTCATTGCCTCTACTGCTCTGTCCTGCAACAGTTAGCAATAAATGCAAAAACAATTCATACTAAGCAATAACGGAGACAGTCTCCCGCGTCGCACACGCGGGCCACCTGGCAGAAACACAGAAACACAACGCTCACGACATCACAACATCTTAATTTGGGAGCTTAAATTTTCAGCCACAAAAAGAAAGTTATTCATCCGAGTAACTGCAGGCGCAGATGTTGCAAATCGATACGGCTTCACAACACTTCTAAGAAAGCGGTTGTGCTAGATATACGTACATGTCCGCACGCTCGGACCTGCGCATGCGTCACATACGCACACTTAGCCGAACTGAAGTTTTCATGGTTTCCCAGAATGGCGCGAAATGTCTAAGACACTTTATAGTCACATTTTATGTCTACAGTATATGGCGACACCTGGTGAGGTACAATCGAATTTGCCTAATAAGATCTTTCAAGGGGATATATATATATATATATATATATATATATATATATATATATATATATTTACAGTTGGAATGTAGGTGCAAATCTAAGTTTTGTCGATATACATGAGTTGGTAATATGTGTGTGCGTATGTGTGCGTGTGTGCGTGTGTGCGCGCGTGTGTGCGAGTATGTGGTTGTGTGCGTGTTAGCCCTCATTCCCCAATCACCCCACCGTAAACACTCACGGAAACGTACTACACTCATACGCACTCACGTACATAGGCACTCACGTACATAGGCACTCACGTACATAGGCACTCACGTACATAGGCACTCACGTACATAGGCAGTCACGTACATAGGCAACACGGACAGGGGATATTGTTTTTGCGCCACTTCATCAATTAATTCGGTATCTGACTTGTATAAATGAATGTTGTGACTAGCAACATGACGCTGACCACCCCCCCACCCAACCACCCTCCCCCCCGACCCACCCTGCGCCCGACCCGTTGACGCTATCATCTTTTTTTAGTAAGTCCACCGACTGTCGGCGCTGCTTAAATAGTCTCCGGTCGCTCGGGTAAATATTTATTCCCGGCAGTTTTCCGCGCGCTGCCCTCCGATTTAGTGATAATAACCCACGGCCAATAATGGCAGTCGCCGATAATTGCATTTACGTTAAAACGCGATAAGACGTTCTCGGTAAAAAAAAAAACACGTGATAACGGTTTGATTAATCGAATACTTCACCAGCGCGGGATGATAGACGCAACAAATATTAGTATTAGCAACAACTTTAGTGCATCTTCGCATTGCAGCTTTCATGTGTCCTATATCTTTCATAACCAGGCAATAATCTACCATGTCAACTTGTTAAGTTAACTTAGTCTTCGATTATTTTCGATTAAGTTAAGTTAACTTGTATTTTGAACGTGAACTACGTTAACATACGTTAAGTTAATTATGTTTATATATATATATATATATATATATATATATATATATATATATATATATATATATATATATATATATATATATATATATATATATATATATATATATATATATATATATATATATATATATATATATATATATATATATATATATATATATATATATATATGGATGACATTAGTTTAGTTACTGTGTAAAAAGTTTAAGTTAAATAAAAGTTAATTGAAGTCAGTTAATCAGTTTCACTACTAGTTGAGTTAAGTTAAGTTAATCTTTAAAAGTTAACTAGTTAAGTTAAGTTAATCTTAACTTAACTTAACTTTTGCAAGTTCGCGAATTACATTTATTGCGGTCTACCGAATTGACGTTTGGAGATCGCCGGAAATCCGCTGAAGCGTCGAACCAAGATGCACTGAAACTCGGTAATAAAAGAAGGCAAATCTGTCAGTCGTAAAGATGGGCTAATTACAACTTGGCGTTTGTGTAACGGTCTGTGGTGACACACGCCTCATTTGGTAGGAGATTGACACACAGATAGGCCGTGTAATTAGCATTAATTGCATCTTAGCGAGGTGTCATAGGGGGTTTCCCGTGTGTCTGTCTTACCGTAATTCATCTGACGCCCGTGTGACGGCGACACAGTTATGGTCTAATCCGATTGACAAATTGTTTCACAAATATGACGCAATTGCACTGTTTGATTAAAGAGATCAGAAATAAATTATAATTGTTTCGTCTGACGAGCGGTATCATATATATGACATAACGGCTCCGTCTGGTGCATTAACTCGCAACTATACTGCATAGCGAATGATCTCTCATAAATAGGGTATATAGTTATATTGCTTGACGAATAATATCTCATAAACAGGATGTGACTGTTATGTTTGTCGAATGATCTTTCACAAATAGGATGCAACTATTCTGTCTGACGAATGATCTCTCATAAATAGGATGTATATACTATTATGTCTGACATGTGACACATGTATACTCAACGAATCCATTATCCCACAGGACAAAATCCCACGATGTGAAAAGTGGACAAAATCCCACATGCAGGACAAAATCGCAAAATGTGAAAAGTAAACAAAAGCCCTAAGTATGTCGCCAATGCCAACGTTCCGTGGTCATGCATTTGTTTGGTTAATTCCTGCAAAGATACTTAATCCGTGATCTATGTATATTTTCAAGGACAAACACTGTAGTTTAAACATCACCAATAACATAATTATATATTAAAATAATGAAATTCCTAAAATATTAACTGGTATGTAGTTTCATATAATCAACACAACACATTTATTGTCTGAACGTATTATTTTGGGACTATTTTATTTGGGCATATGCCTACTTTATTCAAATGCCCACGTATCGTAATTATCGGAAGTAAGGCGTGACTTAATTAGCCATAAAGCCACGGCAGACCGCGCCGACGTCCCGCGGTCTACGAGCCTGCATGAGACGGGTATAGTAATATCTGTCCAGGGGGACGCAACCGCGGAAGACGGCTCATCCCCTCGCCTCTATACCTGCTGCTTATCGTGCCCACTACCCCGCGCCGCTACGCATGGTCAATCCGTGCCCTAATGTCCGGCAGTTTCCACAGCTTGCGGCATTTCTGACACCTGCCGGTCGCTCCCATTACGTTACCCGCCCGGTGAAATATACACATTAATTGCGGCTCGATTTGCATCAATCACTGGAGCGTGACCGACATGTTTATTAGGTGGAAATGCTATAATTTTATTAGAGTTCCGGAGAAGTTCGCGGTCGACTTCGACAAAATACTTCATTTAATTCGTTGGACTCGTAATTCGTTGCATTACATTTGTAAAAGGATATATTGAATTTAGATGTTGCGCAGTTTTTCCGGCTTTTGGTACAGTGTTGTCGTTTGTGCGTGAAATAAATAAAATGGATTTTGATTATTCTTTAGGGCACCTGAACTATTTACGATGTTTGAAATAATTCCGCATTTGTGTTCTTGAAAATGGTTTTATCGTCATTGTATATTCACAACACATAGAACAACAATTATACACCTGCAAAATTTAATATGAAAGACATGTAAACTGTTAATTGAAAGTTGAAAGTAATGCATATAGCCTTAATCATTATGTAGCTTATCATGGCTATTAATATATTAATAAGTGATTGTATAAATTCAAAGCAGTACAATTTGTTAAAACAACGTTACAACGATATTCATTGAAACAGTACAAAATAGAAACAAAACAAACCATTATTGATTTCCAGAATGTTACCCTGAGACTTTATATCAATCTACGTGGTTTATGTGGTCTCGGTACAGTGTATTTGTTTAATTAAACGCCAATTTAACTGTCGTATTGCATAAGTATATTCATACTAAACTTACTTTAATTGTGCGACAATTTCTAAGTGACTTTCGATCCATTACATGATTCCCGTGGCACAGTTGCGGGACACGCAGTGGAACCTCGTTTTTTCGCACCGTCGGTTCACAAGATTTTTGGTGAATCACCAAAATATTCTACTATTTACTCTATGTCTAGTTTGTTTACGCAGACCGTGCGGATTACCGAATAAAACGGATTATCGAGAAAAAAATAATAAAAAAATGCTTCATATTTCACTGTATTTTATATGTTTTTACAGATAAAATTGTATTTAAAGAAAATATACCAGTATGTTGCAATTGTTCATGCGTTAATAATATTTATATATTTGTTTTCGAAGATTATCAACTTTACTTGAGGACCCAATGTGTTTCATGGCGACATTAGGAGGCTGACCGTAACCCGTTGCCACAAGAATGCGGTGGAATACATCGCCGGAAGCCTGACGTGAACCGGTCACAAACAAGGCATTGTTACCCGCGGGCGCCACTACTATACGTTGAGGGACGGTTTACACAAAGTCTAGGGGCTGTTAACTCAACCGCTGTAATAATGTTGACAGTCATAACGCAGATAAGTTGTGATAAATCGGCTTTGTTATGAACTATGGAACCGGTACGTCATTGCGACAACAAACCGTGCCAGACTCCCCCATCACAGACTGGGTATTGGAATACATCAGCCCAGCACGTGTTCTTGTTAAATACAGTTGCCCGGCAGACAAAATGGTTGTTTGAATAATTCAACACATCGCATGTTCTTATCGAATAGAGTTATCCAACAAATGTTGTAGTGACGAGGTTATCGTGTTAGCGGTTAGAAACACCACCGTGTCAAATGATTTGATATGCACTAAAACAGACCCAGTCGACAATTATGTTGAGTATATAGGTAGAAATGTTCGTAATCATATTGTTGAAAACTGAGGCCTCATATATATATATATATATATATATATATATATATATATATATATATATATATATATATATATATATATATATATATATATATATATATATATATATATATATATATATATATATATATATATATATATATATATATATATATATATATACATATATATATATATATATATATATATATATATATATATATATATATATATATATATATATATATATATATATATATATATATATATATATATATATATATTATGACAACAAACTGTGCCAGATCCCCATCACAGACTGGGTATTGGAATACATCAGCCAGACGTGTTCTTTAAATACAGTTCGCAGACAAAATGGTTGTTTGAATAATTCAACACATCGCATGTTCTTATCGAATAGAGTTATCCAACAAATGTTGTAGTGACGAGGTTATCGTGTTAGCGTTAGAAACACCACCGTGTCAAATGATTTGATATGCACTAAAACAGACCAGTCGACAATTATGTTGAGTATAGGTAGAAATGTTCTAATCATATTGTTGAAAACTGAGGCCTCTCGCAAATATACGGAAGCTATATATTGCCATCGCAAATGTGCGTGTGCGTGCGTGTGCGTGTGCGTGTGCGTGTGCGTGTGCGTGTGCGTGTGTGTGTGTGTGTATGTTAATACGTATATATTAAATTATATATAGATGTTTGTATATACGTATATGTATATTATATATATATGTATGCATATATATATATATATATATATATATATATATATATATATATATATATATATATATATATATATATATATATATATATATATATATATATATATATATATATATACATATATATATATATATATATATATATATATATATATATATATATATATATATATATATATATATATATATATATATATATATGTATATATGTATATATATATATATATATATATATATATATATATATATATATATATATATATATATATATATATATATATATATATATATATATATATATATATATATATATATATATATATATATATATATATATATATATATATATATATATATATATATATATATATATATATATATATATATATAATGGCGAGTGACAGTCACGTGTATCTCGATAATTCAGGCGAGTATATTGATGTCACTGATTGCCAGTGATTGGCCAGTGTACTTTGCTGAGTAACTGGTATAGGCTCTATATACTTCGTGCGAACTCGCAAGAGGTCTCCCTGTCTATACAGTTACTACCGGCCGTAATAGCATAAATTGTTCTGTTTCTTTGTGTGTATGCGTACGTGCGTGCGTGCTTGCGTGCGTGCGTACGTGCGTGCGTCTGTGCGTTAGAGGGTGCGTGCGAGTGTGCGTGCGTGAGTGCGGTACTTGTGTCCATAGCATATAGTATATGTGTGTATGCGCGTATACGCACGGTCATTCCAGCAGCACGTTTAGAATGCTGCACCCCTCGTTAGAAGAACGTCCGCCAGCCAAGATCGGCTAACAAGACTATAAATACGCGTCTGGTCAGCAGATGTCCGAAGTAACGGGTCGGCAGTTGGCTGAAATACGATGCATATGTTTCGTCGAACATGCTTTATTTGAAGGCCAAGAGACTAATTGGCAGTGTGGCGCTTACGGGCGGTGTGTAAGCATGTTGTCTTTGTTAATTAAACAGTTACTCAGCTGCGGGTCGTCAGCCGCGATCACAACCACGTGCGGAATCCGTGGTGCCTTGCGCTGTGGCGAGTGTTGAAACCGCGATCTCTACAATGAGCGGATGCCTTGCGTTGCACTGTGCACTGGCGTAAAATAACTGTATTTTTGCTAATTCAGAATTAATAAAAATTGCACTGAACTGATCGATTTGTCCGTAGATCGACGATAACGTTTATTGTTTCGTTATACAAGTGTGTCCGGAAATCGCGGAGGTGTATCACTGATACTGGTATATATATATATATATATATATATATATATATATATATATATATATATATATATATATATATATATATATATATATATATATATATATATATATATATATATATATATATATAAATATAAATATATATATAAATAAAAATATAAATATAAATATAAATATAAATATAAATATAAATATAAATATAAATATATATATATATATATATATATATATATATATATATATATATATATATATATATATATTACAATTTTGTCAGAGGCATAGATACAGTAAATGGATTATGAAATACGATGTAGTAGTAGCGTAACATGTACTCACGTAAGCATTTACTTCTGCCTTATATTTCTACAACGTAGTCATGTTATTGCATACTCTATCAGACAGGCCCCGTTTCTAATGCATTTACAAAAAAAGGTTGTAAAAATAATTACACAGCTATCCGCTGTCTTAAATAAGGAAGAATGTAATTCTGTGATTTCATATTTAAACGCAATATAATTTGTTTACTAACTGCTAGTTATTTCATGGAACGTTATAATTTGTTTAATATGTTTGTGGATCTTGAGGCCGAACAAAGAAGATAACAATAATAATAATAAAACAATAATAGTAACAATAATAACAGTAACAATAATAATAATAATAATAACAGTAACAACAACAACAACAGCAACAACAACAACAATAATAATAATAATAATAATAATAAAATAATAGTAATAATAATAACAGTAACAACAATAATAATAATAATAATAATAGTAATAAGTTATCAGCGAGCAATTTTCTTTTCGTCATATGGATGTTGCCTCAGTGTGCAACAAAATGCGTTGCACTCAACATGCAGACAGCATGAACATGTCGCTGTTGTTATTTAATTGACGCTGTAAATACTCTACACCAGCGACCATCCCGAGCTTGCAAACGTGTCTTAATCACCGCCAATGTATCGTTACACGTTACTCTGCACCGTCGTGGTGTACCAATATTACTGGGCCCAGCGTGCGACTCGGTTAAGTTTCCCCGAAGTGGGTCCCCGTCGGCAGATCTAGATCCCAAGACCTTCCCGCTGCCCGCTCGTAGGCAAACACGACTTAACGAGAAACGGGGTTGTGTTTCTGTGTAACGATCGCGGCTCAGCGGGACTTCTCCGGTGAGACTTTCATCATTCATCGCGATGACGTGAACCATGTTATGTTGCGATACATTCCGGGAAGTCGGGGATAACGTCAAAAGTTCCACGAAAGATTAAATGTGCAATCTATACAGTAACGCGGGTTTAATAGTGCTGTTCTCCATAAAAGTGAAGGACATGATCGTGATTGAAATCAGGTAAACACTCGTGCAAGAAATGATTTTATTATTTTGGGGCGACCCATTTTGTGTGTTTGGGCGGCCGAAATATCTGTACGTTGAAGATAAGCTTCGACGATCTGTTCGCTTGCGGGGACTCAGTTCAACGGTCTCTTTGGATCACGCACATAAAACCAGGAGTCCATTAGAGATCAAGGGCGCAGGGTTAAAGGTCACTCCTCAATTCGATTTTT
Source organism: Lamellibrachia satsuma (assembly GCA_033239005.1). Taxonomy (NCBI): domain Eukaryota; kingdom Metazoa; phylum Annelida; class Polychaeta; order Sabellida; family Siboglinidae; genus Lamellibrachia; species Lamellibrachia satsuma. The sequence continues at coordinate 5,883,625 of BSQZ01000043.1, read as the reverse complement.
TGCTAGTCTCATTTCAAATTAATTTTGTGAAAAATCAAACATAACTAGTATCCACTATGACATGTGAGTTCGTTTGTGCAACTTGTTTGTGTAGTTTTTTTGTGGGAAATTGTCAGACAAACTATTAAATTATTTGATGTTTGACCAAACATCAATTGAAGCGAAAATTAAAATATCGCCTGGAATGTTGATGTGAATGCGCAATGCAGTCGTATACATTGTAGTGCAGATACACTATCGCCGATACACTGTACATACATGCAGTTTCGCTACGGACATCAGTTGAGTGTACATATGAGTTATACAAACGCAATGATACGACTGTGATTTCACGTGTTTGTCACATGACTTTTCTAATAGATACACCTACAATGTCTGTATTATCTGATTTACACATCAATGCGCATATCCGAGTCCTGTGTGTTTGGAAAGCGCCCAACTTGATGACAAGTGTAAGTCGCGACTGCGCTATGCGATATGTCAAAGATTAATATATAATAATATTATGCACTTTGCGACTGAGTCTACACGTTGATACGCACACGTATTGTGGAAACTGTTTTGGCTACAACTCTGGGCAACACGAACGTAGTGACCCTTGGCATGGAAAAGTATCGCTCGGTGTGTGGAAGAACGACAGCGCAGTATGTTGCCGCATTAGTGCTCTGTTATGTGCCCGTGGGGACAGATCGTTTTTTAAGTTCCGTGTATACGGTAGACGAATAAATGACGAGGCCAGTAACAAGAAGAACTGCAAAATGTCCGGTTTTCATAAAACCCGAATCGTAATCATAAAGGTGAATATTGTGAATAACTTTTAGAATTGGTGTCAGTGCAAAAGTAAATTCTGGGTTGTGTAGCCGTGTTTTCTCACGTTTTCGACACTACTACACACTTTTTCCAACATACGATGTGAAAATCCGGGAAATGCTTAACATCATTCATCGGATAGGCATATCCAAAACAATGAACATACGTATGTGAATTGAATATCATTTGTAACTGACACGTGAACGAACACACGGACCTTACGGTCAACATGACATGCGAGAGTGACACTCTTGATAGTGTCTTAGAAGCAAAATTCTTAACAATCTATGAAATATACAGATGTGTAGACTAGGTTGTGTCGCCAGCTGTCTCGTGTCACCCCAAATCCAGGGTCTCATTACCAGGACGTCTCAACTGCCCCGCCAGGACGGTAGTCTTGCCCGGGTGGCGTCCGTTACCCATAGAGCCCAGCAGGCGCGGCACGTGCCGTGACTTCTTGGAAGCAAATAGTTAATTTGCCACCGCAGTCCTCGCAACATGGCGCCGAGTACCTACACGTATAGTATAACCCCCCGCACTCGCACCCCTTCACATGTACCCCGTTAACACCCAGTCACCACCACCCAGTCAGGAAGTTCATTGAGCCGACGGTCAATGTATAATTATTAATTATGATTGCTGCTGCCTATAATGGCCGCCACCCAACTGATCCAACTGTGCCGAGAATGGGTACAGACATCGTAAACACCTCGGTGTGCGTTCGTGCGTGCGTGTGTTTGAGTGCGTACGTGCGTGGGTGCATTTCTTATGCTAACTGCGACGTGCAACATTAACTGAGCGAACGTGCGCGTGAACTATCATGGCTGTTGAACAGTGCACAAACCTGCTGAACTGGCCACGACGAATATCGTGTTTACCGTCATATTTTCTCAACATCCATATTGAAATTTAAATCAAATCGAATAGGACATTGATATCATTCAGATAACATTATTACAAGAAAGCATACCATTTCCGCAAACTTCAATAACATATAGGCTACATTTAATTAGATGATCCTCATTCGTGTCTATGTTTTCCGCGCTCAAATTAAAGGCCGGGTATGTTATCCAGTGCATCCCACCCCCCAGCCATCCCACTGGGACCACCAACCAACACTACTTAAAACGTCCCCCATAAAATCCCACCGAACGCCGAACGAACCCGTATTCATTTCAGTCGCAACGGACAACTTAAATGAGTACACATGGGCATACTTGGTGTTTACGAGAGCACAGTTCATTAATCACTTGTCTTCTTCTTCCCCTCGCGTCCCATGCGGAGTGGGAGCCACATTAATGACCTTCCACCATTTCCTCCACTACTTGGTCTCCACACTTTATTTACGACTGATCTGCGCCCATCTCTCTATACGTCTTGTTCTTGTTCCACTTTGTTTCTTCTTCTTCTACTAATACTACTCTCCCTCCCTCCCTCCCTCCCTCCCCCTCCCTCCCCACTCCCTCCCTCCTCCCTCCCCCCCTCCCTCCCCCTCTCTCTCCCCCTCTCTTTATCCCTCCTCCCTCCTCCTCCCTCCCTCCCCTCCCTCCCTCTCCTCCCCCTCCCTCCCTCCCTCCCTCCCTCCCTCCCCCCTGCTCCCTCCTCTCCATCCCTCCCTCTCCTCCCTCCCTCCCCCTCTCTTACGCTCCCTCCCTCCCTCCCTCCCTCCCTCCCTCCCTCCCTCCCTCACTCACTCACTCACTCACCACTCCTCACTCACTCACTCACTCACTCCCTCCCTCCCTCCCTCCCTCCCCCCTCCCTCCCTCCCTCCCTCCCTCCCTCCCTCCCTCCCTCCCTCCCCCTCCCTCCCTCCCTCCCTCCCTCCCTCCCTCCCTCCCCCTCTCTCTCTACCTCCCTCCCTCAATAGTCGTGCGCTGAAACTCCGATAGCTAAGCCGACAAGTCGTAGACGGGTATTCCGGATTATTGCGGATGCCATCTATAATGAGTGGATGGTTAAATTCCGATAAAACGAACATGTTACGAGATAACCCCGTTAATTATCTACATTGCATAGAAAAGAGATAAATAGTTAATATTTGTTTATCGCATTAAGCATTGCACATAATCGATTCAGATCTGCAGCTTTGACATGATATAACAGTGTTTCCCAAGCATTCTTCGGTACAATCGCATTCGAAATTTAAGCGCACAAGCAATATTTCTCGACCCTAGTGCATCGTAGTTCATCGTGGCTAGGCATGCTTTGGTTGTGTAAATAAAGTAAATAATCATCATGTTAATACGTCGATATCCTAAAGTATAATGCCCTAGAATATACTATATTACCGTCCTTTTGTAACTCTTCATTTAACACAAGTGACATACGTTTTAAACGAACACAGTATTCCACATGACAAGCATTTTAACTAATAAAAGACCTGACACGTGAAGTGAGAAAACAAGTTGTACAGTTCTAAACAGAGCCAGTATGTTGCTATATGGTCGTTGAATGAACATTCATGGACAGAAAAAGTAGTGCAGGCATTGTCAGACCAACAAACAGTAAAAGGAAGTTCCTGTACATAATCAAGACAATGCAAGCAGAATGTTTTGGCCATGTGTTGAGATAGATGATGATGATGATGATGATGACGATAATGACGATGACGATGACGGTAATGATTATGATAATGGTAATGATGACGACGACGACGACGACGACGACGACGACGACGATGAGAGTCCAACTGTTGTAACAAACACATTTAACTTCAATTATTATGGTTGCCGTGAACCCGTTTACCTCCGACCCCTAGCACCTGACCCCTGACCTAGTCCAATTAGAATTGTTCTATGGCGCCGGCGGCTACACGTGAGCGCCGCCTCGTGTTTTTCTGCCAACTTTGGCGCTTTGTTTGGGCGCCATCCAAACTAGATAATATGCGAGGCGCTGACGGATTATTATTTTTAAGGGTGACGGGTAGGCACGCGTTAAAACGCGTCACCGGCAATTGTTCTCCGCGACACGTGACTAAAAAAGTGGCAGCGTTTTAACGATGCCTACTGTCACGAAACAAGAGAAACTATTGTTTAGGCCGAAGCGAAGAAATTGTTGCTTCTTGCTGTAGTAGCGCAAGATAGTTTGAAGAAGCATAGTTTGACCAATTATGGATTTAAAAAGTATTGTATACATTTTTGGGAAAGCAGCAATACTAACATACTTCCAAAGAATTTGACAAAACGAACTAATATTGTCAGATCGTTATTAAGCATATGTTCAAGTTCAGAATGACAACAGTCGAGGGTACGCCAACTGGAATGGAAACATGCGAACACATCCAACGTAGTTTGTGTAAGGTGGGTTAGGCCACCCTGACACAAACCTGAAACAATTATGCTCATGTAACATAAAGTATTAATTCTCACAGAGGACGACAAACGAAAGGAACAAGTTAAATGCTGATCGCGTACATACTGGCCAGTGCGAAGAAATTTACGGGTTTTGCAATAATTTATATCAGTTATTTGTTATGAGGAATATAATTGTTTGACCTACAAAAAGGAACTCTTCGTAACACATTATTGCACCGTATATATCCGCGTGACAGAGCCGCTGCTCCCTCTAAATTACACCCATGTTGTATTCAGATTCATACACATAATCGTTGTGTCGTGAGAAAAGACATAAGCTTATCAGTCGATGCTCTAATTGCCGTAATATGCGATGCCACGTAGGGACCCGTCGCCAGCCGTACCCGAGATACGACGGAGCCCCGTTCGCGTTTCCGCGTCGGCCCTTATCGTTCATATATCGCGTTCGCATTATCGCCGATTACGCGTGTGTCCGCCAAGGTGTTGTATTATCGCCTATTTGCGCTTCACACGCCACTCGAATGTCGTGTACGTCACGGGGGACACATTGTCTCGCTATAAGTGTGGACACTAACTCTGTTGAGAATGTCAGAATTGCGATTTTTAAACGTCTACATTTGCGACAGTTTACTTAATGTAAACATACATAAATAAAAGGATGCCACATTTTGTCAATAAAATAAAACAATTATTTAAATGTATCGTACAGTTTAAATTGATAGTTTTCATAAAGTAGGCTAGATGTGAAAAAAAGAATACCTTATTTTTCGTTCAGAAACGCCTGCGTTGTTCAATTTTCAAAAACAAAAATATTTTATATTTGCGTAATGAACTTGTTAACTCGTGCATGAATGAAAGACTAACACGACATACTAACTGGGACTCGTTGCAATTTTCAGAAATAACACTGAAGTTGGGTCTGCAATCAGTGTTGTGTGTGTGTGATTCCGTTGTGCGACTAATCGGCTTTCAACGGCGGGTCAAGGTTGATCTGACGGACATCTGGCGGACTTTAATGGCCGACGGTGACCGTAGATGGGCCCAGTTGACGACACAACATCACCCGTACGACGACATTCATCCCGCCGGTAGCGACATCAGCGCGACTTCCGCGACCAGGCAGTCATTCGTCCCAAGCGATTCGTACGCGCCACTATCGACCGACCCCAGCCAGAGGCAACAGCATCAGCAGCAGATTGGCCACGGGCCCATGCAACCGCGGGCAACGTTGAACTTCTCCGAGCCGAGTCAACTGCTGCCTACAGAAGACGTCGAGGTGTTCTTTAAGAACCTCGACCATCGCCCTCGTCTCCCGCCGTCAGCCGCCGTCGCCGCCGCCGCCGCCGCCGCCGCCACGGCTCAGTCCACCCACAGTTCAGTCTCTTTCCTCACTGCCATGTTCCAGGTGCGTACGAACGACCAGCGCTGGCCGTTAATCGGGGTTCCCTAAATTGGCGTGCCCCTCTGTGACCCCGGCGCTAAACGTTAAATCCTTTTCCCGGGCAATTCAGGTCCATGGGGTCGGTGATTAATGATGGTTGCGGGAACTGCGTAAAATTCCACACGGGGTGTTCATTTTAATACGTGGGTGTCCACGGGCTGTCGTGTACGTCCTCCGTCGTCGAAAGTCGTGTAGTAGACTTACTCGAAGACACATGTCACCATAAAATTGCCTGACGAAACCGGCAGCTGTGGAGTAGATGGATTGACTTCGTGACATTGTGACTGAGGCTGTCTGGTCCGCTGGGACGTCGTGATCTCTCTCAGTGACCCATATGGTGCTGGCCCCAAACGAAGAGTGTTGTGTCTAGCAAGGCACATCGACATCTGAATGTGGGTCAAATAATATGTCCTTATGACCAACGCTGTACGCTGTACGCTACGCCTTACGCTATGCCTTACATGTTGAAGTCGTTTATCTCACATGGTCTAACTTCCTCAAAGGTTGTAGGTTGTCGCTTTCTAGGCGACATCGTGTTGTTGTTCTTGTGGAACTTTGGTCTTAAATGAAGATAGACAATGTGCATGGGTGTGGACGTGAGCTCGCATAGAGACAGTGCTCATTAGAAGATTACAGATTACAGCAATGTCAGGATTCGTAAGAACGGCTAAAACTTGTGAAAAAGGTTGTCATTTGATAAATGTTCTATAACTGAAGACACTACGATATACGTTTGCTTCGGTACATCTACGTATTGTAATATCCGAGTTAGCTGCGACAATGTCGCTATTCGGACAGCCTAACCATTAACAGAAGAGTAAGAGAAGCCGTGTTTCTGTCGCAGAACCCGCTGCCGCCGTCGATGTCGGCGGGTATGCACGGGACGGCGCCACCGCCACCGCCGTCATACGGGCACCACTCGGAGCCAAACTCGTTCCTCCAGGTCCGTACTGCAATCGTATCTGTATATCTGTATATCTGTATATCTGTATATCTGTATATCCGTATATAAGTATGCATGAATGTACACAGGTAACCACGTAATCTTTGTATGCCTGCGTTTATGTACTATGTGCATGTATGTATGTATGTATGTATGTATGTATGTATGTATGTATGTGTTGTTGTTGTGGTGATTATTATCATTATTATTATCATCATTATTATCATTATCATTATTGTCATCATTGTCAACATTATCATAACTATCATAATTATCATAACTATCATACTTATCATAATTATCATCTTTACCATAATTATCACAATTATTAAAATTATCATTATTATAATAATAATAATAAGTATAATAATTATTATTATTATTATCACTAGTTTCATTGTTGTCATCGTTATCATTATTATCATAATTGAACGTTATTCTTCCAGGCTGCTGCAGCTGCTGTGGCGGGCGGGTCTAACCCGGTGTATGTGCCGACCACGCGCCCAGGGATGTCCATGGGGTACGGGGTGGCGGGAACGGCTCCCATGGGACAGGGAAGCAGCGCGGCGATGTGGCAGACGGAAAACCCGTCGTACGCTACTAACCCTGGAGTGAGCGTGTCCCAGAGGTACGCCTTCCCGCCTACTCCCAGTCCCCCCATGAACGTCCGGAGGGACGCGTCCGGTCTCTCTTCCCCTCTGGGACGTCCCGCCACTTTGGGAAGCTACAATCCTTACATGACGCCCGACATGGCTTCCCCGTGGATCAACTCATTCGGCCAAGGTAGGAAGTCGCCAGAATTGACGTTGATTTGACACAAAATGTCTTGACTCAAAATACCACTTTGATAAGACACTTGTCTAAAGGTGTCAATGAAACATATTTCACAACAGTTATTAACATGAGAAAACAGTAGTTGCAAATCATGGGAAGATAACAACATTTTCATGGACACAAATGTATGCTGTAATAATAATTGCTTGCATTATAGAATGCATTACGTTTGCCAAGGGTGATTAATAATAATTCTGCTATTTCATTTGTTCTAAGTTCTATGCAATACTGTCTCAAATCCGGAAATATATTGCCAACATAATATGTTATATTCTTCATAAATCATTATTTTGGATAATTCACCGAAATTATTCATAACTTATTACACAGCATCATTTATAATAGGGATCAGCTGGTAACTGTTTATATTCGACGTTAATTTTTGACTGATAGTGATTGGCTTAGTCTTACGTTTTTTTATGATGATGACGATGATAAAGATGATATGATATTAAATACAAATAACCACGCGTTAACCTTTGGCAATGGAAGACATGGTATATACTTGCTGTATATGAATAATAACCAAACATTTGAAGCCTGGCTGCGTAAATCACCATTTGTTGACAGTGGCAACGTCAAAACAAAAGCAATTTCTAATTATATAAATCACGGCTAATTGGTAGATTATGTTATGTTTCGTTATCGTGTCCGTTCGCGGTGTAGTTCTCAACATGTCATCATTCACAAGACCAGATAACAGCGGAGTCGCAGGCACATCAAAGGCAACCGATTTGTTGACAAACACGTGGGGTCATTATCGTTGTCCAACTGTCGCCAACTAATGGCGCGCGTGGGATGTCTCTCCCTGTCAGACGAGCGTTAACGGTTATTTAATGGTGTGTCGTGTGCGTGCACATTGCATATGCATGAGATTATGAGTTGCCTTTGACTACTTTTAAAGAAAATAAGTTTTGACATTTCTAGATATGCAAATACTTCGTGTACGAATGTAAAAACAAAAATGTATGCAAACGTACTTTCAAATACTGCAGACAAAACACGGAATACTTGAGTTAAGCATATTGCTGCATTTGCTCTTAACAAAAGTACTGATATTCCTGGGCGTGTATGTTATTATGGACACTATTTTATTATAAAGTATTATTTTACATTCGTACCATCTAATTTGTGCGCTTATCCTACAATGTTATTCATATAAAATACATAATTATTATTTACAATCCATTATTATTTATAAAAATAAAAGTATTTAATCAAAATGCAAACATGTTTTGTTCAAATGCGAATACAACGTTTTCTAATTCATGTTTATAGACTCCTTCAAAACCAAATGTTAATGCCATATATTTCATTGAAGTTAAATTCGAACTCGATTTATTTCGCCATTTCAACGCGTATGATGCATTTGAGGCAAACACGTTTACATTTTGAACCCAACGCATCGCATGTACGCTCATGTCAACGCACGCACTCTAGCGTGTATATAAGTTGCTCATATATAGCACTGCAACGAAAACACATAATATATGCTATATATAGTAATTACTGTGTTTTTACCAATGTTATCCAAATTGCTTAATAAAAAAATCAGCATAACTGGCGGCATTGTGAATGTCACAGGTCAGACCGGATACTGCATCAAATCTATTAAGAGTTTTTGTCACATCACTATTTCTCAACGACATCAGTGGGTATAATCATATAAGCAATGGACAAACACAATTCACACAAAAAACAAGCAAATATAAGGTTACTTACATATATGTATACCTTAATATAAGAATAGTATTGCGTGCTAAATATAAGCACGATTGATTGTCACACGACATGGCTTTATTAAGTCGAGTAGTGTCGACTTTACACCAACCAGTCGTTTATTAAACGGCGAAGTTGGTCTATTGTTGCTAAACTGGCGATGTTCAACAAACAAAACAATCTCACGTGGCGATATCACGAAAGGCGCCACTTTGATGCCCACTTCGGACTCAGATACATAGATAGCCGTCAAGACGAAGACAAATAAACTGACCGTCGCCGAGTGACTTACTTCTAAATATCAACCTCAAGTGTTTGTTTAAAACATTGCTGCTTCAGAGCTGGGGGTAATGCTAGGCAAATACCCGAATCGATGGTGTCGAATGCTTTGCGATGTTACTTACAACTGCAAATTTGGTATATGTGGTGACTTATGTTCGTCCTGTAGTTGTTGAGATAAGTGTGCATATATATATATATATATATATATATATATATATATATATATATATATATATATATATATATATATATATATATATATTATATATATATATATATATATATATTGAACTATGGGTGCGTCATCTTTTCGTGAAAACACATTTATCGATAACACAAGTTATTACAATATTGTTTGTTTAAGGATAACAACAGATGTGCATATATTTTACATCACGTAGCAGTTCCTATCATCGTTTTCTTATTAAAGTTAAGCTCTTGAGTAAATTTGAAACAACATCTGAATGAAATTTTCATGCAGGTTATGTATGTTCACATTCTACATGTTGGATGCATTTTTACTGTCTATATAGATTTGCCCCAAAAGGATAGGATCACGATTATCATTATGAAGCAATAATAACGATGCAAATAAGGGAACATAACGGAGGAATCCATGAAACAAATCTCGTTTCCATTTTCATACGTAACTCACCGGGCCTGTTATGAATAATTAATAGTAATTGTCATGTCTGATTGAATTGTTATGCTGCATATGAATTGAGGCAAGTACCAAGTTGTCAAAAACGTTTTTCATAGAAAACCTCATTGAAAGCATACTCAATATTTAAATGAGACGCCCGATTGTGGTTGACACATGATTTGTAATTGTAAATTAATTTAGTGACAGCACATTTCCCAGGTTTTACTATCATAACGACAAATATACAGATCCGATGATCCCATCAACGCAACTATGTGTACCCATGGTGGTCTATGCCACTGTACGTTATACATCGGCAGACGTCAATGCAGAAACGACGTAATTAATACCAATTATCATATTACATTTATCGTTGATGTTATACGTTATTAAATACATGTGGATTTACCAAAGAATATAAGTTCGGTTCTGCCTTCGCAATTGATTTAGCCCATCGCGAATTAGTTTCGTTGATATTCCTATCTGTAATGTGTGAATAGTTTAAGTAATATGCACCGTCGGTTTAATATAATAGTGCGTATGTTAGCAACATTAATATAATAGTGCGACATGTTAGCAACATCTATTCCGCCACTTTCTCCCTTTTTCAGTTCGGTCGAATCAGAATTAATATTATGGTTTGTTCGATGATTCAATCAAATCCAATAACACATTTGTACAAACGAGCTATCGCGCGTCTTAGTGGATAGTATATAGGTTTGGGATTAAAAATTTATTTAATGATGGTAAATTATCTCAAGATTATCCATTGTAATTGCAGATTCGATGTTAGCGTCAACACAACCGTTCAGCCTCCAGTGGAATAACCTATCAAATCACATTTTTAAGTTTTGAGGAAAACGGGAAACCCATATCAGACAAGAACTCTCTTGGATTAGTTAGAGCAAGCCCCAATCCATTAACTTAACTCAACTGTTACATCAATTTGTAATTACTCTCTCGCGGTAAACAAATATAACATAGAGACAAACCTGCATTAAGCGACCGCTCAGCGGATGGTTCAAAAGAGTTCTCTTAACAATGGTGGTCGCTTAATGAAGGTAATTTAACAAGCGATACTTTTGTGAAAGGAAGAGTTGGCTGTCGTCGTTAATGACAGGTGGTCTCTTAATGCA
>BSQZ01000043.1:5865000-5867500 GCA_033239005.1 Lamellibrachia satsuma | reverse complement strand
GCGTCGGCGATGGTGTTGGCGGAGTTTCGATTGTAGCCAACTGACGTTAAATTCGAGATACTGACATATTAACTGCTGCATATTCGCGGTGCTTGTGAAACGAACAGTCAAGTGAATTTGACTTGGACAATTATTTGCTACAGTTCGTCCTTCGGGTGCGAAGAGGACCACGATATCATCCGTCCAAAGTAGTTATACTGCGATGGGTCCTAAGATGGCTGACAAGGCCGATCCTAGCCAGGAATTGTTTGTCGCAATGGGGGCGGGACACTGCTGCAGTATTGTCGGGTGGAAATGTGTTGCTTTCTCTAGACTTTCGTTTCATTTGCTACAACTGCGGCAACCGGAAGCAGTTGTACGTCACCGCGACGCAGGACCGAATCGAACAAGCGCGTATCTGCCAAATATATAAAAGCCAAGTGCCATTACTTTTGGTTGAATGACTATAATAAGTTATTTTGAAGTGCATTTTATCTGTAGGTGTTTAGGTTGTTTTATGTTTGAATCTAGCGACGAAAGCGTGGTTTTGTTTGTTTTAGTGTGGCAGAAATGTTTGCTGTGACGAAACGACAGTGCTCAAGTTGTCGTATCGTACCAGCAACAATGTTTATTTTCAGGTTGGTTGCCAGACAACATTTTGTGCGATTTTATTGTTTATCGTAGTAACATGGCTGTCTTTACATATCAGCGTTGACCCGACAATTTCCGTTCATATAGTGAAATGATGAGTTTGCACGGTAAAGTGTAGTTCGATAGATATTGGAACGCGCTTGAAAACGCGTTCCAAGTGCCAAGTGCTCGAAAACGTCCCAAGTAAAACCTATAATCGAAACCGAACAAAAAGTGGATTTCTTTGCCAAGATGCATCACTTTGAAAGTATTCTTTTCTCCATTGTTTTATTGGTAACTCGATGAGTTACCCATAAGTATCTTATAAGTATTTATAAGTATTTTCTGCTTAAATTTGCGTCCACGGATATATAACAATTTGAACGTATTTTCAATGCACACACTTTGCCATGTTTTAATGCGGCGTGCCCGCTTAGCAGGGTCCAGTTTCTCGAAGCGTTTGTACCGTACGAAGGAAATTCTATACGCGGACTTTTGACGTAGATTACGCTACTCGTGAACAATCGTGAGAAAAAAAACACGTGTATCGTTGCGAACAATTATACGCAATTATACAAAGTACCTTTCGTACGAAGATTCCCATCCCCTGGGAAATTCGAAAATGCATAAACCAAAACACCCCGACCCCCGGGCACGCCCACAAAACGTCAGCTCCATATACACATGCGAAACTGACGGAGATATGAGGGGACATACATGTAGATATATATCGTCAAACTGTTTTATAGTGTATTTAGATGCTCATGCAGGCGATGTCGGGGGTTCTACTTTCCGTTCGCACGTTTTGAGTTTAGATATTTCCTGACAATATACAACGGCATCGACAACTTTGACATCAACAAATTAATTGCCTATATACGGTTAATATCCATAATAACATGTGATCAGGTTCCTTCGAAAGATGTTGAAGTAGACCGACTCTAAGAAAGTCGCCAACATGCCGTGTTTACACGATGTCGTGTTTCGCTAACAATGCCGCGTCTGTACGGTTCTTATCGATGTGTTAACCTGATGTGATCATTGCTAAGCGGCGTCAATGCCACCCTATCGTTGCTGTGTACGGGTACGACGATGCTCAACATACGAGCTGACTGCACGAATGCAATTTGTGGAATCATATCAATTTATATCTGCAAAACAGGTGGACTATAATCGCCGACATACATGCAGCATATGCACTAGTGATACAGACTCATTGTTATGTTGTAAAAAACATAGAACATTATTACGTTTGTATGCAATCTGGTGGCTGCACAGTGCAGTATTGAATGTTGATACAAGGGCACATTAGTATTTTCTTATGTTTTGCATTAGCGTTCACTCAACTGGAAACACCCACAGGGAAGTCTCATGCTCACTCGCCTCTATCTATACAATATACGCCAAAATTGCTTCTCGTTATGCAAAACGGTTAAAACATTTACACATTTATATATAAGAAATCATTATACACTGGTAGTGTCATAGTAATAGATTTCTACAATTCCTCCAGGTATTCATATGAAAGAAATTGTATAGTTTCAACTTGGTTCACCTTTTGGCATGACTATTTCTTCGAATGTTAAAATGGTCATATTATTCCCTTGCTATTTAACACATGTATAAGGCGTACGTGCACAGAAGACGAACAAAACGTTATATCTCACGTGACTACTTTTGACAATGCAATACATATCATAACATGTGTGTTTTATTTGTGTGACAGACGTTTCTCGTAGGTATGTTTTGAGTGTTTCGTGTGAGTTTGCTATAGGCTATGAAATAGCAGGACTCTGTAACGTCCCATGAGGCACACTTAACGGGAAAACGGGCATATATGATGTTTTTACATGCAAACAGCTGTTTCTGTTTCACTTTGAAACTAGTATAA
>BSQZ01000043.1:5847500-5862500 GCA_033239005.1 Lamellibrachia satsuma | reverse complement strand
TGACGATGCACTATTCCTACGGGATTATTCAGAACGGACCATTTTATTATACGTAGACATTATATAATGAAAAGGTAGACACAACATTTGTATATACATCATTGGCGCGAGTCACTGCTTTGTGGGTAATACGATAATCGAAGCGATTTGAAACGACAGCTTTACCGTTGGTCAGTCAGTGCAGTGTAATCTGTGTCGTGTAAGCAGCTTAAGGGGCTGTCCAGTACAGCGACAGACAGACGTCAGCAGGTATCTTGCTTGTAAGCTCTTCAAACATGTCTAAGTATTTGTCGCAAGAAGCGAATGTCCAGCACCGTTGCGAAAACTCAGCACGCTGACCTTGATATGCGTACCTGGGGTATACTTTATCCCTTTATCCTTAAGTTTTGCAATCATGTTTCTAGGATTACTCTCAAATATAATCCTTCCATTTGTTTGTTTCCTGGTATATTTAATTAAATTTAGTGTATAAAAGGCAAATATAAATATAATTGTTATCATGTATCATTCAAAGTGAAAACTTACGTTATTGGTATTTTTGTCGTAAATATGTAATAAATGTGCACTGCACTATATTTTCAATATACATTCCAATGTGTGGTATATACTGTTGAAGATTATATAATACATCTAGGACGCTGACAATGTATAACATTTCAAATTTACAGTTTTTTGATGGCTATACACACGGGATTACATAATTACTCCTACCCATGGTTGTCATTATTATTTCTTCATTTACTTCTTCTTCGTGTTCATCTTGTATTCATTCTAGGTTCGCGATCCGTTAGTGCCGTGTAAAGCGGTAGATCTGTCAGTGATCGTTTTCTCCAAATGTGCAAATTCTAATTATTCTTTTTTCCCATAAAACAATAGGTAACCACTGCCGAATAGAAATCGCGTACACATGTGAGGGTTAAAGGGAAAGTACAACGATTTTCATTGGTTAACTGCACAAACGACTTTTACGGGACAGTGAAACAGTTAATGTGTTAACCTTTATAACATCCATGCAAAACCTGTTGCTGTAGACCAATAAATCTTCATATTTGAAGGTGAACTATAATATTTTTGATAGGGCTATAAAAAAAATCCCGTTTTATAAAATTCCCGACGGTAAATATATCACAGCAATAACAAAATTTAAATATGCTTGAAGTTTAACAAATATACTTTATTTATACTTTGAGAACTAAACATTCAGATAATTTGGCCATTTTAATTAAACGAAATCCCAAACTAGCTGCGTATGAGCTACCGAATGAAAATAGTTGTACTTTCCCATTAAGCATTACCATTAGGTGTTACCATTAGGTGTTACCATTACGTGTTACCTAAAATTGCACCACGCGTCACACCACTGTTACAATACAACACCGCGTTCACAAGTAGTTGGTCCAGACTATCCAATCCGGTATAAATGTTATGTATATGTATATATATATATATATATATATATATATATATATATATATATATATATATATATATATATATATATATATATATATATATATATATATATATATATATATATATATATATATATATATACATATATATATACATATATACATATATATATATATATATATATATATATATATATATATATATATATATATATATATATATATATATATATATATATATATATATATATATATATATATATATATATATATATATATATATATATATATATATATATATATATATATATATATATATATATATATATATATATATATACTTGTGAACACGTATGACAAATGTTCAACTGTGGGTGCAGGCAAAACTAAAATAGTATACAATAAAATTTAAATAATTGTGCGTTAACCATCGAATTTGTTACCACGCGCAAACCGGACTGCATATACTCATCCCGGTGTGAAGCTTTTACTGTGAGATCCCAGTTGCATATTTACCCCGGGTGAACATTCTATGATATAATGCTCACTCCCCCTACCCCACCTCTATTTTATATTTAAAAGAAGCTACTTTCTGCACTATGTTAGTTCACTTTATATATTCCATTCTTTATTTATGTATATTATACTAAGTTTATATATATGTACGTTTATATATACTAAGTTTTATAAAATATATATATATATATATATATATATATATATATATATATATATATATATATATATATATATATATATATATGTGTGTGTACACACACACACACACACACACATATATATATATATATATATATATATATATATATATATATATATATATATATATATATATATATATATATATATATATATATATATATATATATATATATATATATATATATATATATATATATATATATATATATATATAATCTACTTCTGATCCTTCGAATCGTTAGCTTTTATTGAAATAACAAAAGTACATGTGAAGCTTTATTCACCTGTACATTTTTTGGAAATGAAATTTGCCTAACTTAACAGTGAAAACATAATTACTCACCTTATATAATAACAATAATTAATGCATGTATGATTTTGTATTGTAAATTCTACCTTAAACATTCAGTCACATAACGTTTACTTGTATCAGATAATCAAGTTTTATTCCATGTATAAGTGGCCCTGCCACCGGTTAATATTTAATTTTGTAAGAAAATATTAATATAATTATGCCGTTCAGCTGAATTTCCGTGAATCTATGTTTTTATACATAAATAAACAAACCACTTGCTTTTCGGACACCTAGGAATGTTTATATTAGTGGTGTAACTGTTTTTTTTATCAAATATTGAACGTTTCGTGTATATCCAATTGACGTAGAACTGTTTTAATATACCAAGTATAGAACGCACGGAGCAACATCAACGTTTCAGTCGCCCATTAATTCTGTTTGGGAGATTACCTTTCGTTGTAACCATGGTGATGGCTCATTAACAAGTGAAATATACGAAACACAATTGGGTAGATTTTCATCGCCGTATTTTCTTGAAAGATTTCTATTTATTTTCAAATTCCTGGGAGTATTCTTTTGCCGAGCAGTAAACTTACGTACCTGATTATTCTGCTTCTCTACAAATCCGATTATTCAATTAGTGCTGCGGTTGTTCGTGAATTAGGGACACACGTCAAACGTAGATATGCACGCAGAGGAACAAGAATTAAATAACTTATGCAAACACCGCTTACCCTGTTTATTTTTGTGTTTCAACACGAAGCATCAACGCGTCTGTGTGTGATTTATTAAGTGTCACAATATTTAACATTAATGTTTAATGTTTGGGCGAACCACCGCACCCAGTACAGTGTTTCCCACAAATAAAACACACAAACCAATGAGATGCTAAAGTGCACACGACAGTGTTTTGTGTGGCTCCTATTTGTTATGACTGTAATAGTGACGCAGTGGTGTGTGTGTGTGTGTGTATGCGCGCGGGTGTGTGTGTGTTATACGTATACGCAAACGCACACGCACACGCACTCGCACTCGCACACGCACACGCACACACACACACACACATATATATATACATATCATATATATATATATATATATATATATATATATATATATATATATATATATATATATATATATATATATATATATATATATATATATATATATATATATATATATATATATATATATATATATATATATATATATATATATATATATATATATATACATATATACATATATATATATATATATATATATATATATATATATATATATATATATATATATATATATATATATATATATATATATATATATATATATATATATATATATATATATATATATATATATATATATATATATATATATATATATATATATAATATGAAATAAACTTCATTTAGCGAGGGGTATACTTTTGTATACTACGAAAATAACTTAATAACTCTTAAATAACAGCAAGCGCTTAATCTATATACTATTTATGGTAGTACTTTACATTAACAAGGGATAGCTGTATGTGAAAATAACTAGCATTGAATGTTGCACTGAAAACTGTTGTGTTCAGTTCAAATGGAAAACAACAACAATAAAAACAACTCAGTCGCTAAACGTATATAAATATATATATATATATATATATATATATATATATATATATATATATATATATATATATATATATATATATATATATATATATATATATATATATATATATATATATATATATATATATATATATATATATATATATATATATATATATATATATATATATATATATATATATATATATATATATATATATATATATATATATATATATATATATATATATATATATATATATATATATATATATATATATATATATATATATATATATATATATATATATATATATATATATATATAGGCCTACACCTATGTCAACATCAAATTGAGCGTATTTGCGAATGACGTCTGCATTATGAGTAAGACTTATCGCACCAAACTCGCGGGCACCACACGTTACTTGGTTCGAGTAAACATCCGTCAAACCAGTGACGAACATCGCAAAGAGGATTATTTTGTTGATGCAGTCGTCACGATTGGCAATAAAATGCCGGTTACATTTCAAAATGTTATATTCCAATGTTGTAGGATCTCATTGCAAGATGTCTTTGTTGTGTACTTGTGTATTCATGGTTACTTGTGTATTCATGACTACGTGTGTGCACGTGAGTATGCATGTATGAGTGAGTGAGTGAGTGAGTGAGTGAGTGAGTGAGTGAGTGAGTGTGTGAGTGAGTGAGTGAGTGAGTGAGTGAGTGTGTGAGTGAGTGAGTGAGTGAGTGAGTGAGTGAGTGAGTGCATGCGTGCGTGCGTGAGTGTGTTAGTGAGTGTTTGTTTGTTTGTGCTCCTGTACGTACGTATGACCACGGATGCGTTTGATTTTACTTTATTTACACCAGCACATTATTTGTTACAGGATCAGCAAAAGTGTATCGATCGCTAGCCAAGTTGGCTAACTATACTTCTAATATATAGACGGCAATACAGTACATGTCTAACAAAAAACTCGTCTGTGAAACTAAACATTTATTATACTTATCTGAGCGTTCATTAATACGTCCTTCTCGAAGCTATAACTAACTATGTGAGCATAGTAATACGCTGCGTCACTGGAATGTAATTAAACACATGCATTTATTTACACTACATTGCAAATATATACTGCGTTACCAATGCAGACGTCTGAGATTTTTCCGGCATGGCATAGGCAAGTGAGACTGGCTATTTGAAAGTTGCCAGTATTAAAGGGAATGTTGGAAGATGTTCATCCCTTAACTGACACAGACAGCTCTTTGGAGGTTTCTTATGTTTAAAATGACACAATTAAAATTTGTCGATCTCAGCGTACATCTGAATTAACACTGTTATACTTCATATTTTAATGTTTATTGGTGTACAGCTGTAGTATATTTTATACTTCAAAAATTATAAACAGAAACGGGTATTCTAGTTTGACGGATCAACAAATCGTCATATGGAAAACGTTATATTTTACCTTCAAAGTTGGAGACTTGTTAGTCTGTGTGTTATTGCCGTCGAGAGGTCTCTATATGTGTTGTAAGACGGGCATATTTGATTTATTCTCCAAATGGAGTATATTCGAAAATATGTAAACATGAATGATCACGATCGTAATATGATTTGTATAGATATTAGTTTTAAACAACTGAGACGTTGTAATAAATCCAGTATCACAGTGTCCCGTAAAACATTCCTTCAGTTAACAAATGAAATGCGTTGTACATTCCCTTAAAGTTATATTTGTAGAAGAAAAAATATTAAAAAAAATTATATGTAATCACTTTTGAACAAATTTATAGTCTTAGCCACCACGAAATGTTACTCTTGTTTTTTTTTTAAATTACGTTGTGTTTAGAAATTAACATTACACTGCATGCTTGGTATTTTTACTGTATTATTCATCGTGGAAAGAACTTTCAATCAGATGCGATCATTTAAATTAATTAAACGTCGCAAACGCATAATGTGTAACCATATATGACGTATATGTTACAGGGAGAATACAGTCGAAAATATATTTAACTGGTAAGTAAACCATAGTATATATGTACAATTGTACATCAAATATTTGGATGATTCTCTTGTTTATAATAGTGTTACTGTTTCATGCAAGTCACCTTGATGCGATATTTTATACAGCTGTGGAACCATGCTTTTGAAAAACATTTATGGTATCATATAGGTTACTTGGACGAGTCCTGAAGATATTGTGCAAATTTACGGGTATGTGTAGCAGGTTCATAGGCACTTCTTTGTGTAACGATACTGCGTTATTGCGACACGTCGCAGAATAATGGATATAAATCTGTCAAATGTATGAATGAAATATGTCTAAAACGTGGCGTTATTTACAGTCACCTGCAGTGACACAGTGGAGTAAATAAGAGCAGATGTTGTGTGAAATTGCATAAGATCCCAGTACATCCAACAGTGATATGAAGCAGACGTAAATACTATTGTTTCTTTACACACACAATGATTAGAATGTGTCCCCAGTCAAAGACCCCTTAGCGCCAAAGTGTCCCCATTCAAAGATACCTTAGCGCCAATGCGTAGACTCATAAATGATGTAAATTGGCCAGAAAATATACAGTGACCTCTCACGATGAGGACTCCCGATGTAATGAACACTCTTTTAAAATGAACTGCCCTGAAATCCCCGTGCATGCCTGCACTGTTGGTCTCTCTCCCTCGTACTCATGGATATAAGGAACATCGGACATATTGGCCACATCCCAATCCCCGTGCAGGCCTGCACTGTTGGTCTCTCTCCCTCGTACTCATGGATATAAGGAACATCGGACATATTGGCCACATCCCAATCCCCGTGCAGGCCTGCACTGTTGGTCTCTCTCCCTCGTACTCATGGATATAAGGAACATCGGACATATTGGCCACATCTCAATCCCAGTGCAGGCCTGCACTGGTAGTCACTCTCCCTCATACCCATGGTATTGGCAACATGGTATTGGCCACTTCCCATCATGTTCAACATAATAGCGACTATTCTCTGTACAAGATCGGCCCTTAGACGTTTGCATAAGCAATCAACATTCCATTGCCCCGTGTTCAGATAAATCGCATTTGGATCTAATAAAATATACACACGATCTTCAACATGTCAGTTATACGTTGTTATTTCTGAAAGAGCACCAAGTTATTGACAACAAATCCGGCGGCATAACCAACAGCCTTTGTCATCAGCATGATCAAGAATTTAAACTCCGAACTGAAAGGTCACAACGTCACGAGGTCAGAGGTCATCAAGTTCACATCGTGACCGATTTCGGAGTTATGGCAATCGCCATTGACGTATGTCTCCTCCAGCAATGACGTCATTGTCCTCGACATCGTTCCGGCAAACATGGCCGCCGATGACGTCAGCATGGAGGGACTGTTGACGACGGGGCTGGCAGATTGGGACGACGGGACATCGGCCCCACTGCTTGTCCCCGACATCGGCGACATGTCGTTGCCGCTACGGTTGGCGTGCAGCGGCGACAGCAAGCCGGCGTTGCTGACCTCCTGCTCCGATGCTCGGTATGACTGCGCGACGCCGTTGTGCTGCAAGTAGCGTTCTGCAGCGACCTCCATGCCAGATGTTCTGTACGACTGCTGCGTGTTCTCCCCGCCGTTAGAGTTAAGCGACATCATGAAACCGTCGCTGTTCACCTCCGTGCCAGAGGTTCGGTACGATTGCGGATCGTTCCCGATCGCCGGGTACAAATAGATGGCGTTCGTTGTTTCCGGGGCCGATTCTTGGGTTGGATCGATGGATGGATACAGCTGCTGGTGGGGCGTCTTTGGCGTCAGTAGGGCTTGCAATGTCGTCGCCTCCGATATGCCGTAATTTGGTGTCACTCTCTCGCCAGGTGTCGCCTGTGTCACCGTGTCAACTGACGTCGCCGCCATTCGTTGGGGCGACATGTTCGGCGTAATATCTGAAAATACGGATTGTTTTTTGTTTCAAATTGACCCAGAATGGTATAGCTCCTTAAATAAGCGTAATCTGGATACCACGTCCATGTTACAATACAATTACACTGTGAAGCCTTGTTTATCCGCACAATATGGTTCCAAAAGGTTCTGGTCGGATTAACGAAGCGTATGGATTAGGGAATCGCGGAATAATGAAGCAGTCTATGCAGTTTGCTGAATTTTTTTCACGCAAAGCGTACGGTTTATTGAATAATACGGATTATTGAGGAACGGACTAACGGGTTTTTATTGTATATGGTAAGACGGACTGATAATGTCATAACTATCACGTCCATGCATGTTGTTAAAAGTGTAGCAGCTTTGTCGTTACATTTACCTGCGCCCCGGCCGCGTTTTGGCGTCGATTTCAGTTTATCCATAGCTCCGCCTTTCTGTTTCCGCTTCCGTGTCTGAATCCCCTCTTTCTTCATGGACGGTGGCCGATTGATCTAAAACAAAGGCGAAGATGACGCGACCGTTGAATGTTTGCTGACGTCTCACACCCGTCGGAACCGCCGCCACGGCCGAACAGGATCCAGGCTTAGTCGGTCACAAGTGCGTCTTTGATGTTCTGATGCATACCGGAAGTATTTACGAAAACAGTCTCCGATTCAACGTGACATCATGGATCAAGTCGCCAGAAGGCGCTCGCATGAAGACACTATCTATATGGTATTTATGCAAGAAGTCTTTCTCATTACGTGGAGAACATTTTGAATATGCACTGCCTCTCTTTCGCCGCATGAATTTTTAGAGGTGTTTTTTAACCTAAGGGCTAAATGATACGCATAACCTCTTATGTAGACTTGTATCACCCTAACAAAGTTTTAATCACCGCTTATAAATATTAACACAATTGACCGATTTTAATTACGAAGAAAAGAGATATGTGGACGTCTCTACATGGTTTCCATATACGTCTGCAGTCACAATCAAGCGAATGTGTGTGTTTAAACCAATCGTGGGTATTGTGTGTGTGTGCGTGCGTGCGTGCGTGCGTGCGTGTCTGTGTATAATATATATATATATATATATATATATATATATATATATATATATATATATATATATATATATATATATATATATATATATATATATATATATATATATATATATATATATATTATTTACACGTTGTATGACATACGTATATCTTGGTGTTAACACATTTTTGTTGCGTACAACGTTCATTACATAGTCCAGCCAACTTGAAGCAAGTATAGCAGGTGCACAAATAGGCCGACTCGGTAAATAGGAAGTCGGTCACAAAGAATAGGCGCAATAACAAATGAACATTCAAATAGGGTTCACTCCAACACAATAGTCGGCCTTATGGACTAGGCGCAAGGGCACACAAACAAATTATTCATCACCATTTAAAAAATCACTAAGATCGGAAGTTGTATATGAATAGTTCCTGTAATGGACAGAAACAATTCCAAGACGATCAGACATATCAGATGTGTGTATTGTTAAGCAATATTACCTGCCGAAAACCATCAAAACTTGTTATTCCGACAAATTATTCCGGCTTTAAAATGTCCGTTCAGTTTCGTTGCTCCACATGAGGCATTTTTAATATCTTGCTATTTCTCTACCATTTTAACTACTCCACTGCTACTTTCTTTTAATCGATGAATACATGCACAATGCGAAGACTTGCAAGGTGACTCGTACCTTGTGCAGCTTGTAGTAGAGTCCACAGGCGTTGCACACTGGTTCTCCCTCGTTGTTACGGCGCCACAGAGTCGTCGTTGACGTGGCGCAGTTGGCGCACTGCAGGCCTTGTCGACGCGTGTTCTGCTGCAGGGAACAAAGACAACGTGGTATATATAAGAAGAGCCAACAGCAACGAATGTTTGGTGGCGATTTATGTAGATAAAAGACGGAAATATAGGATAAAACAATACTTGCATATGATTCTTTAATGTTAAATGGGCACACAGTTCTAGACAACGACAACCTTGCGCCTAAGCAGGTGGAATGGTGGGTTCTCATAGAAAGTAATATATCGACCATTGACTGGGCGGGAAGAGCTCAGCAGTGGAAGGCTGGTAGGACGACAAGCTGTTGGGTCATCGTGGCTTCCTCCGCTTTATATGTTTAGGGTAAATATTGAGCATGCAGAAGTTGACTGCCAAATAACACCAATACCGGAGGTGTGTGCGTGTGCACATTTGCATAGATGTATGCAAGCATACATCGGTAGATGATTCATTTTAAAATGTATTAAAACTGCACCAAATCCTTGTGTCACAGCTGCGTTATTAACACTGTTGTCCCGTCACAACGAATCGACTTATTAGGAACATCGCCGGATCCTTACGTTGCAAGCGACACATAAAACAAAGCTTCTGGTACAATGCCCTGTGTGTGCGCCCCGTGGTATGGGGTAGCCAAGAATAAAAGATTTTATATGGTTCACACGTGTTTCCTGTCTCTGCCAAGAGATATAATGGTCCACTGAACTTGTCCACACGCCCATAGATTATTCTGGCTTTAAAATGGCCGTAAAGTTTCGCTGGCAACACAAATGGTACTTTGAAGCAGGAGGTCGTAATATTGGGTTTTCTTCGTAAAAATCCTGCCTAGGGGCTGAGCAGCCGGCGACGGGTGTCAGCTGGTTCTTGGGGGTCTCCGGGTAAGACCACAGTTGATGTTCCATTGATCACCATTATAGCGTTTCCTGGGCTCATTAATTGGAACAAATTTTCAACGATTGTTTTGCAACTTTTACAACATACTAAACATCAATTAACTGACCTAAAGTCGATACCCATAATGTTCAACTCATCTCGGTGACGATTTTGATAAGCGAGCGGTCTGCATCAGTTCATTGCAATCAAACGAAAGACCCAGTGCAATAGCAGAGAAAGCATTAACTTTACTAAAGTATCCGATATAACAGTGCTCAAAACAAAATTCACGAATCACACACAATCCTCAATTTTTAGGGACTCTTTATGACGGATCCTAATGGTGGTCTGTGGCCCTCTTGTTTTAACAGGTGTCCACAAAGGGTGTGGCCGCCCCATGAGGGTGTTTGTCTTGTGCGGATTGTGGACGAGGCAGCGTGTGTGGACACTACGTCAACTCGACTGTGTGTGTAGATGCAACTATACTTGCGTG
Source organism: Lamellibrachia satsuma (assembly GCA_033239005.1). Classification (NCBI taxonomy): domain Eukaryota; kingdom Metazoa; phylum Annelida; class Polychaeta; order Sabellida; family Siboglinidae; genus Lamellibrachia; species Lamellibrachia satsuma. The sequence continues at coordinate 5,851,370 of BSQZ01000043.1, read as the reverse complement.
GTCATCGAGTGCTCTGTCATTGTCCTATATATAACTCCCTATACTGCTGGAGTCATGAAGGACGCGTCACTGCTATGGCATTATAACGTCAGGAAAGCCTGCGGTATTTAATTTATAATAAAATAATAATAAGAGAATCATACAATTAATGTATGGGAGACCATACATCTGCCTCCCCCCTCCCCCTCCCCCCGTAGGGAGTAACTATACAGCACTACTGTCGTCCACAATGGTAGAAGGGACCGCCGGTTTTACTGTCTCTTCCGAAAGACGCAGGCAAAGTGGGGTGAACGAAATTGCCCAAGCTCCGACACGGCGGAGGTGGAGTCGAACCATCGTCCTCTCGATCGACAGTCGGGTGTTCTGTCCACAAGACTACCGCTCCCCGACGGTGGGGGGAGGGGGCAATGAACAGTGGGTTATTGAACCCTTTTGCGTTTCGTGAGATTAAACGTTGCCCTGAAACGATGTTTTTTTCTGTGTGAATTAATTATGTTATCAGACACATCTCGGCATACACTTGGACACCATGCTGTTCAGCATTAGAAATATAACTTGCGAAGACACATTTCAAAACAGTTTGAAAACACCTTAGAATCCGCCGTAATCCGTAAATAATACAAAGCACAAACAAAGTATCGGATTTATACTGCGCCAATCCAACATGCTCAGGGCGCGGTACACTTTGCCCCTGGCAGACATGTTCACGCAACTTCTCTTGGAAATTGCGCGAAAGCTGTTCGTTCTTATAACCGTTTCTCTGGAATCCCATCACTGCCTATTGCCAAGTACTCATTCGTATACAGAGCTGGGTGAGCTGAGAAAATCTGGATTGATTGAAACTGGCCAAGTTTCAAACGTTTATCTAGCATAATAGAATGCGGCTATATACGCACGACTTTGACAGTGGTTATATATGTGTTAACACATGCAGTGAGATGGTTTAGTATTCACTGTCCGCTTGAGAAACTCCATAGCGGGTGTTTGGCCGAACATACCAACATTTCAAAATCATATAAAGGATTTCATTTTTGGAGAGTTCTTCCTGAAATGTTCGTGATTTCCCTACAATTGTTAATGTTTGTAGTGCTGTGAAAATGTAGACTTTCATAGGAAAAACATGCCATCGCCAAAAATGTTATAATGACCACCAGTGCGAACATGCATGGCAACACATTTGTGGTCTCCCCCCCGCACGTCTGGGGCAGTGTCGGGTTGCTATGCTACATAATAATGCTATGTGCGCGTCTGACTAAAAAGGTTGTAAATCTGAACAGTCATTCAAATTCTCATTGACAAATATCTTTGTTATCAAACTACGTACTCATATTCTTCACCATGTTTGTGAATATGCATTGTATCGTGTGTTACCTTATACATTGTATTTTAATCAACTGCACGCTCATGTTAGTGAATTGGCCTGTGCGAGTTCATATCCATTACAATGGTCCTTTGTCTACAGGTAATTGACTCTGTCTCTACAACGCCGTCCGTACCAGACGAGCGCCTGCGCAGACGCTGTCTCACGCAGCACCTTCTCTAAACAACTCAAAGTCATCAATTGGTAAACTCATCGCGATCAAAGCGGCACGCGACAAGCACGCTTGTCGCTCCAAGATGGCTAACAAAGTTGCGATAAGGGCCTCTTGCTTCTTTCTAGTATTTGCCCGACTTTGCGATCGCTGAGGCTACGCGGCGTAGCGCGAACACAAATACAGGCGGGTACGTGGGGCGAAGGTATTGTTGATCGTCTTTGTTGGAACAACGCCTGCCAACACTCTGAGAAGCTCTGTGTGTGCGCGTGTGTGGGCGTGCGTGCGTATGTGTGCGTGTCAGTGTTTACCCTGTGTGCGTCCGTGCGTGTCGTGAGGGTTCAGTTTTGTCATATTGTCCTAGCAGCCCCAGATCAAACAGTTAACACCCTTAACTGTTCTTCACACATGCATGAGTGCGGAAGTTTATATAACATTCACGCATGCAGGCGATCGGTGAAGCCGGTTATAATACTACGTAACATTCTGCTCTAGCGGGGCACGTTATATTATCTGTGTCGCTATGTCCGGGGCCAACGAAGCCGTTTCTTACATTAATGGGTTTATACAGAACGAGACCACGAGCTATGTGAGTTCACGACATGGGACACGTTTACCCCCGTGTGGGGTCTTTTACTTCCTCGGCATAGACTCCAAGATAGTTTTTGTTGTCTCAACCAAAATACACACATTTCCAACTTCCTTTTCCAACTTCCTGTGTGTGTGTGTGTGTGTGTGTGTGTGTGTGTGTGTGCGCGCACGCGCGCGTGCGAGTGTGTGCGTGCGTGTGCGCGTGTGCGTGTTTGTGCGTGTGCGTGCGTGCCACCGTCCGTGTGTGCGTGTGTGAGGGGAGAGGGAGTTTGTGCGTGTTCCTGTGTTTGTGAGTGCATGAATGCATGAGAGAGTTTGTGCGTGTTCCTCTGTTTGTGAGTGCATGAATGCATGTGCACATTTGTGTGCATGCAAACCAACATACGAGACGCTCTTCCAGCAAATTCGGACCTAGCCGACTACCGGCGCCGGCTCTTATGTGCGTGTGCAGGTGTTTACAGGCGCGTCTGCGTCGCCATATAAGTGGCTTACACACAGCATTCTAATTCGTTGTGAAAACACATCGAACAAACGACGAGACCTGGTCGTCGATTCACGCGGTGCCGTGACCAAGGCAGGGGACATCGGCTGACGGCATTTGCTCGCAGACGGGGTCTTACGCTCGCCCCGTCTCTAGTGTTTACCTTGACAGTGCCAGGGGGTGACGGACTGAGTCACTTCCTCGTCCGAGAGGCAGGCACACGCACACACACATTCAAACTACTAATGTAGATTAACAATGTAACCGGACCCACGTCTACTATGTTGATTTGTGGTCATTATGATACATACTAAATATAGGGATTGTCTGCAAAGTGAACAATGCGGATTTGGTCGCGACGGTCAATATACCCTACGTGTTTGCGCTATCAACAGATCACATACCTGTTGGTTTATTTGACGTGTTTATACTAGCGGTGTGCGGTCATATAATGCGGCAATCGCCACACACAATACTGTCCGACTTAGGGAAGGTTTCTGCACAAATTTAAGAATATTTTGTGTTCTAGAAGGACGAAATATTTGATTTATTTTGTAAGTTGCCAGTGATGCGCGTATCAGTGTTAATTAGTTTCATTCGAGATGTGTTGTTAACATCACAATTGTTCCAATAACTGATATTAACTCTATAGTTCATAAACATAGCCGTTGTAATAAATTGAGTTGTTCTACATAAATCAGACCAGTGTGTCGTCCTGAGCGAGAGACGGACGTTGAACAACAGCATGAATATTTTACGAATTTGATGTCCTGTTGCTTTATCTTGTACTAATGGCAGTGATGTACAGAGAGAGGTTTTAAACCAGAACTTTCCGAAATGATATTTAAAAGCATCGGAAATGCCATCTGAGGTCTGGATGGAGACTTGGCTAAAGAGGGAACTTACAGAGAGCAAACACCACATACATAAATAGTGAGCCTGTTATGACAGACTGGTGTCATAGTGAGCCTGCTACAGGACAGATCGTTGTCATAGTGAGCCTGATATAGGACAGACCGTTGTCACAGTGAGCCTGCTATAGTACAGACCGTTGTCATTGTGATCCTGCTAGGACAGACCGGTGTCATAGTGAGCCTGCTATAGGACATATCGTTGTCAGAGTGAGTCTGTTATAGGGCAAACCGTTGTTATTGTGAGCCTGCTAGGACAGACCGGTGTCATAGTGAGCCTGCTATAGGACAAATGTTGTCATAGTGAGTCTGCTAGGACAGACCGTTGTCATAGTGAGCCTGCTGGGACTGACCG
>BSQZ01000043.1:5795000-5845000 GCA_033239005.1 Lamellibrachia satsuma | reverse complement strand
ACATCTGTGTTAAAGTTATACTTTAATACTAACACATTTATTTACTGTATACGAGTATGTCGTGCATATGATGCGGACACTGCCTTGGAACACTTCCACTAATCATTACTCCAAACATAAAAAACTACCCGTCGTAGCTGAAACCAACTACTCAAGAGACCCACCATTCGCTTGGGCGGCTTCACCATTGGCCGGTGCATGCCGTTCAGCTTGCAGTAGAGACCACACGCGTTGCAAAGGTAGTGTCCAGTTCCGTCTCGTCGCCACAGCGGCGTCGTCAGTGTCGCGCAGTTGACACACTCGCGACCCTCCTCATAGAATTCGGCGTCGTCTGTGACAAACGACAGTAACAAGGCATTACAGACATGCACGCACGTACGTCTATAACGGTAAATTGTCGTATCCTCTATATCAGCTTTTTTGTTCCTGAAACTAAGCTTAAAATGGGCACGCGCGCCTTCGCCGTAGGTGCGCCCAAAAACCTGGGACGAACTCCCATCCCCTTAGAATGCCACTAGCTTCCCAATAAATATAAACACATATTTTCTCACATGGGTTAATATATAACGCATTAATTATTGCTTACGTCACAAAGAACACTCTCGTCACAATCCCTATTTTCTCTTGGTAGGCAGATTAGAAAAAAAATGGAGGAAATCAAGTATTTTGGAAGTTATTCGTTACTTTCCCAGGGTGCCTAATTGGTGAGCAGTTTTCTTGTTGGAAATTATACCCTGACTTCCATCTGCCACGACCACACAACCACACGAGCCACACCGTGTTTCTTCAGTCTCTAGCACGCACTTATTGGTGTGATCATCATCATTCATACACTGATTTTCCAGACCCAGACAACAATCAGGTGAATTACTGACAACTGATATAATTGAATCCGAAAGAAACGTCAGCACCATATCTAAGAAGATGAAAGGTTCATGGGCTCTATGTACGGTGTCAGTGGCTTCCACGGTATCCGTTTCTAGGACACACTTTTATGAGGGGAAACAGTCAGGTTCGTAAAACCGTCATTAATGAAAACATTTAAAGTAACACAGCTGGAGCCATATAAAACCAAAACACATCAAATGACTTGAAAAACTCAAGCTGTTGACAATGGCATTGTCTGGAAGATCAGGGTCACCCACGTCACCAGATATTACACGTGATAAAGAACAACACACCAAGGAAAAGAAGAAGCACATACAATGCACACGTCTACTTGTAAAGGGTTTTGAACACTAGTTTCACAACATCGGGAAATTTAATGATCATCCACGGTATGAAATTAATATCTATTCTATACACTGTTTTAAGGTTAGCGCCTGGAACACATAACAACAACACTCATTCGATCGAACCCCCCCTTTAAAATAATTTTTCAGAAATCATCCCACAAATCCCCGGCTAATTGTATACGCTCGAATCCCCTTTTCAAAACCCTGGGGACGGGCCTGCATGTACAGACATAGAAACCAATACAGTTGCAGAAAGCCCGGTTGGAAGTATCTGTCGACAACATGACGATAAGAATCAATTTAAAACAAATACGTGCGAATAAATAAAGCATGATGTTGGTAGCGTCGATTGGATTGACGAACATTACCTTATCGCCGATCTATAGCCGCGCCGGGGCCGATAGAGTCCACGCAAACAACCATTGCGATAAATGTATTGATAAACCACACGATCAAACACGACGGGCGCCGAAACGAACGACTTGAGTCATGTGACACGAACCATACACGAACCAGTCGTTAAACCATGAGTTGCAGTATTATGTTACGATGTGTGAAAATAATTAATGTTATTTACTTTGGTTACATTATCTAGTGGTATTTCTTCAACATAAGACATCACACATACTCGGTGACATCAGTGCACCTATAGTTTTAGTAATGAAATCGCCGCATCTGCGCAATAACACACTTCGTCACACTTGAATGAATAATAAAAATCCAATGCCTATATTATAATATATAAATAGTATGAATATATGAATACGTTAACATAAATTATGAATAAATGAAAACGAGAAGTCATAGACGAAGGAAGACTTGTTTACATTTTGCATGCACCTTTTTCTGGACAACGATTATGCAATTATGAAATGCACGTGTTGCCTGTGCAAACATTTGTTACGTTCGTGCTTTTTGCCGGCACGCTTTGAATGTTTGCCCAGTCATCTCACCCTGCTCTAAAAGATAACCCTCTTTAAACGGTGCTTCAGAACAAAAGCCAGACACAACACCGTCACAAGACATCACAAGGCTATTTGTCCAACACAAATTTGGTGGTCTTTGATACGTAGCGACAGTTGGTGGCGCTGTCAGGTGAACCAGCACTTGGCCGGGCCAGTGTCGCTGTCGTGTTTGTCCGCCTGTCGACGACACTCACATGAAAGGGGTCTCTTCCAGGGAGTCGGTCGCCCTTCTGTCCGTGCAGCTTTTTTAGCTACACAATCATAACACTGTAAATCTTACTTCGTGTTATTCGTTAAGTTAGTTTGCAATATATATTGGTGTGTTTGTGCGTGTGTGCGTGCGTGGGTATTAAGTGATTCATGCCCATTTCGCCTACTCTTATTTCGTCTACTGTGGCTTTATGGCTAAATCTGAGACATATTCCAAGTTCGCCTACTACAACTTTGCCTACTCCAAGATCACCGTGTCTATTAGCTATACACGTATGGTTTGGCTTCAACGTGATTAACCGTTAATGGGATGTGGCTTATTTGAACAAATCAGCACCGTGGCTTTGCAGAAACCAGACTTTGCTTGAGTTAAATTTAAGTTATTTTTTATTTAGTAACTGTTGTCTATAAGTGAATAATAAATGACAGCACTAAGATTTAACTCAATAAACCTATGATTTCTGCAAAGAATACTTTACATTTACCAATTATTTTACAAGTATTACATTTATACGGTGATGTTAGTGGGAGAGGACCTGTCCTAATGCAGAGTATGACCATGAGGTTACAAGGTTTTTATAACAGCACAGTGCACAGGCTTCTACAACAAACCATAATTGCATATATATTTGTCTTTGTGTTACATTGACATTAACAGACGGTAGGAAAGGTATTTTGCGACCAGTTGCACTTAAGAGTTCACTTCAGCTACATGTTTCATAGTTCACTTAATTACACACATATATATATATATATATATATATATATATATATATATATATATATATATATATATATATATATATATATATATATATATATATATATATATATATATACGATTTGTATCTTAGCTTTGCCGAAATAAATATTTTGACAATGAACTCCTGAAGAAGAACATATAACTCTTGAAGAAGAAGAAGATCACTCTTGAAGAAGAAGAGAACTCTCGAAGAAGAACATAAATCTTGAAGAGAACAGAACTCTCGAAGAAGAAGAAGAGAACTCTGGAAAAAGAACAGAACTCTTGAAGAAGAACAGAACTCTTGAAGAAGAACAACACTCTCGAAGAAGAACAAAACTCTTGAAGAAGAACAGAACTCTTGAAGAAGAACAGAACTCTCGAAGAAGAACAAAACTCTTGAAGAAGAACATAATTCGTGAAGAAGTATAAAACTCTTGAAGAAGAACAGAACTCTTGAAGAGGTTCATTGTGTTAGAATAGTAAATTGACGTTAGGTCGTTGATATCGATATGGCTTCAACTTAGAACCTTGCAACACCTGTAAGTCTATTGTGACAGCTTGGAATTTACATCGACAAACAAGACGCTATTACAGACGCCTGACGCAACGTGTCACCGTTAATTGGAGCGTCGTAAAGCAAAGCGGGTACGGGGGCACGATTTACAGGGCCATACACCGGAACACCGCCATAAATCAACGGCTTTATTGTGTTTGGCAAGTAAACTAAGGCAAGAAGGTTTCGTTCTATGTTTGAATCCGGTGATTTAAAAAACGGATTTCGCATTTACGAGGCGTGACACAGAAACCGACAAGTTTAACCAACAAAGCAAAACCGCAGTTGACAAGTGGACAAGGAAGCCATTGACTTATCGAGATTCCAACAGTGTTTCATTTATATGTAACCCGCCCTATACACACACACACACACACATATATATATATATATATATATATATATATATATATATATATATATATATATATATATATATATATATATATATATATATATATATATATATATATATATATATATGCCATTATTTGATTCTTTCACCTAAAAAAGTATACTTAAAATACAAACATATATCACATTTTGTTTTTCCTTGTCTCTGGTTGTTGAGCATAAGTTATTATTACTACTACTACTACTACTATTATTCTTATTTTTATTCTTATTCTTATATATTAAATTAATTACTAAGTTAAAATGAAACATATAAGTGAGGGTTGAACGTTTGTTTTCACTTCATCTATGTGTGTATGTGTATGTATCTATATCTCTATGTGTATGTATCTATGTGTCTATGTGTATGTATATATGTGTGTATGTGTATGTATCTATGTGTCTATGTGTATGTATCTATATCTCTATGTGTATGTATATATGTGTGTATGTGTATGTATCTATGTGTCTATGTGTATGTATCTATGTGTCTATGTGTATGTATATATGTGTGTATGTGTATGTATATATGTGTGTATGTGTATGTATCTATGTGTCTATGTGTATGTATCTATATCTCTATGTGTGTGTATATATGTGTGTATGTGTATGTATCTATGTGTCTATGTGTATGTATCTATATGTCTATGTGTCTATGTGTATGTATCTATATGTCTATGTGTATGTATATATGTGTGTATGTGTATGTATATATGTGTGTATGTGTATGTATCTATGTGTCTATGTGTATGTATCTATATCTCTATGTGTGTGTATATATGTGTGTATGTGTATGTATCTATGTGTCTATGTGTATGTATCTATATGTCTATGTGTCTATGTGTATGTATCTATATGTCTATGTGTATGTATATATGTGTATGTATATATGTGTGTATGTGTATGTATATATGTGTGTATGTGTATGTATCTATGTGTCTATGTGTATGTATCTATATCTCTATGTGTGTGTATATATGTGTGTATGTGTATGTATCTATATGTCTATGTGTATGTATATATGTGTGTATGTGTATGTATTTATGTGTCTATATGTATGTATCTATGTGTCTATGTGTATGTATATATGTGTCTATGTGTATAGTATACACTACGAACCAGTAGCACAAGTCTAAGTACATTTTCTATGGTTATTACTCCAAACTTAAACATAGCAAGAAACAACTTAGTTGCTTGTGTCTACAAAAGAGCCTTTTGCTCCAAAGCCCGCCAACATTCTAACAGTTTACCAGATTATGTTTAATAACAGCATGTTCATGGAGAACTTCCCACTAGTATACTGGTTCATAATCAGACGACAGTTGACTTATTGTCCATGTGCATTTTCTAACATCTACCTCTTGAAATAGTCAACCCAAATTGCTTGTACGTATTTTCAAAACAAATGACTGTGTTATTTGTATTTTATTGTTTTTATTGTATAGACAGCTGAACGTCATCCATTTTATCACATATTCTTTTCCAGCGTTTCTATAATTATTGTCTCTACTGCCTGGCCAATATGATATTGCTTTCGAGACATGATCATATGTGATCATATAAAGCGAATAACGACACCGATTACTGCTCTTTACTGAGATAAAACTGCTCTATACTGAGGGAGTATACATAAGATTCTTCGGCATTGTCGACGCATTCGCGGCTATAACATAACTGTGTCCAAAATATCCTAACTGCGGACAGATAAACAGGAAAAGGAAATGACAAGTATTTAGTATTTTGTTACCCAGCATTTCTTTAAAAGAAAGACATGTTTTTAATTAATGTTAACATCCTGGCGTCAACAGAATAACTGCCCCGGCTACATAGCGGATAGGAAATCTGCATGCCAATAAATGTAAACATAATCTAAACAAAATCGATATTTTCTTTAAAAACCAAAAGCAGTTCGACCTGTGTGCAATTGCAAACATACACCAAACGGAATAAAATGACAATTACGCAGACGTCACGCTCGAGACAGAATTTAGCCTAACATAAATACGTCTTCCGGCTCTTGTTTATTTTAATATTGAGAGATTGTCGCGAATGTTTATCGCCGGACAAACAACGTCGTGATTTGCGCGCGTAAACATCGTTAACGTGCGCGAAGAACGAAGAAAATCTTTTCGGCGAACAATTAACTGAGATTTATTACCGTAGTCCGGCTGGCGGGCGGCCACAAACGCCAACATTTGGCAGACTTCTGCGCACTTATTTACGAGCCGAGATTAAATATTACAAGTTGTTTATTTTTCACGTCTCTTGGCCTTTGACTAGCTACGTCTAGCTACCTGCCGCCACGCGCTCTGATTTAGAGTCGTCGGATAAGACTGGAACTCCGCGGAGATGTTCGGCCGTAATCGCCGTGTCGTATCGGGAAACACTTCCTTACACACTCGCAGCTTCTCGTCATTACGGCCTCACTGCGCCACGGACATTCCTGTCAGCTCCTCGGTTCTTAACACCGATTCTCAGACGTAATTCGGTGCTGCCTTTTACTCTTAATTGAATATATATATATATATATATATATATATATATATATATATATATATATATATATATATATATATATATATATATATATATATATATATATATATATATATATATATATATATACATATATATATAAATATATATATATATATTGTACGTTTGATATTACATGTAAATTACTGTATTATGGAACTTATGGCAGTGGGCCTGTTATTAGAATACATGTTTCGTGTTTGTTTTCTGAGAAGTCGGTTGTACAGGCACGGTGTATATACGTACCTTGTGCATGCATATTCGTCATATCAGTGCATTAGTATATGATGTTTTACTTGACAGGATAACATAAAGTAAAATACAAATAGCACCAACTTCACTGGTTATTTTTTCAAACACAATGCGACAGTAAATGGTAAAGACCCATAACGTCACGAAATTAGACCGTTGTATTATTGGGGCCTGAACCCCGCGTCAATCGGCTGCCCCTTTCATGACTCAAACCGACAAAATTCAACAAAGCCACTTCAAACAACCGGTGGACTCAGTCAGGCGCGAGTAGTGTTATCAGGTGTTGTAACATCACCTGCTAAGAAAACACACCTGCGAGCACAGGTAATATTTCGTAACGTCTGTTACACCTCGCCCAATTCCCCACCCCACCTCACCCCAACCCACCCCTTTCCCCATGCCACCCCTCCCTAGACCCCACATGACGTGCCAGCTTCAGGACCGATCATCGTTTTTCTGTGCGAAAGAAACAGACGTCACGTATGACGTCGGATATGAAGTCATTATCTTATGTCTGCACCTTCAAGAGGTGTATGTTATCTTTAAAGCGGCAGTCGCTAGTTCCCTGCCTTCGGACCGCGAGTGCATCCAAATATAGACGTGATTTTTAAGTCTTCCTCTCGCGTTATCTCGTGTTATCTCGCCGATAACCTTCTTAGCGATTCTCGTCTTGGTTCTTGCGAAGACAAGACGCCTCAATATGACTATTGTATTCTCAGCCGTCGCCGCAATAAACTGTTCGTTACATTTGAGTGCAAAATAGTACAACAATATTAAAGGTCAAATGTACAGACCTAACTGGTTATCCTTGTTGATAACATCATGCATGCTAGGTGATTATGACAGTACATATCAATATGAATTTCAGTGGCGAATAATTCATAATTGTAAGTCAGAGTGTATGTCTGTATGTCTAACAAGCAAGGTGGGTGGGTGAGTGAGTGAGTGAGTAAATGAGTGAGCGAGCGAGCGAGCGAGTGAGTGAGTGAGTGAGTGAGTGAGTGAGTGAGTTAGTTAGTGAATAAGTGAGTTAGTGAATAAGTGAGTGAGTAGAGATTGAATGAGTAAATGAAGAAGTTCGTCTGCTTACAAATTGGTTTTACCTAAATCATCAGGCTTAGTTGCGTAACTTGGCTACTGCGTGATGCTCCTCACCTGGCCCGATGACGCCTTCGTCCAAGTCCGGCAGACCCCCCGCAATGCCACCCCACACGCCGTGGTCAGTGAGGCCGCCACTCCCCGGTGGCGCCGCCACGTAGCCGTTCAGTGGCGCCCGTCCCATGCCGGAAGTGACGTAGGCAACGCCTTCGCTGGGTCGCTCGTGCTCGCCGGGATACTGGGGAAGAGTGGGAAGAGATAGGGACGACGGGTAGGGCGAGAACGCCCACCCTTGTCGGGGTGGCAGGCCGTAACCGTCGTTCCTCAGCGGCGGCGCCTCCCCGTAGCACCCGGGGGTGTTCAGCACGGTCTTGTCGTGGACGTGGCCGGAGTTGCCGTAGTCGGCGTAGGGGGACGCCGTGGAGTAGGCGAACATCCCCGGTGATGACGACACGTGCTGGTGCAAGGCCTGGTAGTAGTTGTAAGCGGCGCCGTTCTCCGCCGACCGGGCGTTCGTGAGCGTCGTCAGTGGCGACGTCGCCGCCATTGTCCCCGGCTGCATCCGAGACGACGGCCCCGACGGAGAGTTTAAGCTGCTGAAAAACACCTCGATGTCGTCGGACCCGAGCAGCTGGTGCGCTCCTGCACCGCCAGACGTCGCCTCCAGTTGCGTCCTCCCCGACTGAAGCACCGCGCTCAAGTCTACCTTCCCGTTGGACGCCTGCGGGTCTTTGACGCAACCGCCGCCGTTAACACCGGCGGCCAGTCTCGTGGTCAACGACGCCGTGTCCATCGTGTCCATCAACCGGGGCGGGCTTTGATCCTCTTGATGTGAATACAACGCGGCTTCCCCCTCGCACCGTTCGACCTTCACAATCGGCGCCTCTGAAGTCGACGCCAGCCATGTGTTTATAGAGTGACTCGTGGCTTCTATGTCCATACTGCTGGAACTGTTGACAGACGCTTCACGGACCGGCTCGCTCACATCATACGTGTCGCCCGCCTCGTGTGGCCAGCAGATACCGGAAGACTGCAAGAACACAAAACAAACGCCGCTATTTGACCGACACAAATGTGACTAGGCGTGCATGAGTCTCCTGCGAGAAGAAATGTGACTAGGCGTGCATGAGTCTCATGCGAGAAGAAATGTGACTAGGCGTGCATGAGGCTCCTGCGAGAACAAATCATACACGTCGGTTGACACTGCATGATGTGCCATGGTCCAGGACTCGTCTGTTATTTCCCATTTTTTAAATGCAAGTCAATATGCTTGTTACTAAATATAATAAATAGTTAATATATTAACAATACACTAGCGGAATACTTAAAAATGGATATACATATATATATATATATATATATATATATATATATATATATATATATATATATATATATATATATATATATATATATATATATATATATATATATATATATATATATATATATATATATATATATATATATATATATATATATATATATATATATATATATATATATATATATATATATATATACATACACACATATATAGCAGAAGCATTATTGTAACATTGTGTTTAGCACAGATACTTAATTGTGCCGTTATAAAAAGGAGGAGAATGCAAATAGATATAGACTCTATGTTACATTTTTAACTGTGGCTATTTCATTCCATATACCACCAGTGTTTTCTATACCCATCCTTCCACAAAGCAAACGAATTAGTCATAGAACATGTAGCTCTAATATAACTGACCTATTTCGATAATATTGTTTTATAATTCGCCATTGTAGGTTAGCCATTACTGCGCAGCAAATATGCTAATAATTGTTGTTTACCTATAGTAAAGACACATTCGTGTACGTTTGTAGAATAGACAAAAAACAGGGAAAAGGCGTGAAAATGTGAATTATATTGGACAATATTAGAAACATTACTGTATTTAAAAAGCACCACAAAATTATATACCCCGCAAATATGAACAGCCAAAGGTTTACCACTTATGTACGGTCCAAAACTGAATTACTTAAGCGAATAATAACAACAGAGTAATTGTTTACTGTTATCACATTGGTACAAAATAAACAACACTAGTACAAACACAATGTCTCACTCTATCTACTCGTATCGGAATGTTATTTTCATTTCATGGTTATTTATATTTTATTGGTTATTTATATTTTATTGCCTCGAACAGATGCGTACAATAATTACTATTCAAATGCACTTGTCTTGTACAACAAGAAAACAGTCCTTGCACTAACACTAAAGCTCGTATAAAATATATAATTTTTTTAAAAAATCGCTAATAATATAGTTCTATTAACACAAATATTCTTCAACCAATAATGCGTTTTGTCTGTAAGTGTTTGCCCCACGAGTACTTTCGACCCGGCGGTGTTGCACCATAGGAGTTCCGCGGTAATAGTTCTGTTGCACGAGTACTTTCGACGCGGCGGTGTTGCACCACAGGAGTTCCGCGGTAATAGTTCTGTTGCACGAGTACTTTCGACGCGGCGGTGTTGCACCACAGGAGTTCCGCGGTAATAGTTCTGTTGCACGAGTACTTTCGACGCGGCGGTGTTGCACCACAGGAGTTCCGCGGTAATAGTTCTGTTGCACGAGTACTTTCATCGCGGCAATGCATAGCGTAATAAATAATGTACGCTCAGCCCTATCAACGCACATCCGCAGGTTCACCACGACGGGTATTAAACAAAAGAAAGGATTTACGACGGGTTTTTATGTATTGACATCCGTTGTGACCCGGTCATCGCCCGGGCGTTTACTCGTGACAATAAAACGTCGTCTCCGGGCTTGGTGACAGTCGTACAAGTGTCGCAGTCCGGTGTCTCTGTGCGCTATCAGAACCCGGCGATAAATCAGAAGCCGTGCGGCGGTGCAGAGTTACAGCACCTGATAAAAAGCCTTAACATGCACTGATAATAAGCACCGATTCCAGTGGTTCTACGGATGCGATAGGAGCGAAAGCATTCGGAGGAGATAGCGACGCGGAATCTCTCGGCGTCCGACTCATCTATCGCCTCATTGCGGGACCGACGCGGCGGAGACGACACGAACACCCAGGACGACTGTCTCTGGCATCGTGGAGTGTCCGTGATCGCGTAATCGTGGATCATTATCGGGATCTTTCTTAGGATCTACTTTCTATTCCACGAGTGGGGTTATACACGAGGACACATTGCTTTCGTCAACGCCCACGAACGCTCGGATCTGTGCGCGATAACTAGCTTTTAAGACCTCCGCGGATGAAGAGTTGTAGACGGTGTGTAGTCGTGAATCGCCGTAGTTGTATCGAATTGAAAACGACGGCGGATGTAATGCAGGTTGGTTGATATGATTCATAAATCGTATTATGTTAAACTTATTGTTGTTGTTTGATCAACTGAGTGCATGCATTACAAAGGTAGTGCACATTACTGCACGACTGACACGTGCAGACACATGTTTAACACGAAAAATACCCTGAAAAGAAGTCGTGGCCATAAAAGTATGATACATTAATCATTGCTTTATTAATTGATGATGAAACGCGCATGAAATTACTGTTATATTCATATGTGAACCGATCAGTATGTATGGCCAAACTGTATTTACAAAAGGGATACTTAGTAACAGTATATACGGTATATTGCATTCTAACACTGCAAAAGACGCGACATTTATTACACATAACAATGTGCACCTTCCGCTGCGTAATTTAGACTAAGTAAAACAATTAGTGATATATTCAAGGTGTGCTCCAATATTAATTATATGTACAAATGTCTACTTTTGCTATGACGGCTTTTCCAACAAAACATGATCGGACTTTGCAAACCAAATTATAAACTGTTAGCGGTGTCGCCGTAATTTGGAGGATACAATCAATATAGTTTGTTCGTTGGTATTAATTATTCACTGAAAAGTACGTGGCATATTGTACAACCCAAAATACACCAAATATACCGTAACGGTCTTAAAACAACTTGCGACGACATCATTCAACGCTGTTTCCGCGTACATGTTTGTGTTCGGGTGTTTGTACTGTGACGAAAGCGGCGTAGCTCGTAGGCAGTAGGCGTAGGTTGTACACCGTAGGCTTAAGGTTCGGGTTCCACTAGTACGCAGGTCGTGAAGGAATAGCCATTTGGGCTGGCGTTGATAATTTTTCCATGGAAACTAGATACACAGACCAAGAAACACCCTAGGTACACAATCCTAAATGGGCTTAATAAATTCTTATAGTACCCCAGATTATCAAACTCAGATTAAAGGTTATCAGCTCGTGCATGTCTTTAATAATACATTTTTGTTTTATAATGCTACTAATATTATATATATATATATATATATATATATATATATATATATATATATATATATATATATAATATATAAATATATATATATATATATATATATATATATATATATATATATATATATATATATATATATATATATATATATATATATATATATATATATATATATATATATATATATATATATATATATATATATATATATATATATATATATATATATATATATATATATATATATATATATATATATATATATATATGTATATATATATATATATATATATATATATATATATATATATATGGGTTTGTTGATTAAACGTCAATGAACGAATATGCGCTAATTTTAGACCAGCCGTGATAAGCATACTGTGCTTACGAACACATTGACAACGTACACATTAGTGTTGTAGACCATTAAATACAAAAACAACTTATCTACACCGAAAGTAACAATTACTTTATAATGCGTGCTGCAAAGAAGACATGTTAAACATGCATTGATGAAGCAATTCCAAAGCAAAACATGACGTTTTAGTTTTCCAGTCAGTAATGGAAACCTTCGCCCACAGTGCCGCCTTTTCGATTAATTAATTCATCACCCTCTTTCGTGCCGTAACCCCACCCTGCCCCCACGCGCTGTTTATGGTCCAGTTCCCGATATAGCGCCGGGTGGCAGAAAGCCACAACGAGGGGACATTTGAGACGCGTTCTCACTCGGTCGGTCGCTCAGACCCGTCGTAGCTTTACCTTCGTGTTCGAGGTGACGCACATTAACTGGACGTCTTCACTGGACTCCGGAGTCGTCACCGCCGCTGCCTTCAACTGCAACTGTTGCACTCCGTGTGGCTGTACGACTCACCATTCACGGATCGGGCACGGAGAGTTCGACCTGGCGTGAATGGGCCGTTCTGCGCCCGCGCGAAGTTTCTCCGTCGCCAAAGCGTCGAGAAGCCGGGATGTTCCGCCAAGTTAACAACGATGCTACGGTGACGCCCCGAAGTTGGCTTCTTCTCCCTCGCCGAAGAGACAACAGCGATGGTTTCTTGCGAGCGCTCGCACGCATTCACCGAGTCGCTAAGACAAAAGGGACCGGCGCTGCGGCGACTTAGCGCCTGCCTCGTGCGATGTTTACACAACGTTTGACCTCGCCGCTATAATTTATATTTCGCACCAAAGCCAGTACCAATCAGAGAGCGCCTGCGTTTGTCAACTGCCAGGCAAAGTCCACCGCGCGGGCCGTTCGTTAGCGGACCCGAAGCGGTTTCGGCAGCACTTTTCTCAATTAACCGGCCATCCATCGAAGGGGAAAGACAGAGTCCGGCATCGTACTCAGATGGCCGCTGATGTTACTATCTGCAGTAACGCGCCCGCTCGCCCGATCATCGCGGAAACAACATATCCAGCTGGTTCCGATCTCTTCTGTCAACTGCTATTTGTAAATACAGCGCCTAGTGCGAAACCCGGCGTACGAGCGGCGCTGGAACCGTCCCCAATAAACTACACTAGTGGTTGGCTGTCCCCAGAGGGAGGGTCGCGAGGATTAAAGTGCTTGTTGTGGCCTAGAAATGTGTTCAAATTAGACCGTCATGTTTTGTCAAACAATTTGTTTTACAAAGTAAAGAAACTATCATCGCAGTAACAACGCGTTGTGTATTTAACAAGAGTTAACAAGATTGTCATCCAAAGCAAAGGCCCAGATGGTAAGTTAACAAGGAAGCCATTGTCTTATCGAGAGTCCAACATTTTTCAACTCTGTGTAACCTGCTCTCCTGAGAAATATCTCAACTTTGTTTTTAAACATATTCACACTGCTAGCAGTTACACAATCTGTAGGTAATTTGTTCCATTCATTTATTGTCTTCTGTGAGGACGAGTACTTCCTGATATCCAACCTACACTAACCCTTTACTAATTTTACCTCACGTCGTCTAGTTGTGCTATCTTTCTTGAGGAAATTAATGAACTGAAGTCTTCCCAAATGGAAACTAGGGCAACACTCCTTCACAAACACAAATGTTTATTATTTTGCTTTGTATAAAGAGAATAACATACGATTTAACTTGGTTTTACCTTGGTAAAATTCTTCGTCGTCTTTAAAAGGAGACTTCCTCAGTACTAAGACGTTGGATGACGTCATTGTACACGTGAGGAAGTTCGTAAATGTCCTCCTCTCGGTTTATCGCTGCCTTGTTCTGCTAGCAGTTACACAAACTGTAGATAATTTGTTCCATTAATTTATTGCCTTCTGTGAGAACGAGTACTACCTGATAGCCAATCTACACTGACCCTTTACTAAAGTTACCTCATGTCGTTTAGTTCTACTATCTTTCTGGAGGAAATGAATGAACTAAAGTCTTCCCAAATGGAAACTAGGGCAACACTCCTTCACAAACACAAAACGTTTATTTTATTTTTGTATAAAGAGAATAACATAAGACTTAACTTGTTTTTATCTTTGTACAAATCTTCGTCGTCTTATCAAGGCGACTTCGTCAGTACTAAAGACGTTGGATGACGTCATTGTCTCGATTTATCGCTGCCTCGGTCTTGCTTATCCATATGGCTCCTCTCACGTGTCTTCTCCTTCTGTATGAAATCCATGTCCCACCAACCCAGGCACCAGAAGTTAGGAGTAGTCAGAACCTTTATGAACATGTGTGAGACGATGAAGAGGAAGGGACAAGAAGGAAGAGGAAGAACAGTTAAATTGAGCCCTTAGAAGGCGCAGCTATCCATGATGGGCCTTGGAAAAAGGAGACGAAAAACCAGAAGAGATAAACAGCAGACAAGAGAAAAAGGACAGGAACTGCAGAAACCAGTTTGTCGTCTCGTGTCGCTGAGAAGGTTGACCGGGTCCTGAAGAAATATGGTGTGCCACAGCCATGCGTCCCCACGCAACACTCAGACGTCTGTTAGTACACCCAAGGGGAAATTTAGAACGAGAAGAACAGTGTGAACTAGTCTACCAAATACGGTGTAAGATTTGTGGCGCAGCCTACATAGGAGAGACGGGGAGATTGTTTAAGTCCAAACTAAATGAACGCAAGAAAGATGTAGAGAATGCACAAAAAGACACACGAGGAGCGAAAAGAAGTGGTCACAGTCCACGACCATCAAGTCCGCCCTCACAGTCCACGACCAACAAGTCCGCCCTCACAGTCCACCACCAACAAGTCCGCCCTCACAGTCCACGACCAACAAGTCCGCCCTCACAGTCCACGACCAACATATCCGCCCTCACAGCCCACCACCAACAAGTCCGCCCTTACGGACTACACAACCACCGAAAACCACTTCATAGACTGGGAGGGAGTAAAAGTGGTAGACAGGGAGTCACACAGGAGAAGACACGTGAAAGAGGCCATCTGGATACGCTAGACCAAGGCAGCAATAAACCGAGACTAGGGCAATTTCGAACTTCCTCACGAGCAGGATAACGTCATCCTACGTCATTAGTACAGATGAAGTCGCCTTGATAACACGACGAAAATGTCTACAAAAGTAAAAACAAGTTTAGATATGTCAAAACAACAATTTCAACGTGAAAACGAACTATCCTGAGAACTTTTCATTATATGACTTAAGACTTACAGTATTATGATTACAAAATAAAAGACAATGTAATTTTAGTTGTTAAATCGTTCGGAACAAACACGTATTGTCCACAGCCAAGTTACACTCCTCAGTCAGTGTTGTCTGCGTATAGCAGAAGGCATCAGAAGTTATAACAACTAGAGGACGTGCACACACATACTCACTCAACCACTCAACCACTCAACCACTCACTCACTCACTCACTCACTCACTCACTCAATCACTCACTCACTCACTCACTCACTCACTCACTCACCCACCCACTCACTCACTCACTCACTCCACTCAATCACCCACCAAGCCACTCACACACGTACCTGCGTGCATGTATTTGTGTGTGTGTGTGTGTGTTTGTTTGTATGTATGTATGTATGTATGTATGTATGTATGTATGTATGTATTTATGTATTTATGTATTTATGTATTTATGTACGTATTTATGTATGTATTTATGTATGTATGCTCGTTCATAAATATGTGAAACAAAACGAAGAAAGTGCAAACAAAGACTGGTATCCATGGTGTATGCTACTGGATAGCTTACTTGCTTCGTACACCTTTGTACACAGAGCTGTCGCGTGAGGTGTCTTACTTTGTACTTATACCTTTGTACACAGAGCTGTCGCATGAGGTGTCTTACTTTGTACGTACACCGTTGTACACGGAGATATCGCGGAGTTGAGGTGTGTTGAAATATATATGCAAATGCATTTCCTTTACAGTAGTATTCATGTAATCTTATATCTTTTGCTCCACGAAATCAACAGCTAAGTATCTTCTCTACATTTGACAATCAAGGACACACGTTTACAGTTGACTCCGTGGCAGGCCTGGACATTAACTCGATGAAGCATTTAGCAATGTTGTAATTACTGCACGACTGCCTTTGGGATAGCAATACTGCAGTGCTTTCTACAACTGACTGGACTGAGATACACCGTGGACGTGCACTCACTGATCTATTTGCGTGGGCTTCGATCGCCGGTCCTCGCAAAGTACAGTCCGACGTTCATCCCGTACCCCTAAAAAAACCTTAAGTCTCCCTCCTCGACTGATTCAGCCCAGGTTCGTTGATGTTCAAATACGTTGTGATTGAATAGTTTAAGTTAAAGAGTAACTGATTTTGTTAAAAACACCGAAACATTTATTTCAATCGTTAAATCGGGTAACATGCGAAAATCCGAATGGCGTTATGCTAAATACTGTATAGAAAGGGAACCAATTTTGCCATTTTCCCGCTGCTTTTTGACCTTACCCGGTAAAAAATAATACAATATTTTTCCTATGACTTCATGCACGTAGACTAAATGGAAAAACGCACAAGCGAGCTAGCGTGTCGTATAGTTGATACGAGATTTTTTCTTTCGCGAAATTAATTTGAAACGAGAAATTGAATCGAATTTAGAAAACCTTAAAGAGAATACAAGAGTTTGCTGAATGTATATACAAAATAAAAGAACCTTAGATAATATTTGTTGTATTATTTATGTTGCTCGCATGGTCATTTACGATTCAGCAAAAGTAAATAATTAACCTAATTAATTATTTACAAAATAACGTAACTAGTTAACTTTTAATGTATGTGGAATATGAAATATATATATATATATATATATATATATATATATATATATATATATATATATATATATATATATATATATATATATATATATATATATATATATATATATATATATATATATATTGTAACTCGATTTGCTATAAGTGCAAGTTGTACATAACTAGTATCGTCATGTACAACTGAATGAACAACGTTCGAATTCTAAGAATGGAAATGTCCAAGCGTACGACGATGTAGTTGGACAAAGTTGAACAGCCATTGGATAATTAGCATTGTATATGTACTGATGTACACAACGTTGGGATTGTACAAAACGGAACATCCACCCGTACAACAACGCAATCACTCAAACGCAAAGCGAAATGTCCATCGGAATGCACACCTCTGGAATTGGACGCAGTGGGATTTCCGTCCTTAGCGGAATGTCCATCCGTTGAACGGTTTGCACCAAGGACTGCCCGCGGCGCGCATATCCGAGCGTGCGCGTCTACAAAGGACTCACCTCCCAAGCACACGTTTATCTTCCGACGACTCAGCCGCCTGGCACCCAATGAACTCGACTCGGCAAGAAATACCGGCCACAGACCACAACAAAGAAGTCTCAGCTGATACTAACCGCGGCATCATGGTCAGTGATTGACAACTTGTCAAGATATCGATTTTGCAATGTTATTGTTAAGGCTTAGCAACCAGAAATAGACACTATATCAAGTTTGAAGTGTGTTTAGCTACATTTATGAAATGCCAGTTGTGTTATTAGTATGAAGTTCTCGAATCAGTTGTATTATTAGTATGAAGTTATCGAATCAGGTTGTAGTGTAATCTGCACTATGAATTGCCAGCATATATCAAACGTGAACGTTGACTGCCGGCAGGCTATGTTTGTTTTATTGTTAATCTAAGTTAACCTTCTATTTTTGTAGTTAAATTAGCTTGTATTTTGAAAGTTATCTAGTTAAGTTATTTTCTAAATAATTAGGTTAACTATTTACTTTTACTGATTCGTAAATGACCATTTGAGCAAAAAGAATAATAAAATAAATATTATCTACGGTTCTTTTATTTTGTATCAGAGTTTTAGTCTATATAGAGTGAACAGCCGACCGCCCAAACACCAAATTTAAAGCACTGCCCCATAATGCGCTACGTATAAATATGTAACACCCAGACATTGGGTGGCTAATAAATGAATCTTTAATTTTTCAGTTAACTTAATATAAACGTACTATAATGGTTGATATTTACTAATTAAATTTAAGTTATTCGCCCCATGCCTAGAACACATCAAGTAGATTATAACAAATAATCTACATTATGTTGTACCCTCCCAATAAATCAATAAATACGCTTATGACATAACAGCTATGGGTTGGATGTTTTAGTATCCTATGACGTAACAGCTATGGGTTGGATGTTTTAGTATCCTATGAGGTAACATCTACGGGGTGGTTGTTTTAGTATCCTATGACGTAACAGCTGTAGGTTAAATGTTTTAGTATCCTATGACGTAACAGCTGTATGTTAAATGTTGTAGTATCCTATGACGTAACAGCTGTAGGTTGGATATTTTAGTATCCTATGACGTAACAGCTGTAGGTTGAAAGTTTTAGTATATTTGTAGTGTGTTTCAAACACGAACAGTACATAAGCGTTACAGTATCAGAGCTTTCTTTTATTATGTCGATATATGTCCTACGTGTCTACGATGCACGCTACGTAAAGCTGTATGGTTTATTGGATGCATTTGAATATGAAATATGTACTTATAAAGGCTTACATATCTACGTGTTCATTTGCATGCATAAATACCCGCGACAACACGAATCCCGCGTACAGCACAGCACATCGCTGGATACGTGGATACGTCGTATCATATGACATACCAGGTTTTATTGGCTTTGTACACCAAATATGTAATTATCTTTGTGGGAAGCCCTCTTAATCAGCACAACATCACACACGCACACACACACACACACGCACGCACATACACACACGCACGCACGCACACACACACACACACACACACACCAGTAATTGCTACCTCGCCACACTTACGTAGTTCTAAAATGCTGTTCACTAAAACATACATTATTTCACTTTATGGTATCCTTTATGTATATCGCTATTCGTGCTTTGTTCGCTTGGTACGCCTGCCAGTCGGATGTTTTACACAATGTCGTATTAAAAGGTGACCACTACTCGACAAATACCGCCAGGAATGTTTCGGGATGCAATTTAGAATTGCATACGATTATTTATGATATTTTCCCATGTGTACAACGGCAATACATTGCAATTCAGATGGTCACATTTCGTTAACGCAATCGATATTCTAAAACTAATCAATAAAAACATTTATGTTGAACATCGAATGAAATCGGAACATGCAGCGGTGATCGCGAGAGACACAGTTCAGAAGCTAAATCGTCAATCCAAACTGGAATAATCCACAACGATGAATTGCAGGCTTCTTGTATTCGCCGCGGATATAATATCATTAGAAACTACTCGACACCGAAATACATGGCGCTTTCGCCCAACCACGGGGTGTCCATGCAACAGCTCCACCTGTCGGCTGTCCAAGGCACTATTCGCCAGACGTCTCGGCTCCTGTTCCGTCTAAGCGCGATCGACTGGTTGTTATGTCACGTCCCGTCAGCATTGGAAACTTCATTTATCTCCCGATTAACTTGATCCCTGGTTCCAGGTTCCTATTGGGACTCGTGAGACGCTCCAGCGACTTGACCATAGTCCGCTAGAGGGGGCTATTCACCAGGCGGTGATACTCCTGCTGCATGCCGCCACCGCCGCACCCCCCTCCGGCGCCACCGCATCCGCCGTTGTCGTGGTAGTAGCGTACACCCATGGAGGGGGAGCTGCCCCCAGCGTACATGTTGTACACGTAAGACATTGACGTCATACCGGCCACTACCGGACTCGTGTCCGGCGTCGGCAGATGACCAGACGGACTGGACGACGGCAGACCGAGCATGCCGCCGGCGAAGTGGAACTCGGGGGACTTCTGTGAGGAAGAAGAAGGGGAAGACGCCGTGGAGGGAGTGAGGAGCTCAGGCAGTGAGTCGCCGTCCGCACTCCCGCCGGTGTGCACAGGGCTCGGAGCGGGAAGGGGCGCGGGTTGCACCTCCGATCCTAGAAACAAGCATACGGATATGTAGGGTCGGGTACGATAACGCGGCGATCGCGTAACAGCATACAGCTTTAGCTTTAGTGATAGTCACAAAATATGGATGGTTCCCCCCCCCACACACACAAAACGGTATCGTTTAACTTAAAACTCCCCCCCACGTGACACTTACGTCGACTCGAATTGTCGTCAATTTCAGGATCCTTGTGAACTATGCCATGAAAGTAAACAATGTTTTTTTTTGGAAAAGACAAACATGTACATAAACGTTGCTAAAAGAAACTGATATCCACCCCAACCCCGGTGCTGTGTCGAACATGGATGTTTAAGATCACCCCCAAGCAGCGTTATTCATCGCCCAGTAAAAAGTGTCGAACATATATGTTTAAGATCACCCCAAACAACGTTATTCATCGCCCAATAACAAGTGTCGAACATGTATGTTTAAGATCACCCCCAAACAACGTTATTCATCGCCCAATAACAAGTGTCGAACATGGATGTTTAAGATCACCCCCAAACAACGTTATTCATCGCCCAATAACAAGTGTCGAACATGTATGTTTAAGATCACCCCCAAACAACGTTATTCATCGCCCAATAACAAGTGTCGAACATGTATGTTTAAGATCACCCCCAAGCAGCGTTATTCATCGCCCAATAGCAAGTGGAACAACGAGTACATGTGAAATTAAAATCGGGTAACCTTAACTGCAGTAGAATTCATTTAATCTTCTAACTACTGATTTTCCCCACAGTATATGTTAAGCAGACCACTTGTATTGTATATGCACACCCAAAAAAATTACCGAAGACTTGTTTGAAACACGGTGAGGCACGCTGGCATCTCACGCCCACGTAGGACAATCCTGGAATATCGTACCTGACGACGTGGTCTCCGACAAGGCTCGGGTCGGTCTCGATGTCTTCGGCTTGCGTTTCCTCGTCTGTATGCCATCCTTCCGCAACGCTATTGGTCGTTTGATCTGATCGAATTAAAACAATAGTTATCTTGGTGAAATAAAACAACTGTAAACACATAGGTATTGCACATAGGTATAAGCGCATCGCTAACATCTACACCACACCACACATCACGCACGCACGCACGCACGCACGCACGCACGCACGCACGCACGCACGCACGCACGCAGCAGCAGAACAGCAAAGCAATCGTAGCAGCAGTAATACAAAGAAAAGAAGCAGCGCAAACAATATTCACCGCCGTATAAGCAACGACACCGTAGAAAGAAATGGCCGCCCGTACCCCGTGAAGTTTGAAGTAGAGTCCACAAGCGTTACATACGGCCTCTCCTTCCGCATTCCGCCGCCAGAGGGTAGTCGTGCGCGTCATGCAGTTTGCGCAAGTGTTGTTGTCGTTCTGTTTCATGCCACACTGCGACAAACCGAACGGAACTAATGGTACTCGTCCGAGACTGCTTGTTTACACAATGCATATACGTTAGTAACATCAAGACAGCTAGTGTGTATCAAATTTCAATACAACTTCCCGTAAACGAAAGCCGCTTAATTAAAGCAATTAGAAATTCTTCTTATATTGCAGAAGGAAAATATTTTCGTTTTACGAACTGTTTCCTTTACTGGATAAAACATCGTTCATCTACCACATCGTCAACGTCAATTTTGAAGAAAGAAATACAGTATACCGTCTTTTTGTCCATTTGCTGTCATCTCTTATTTATATGTAAACTTCCAACTTTCGTTTTCGTTTAAAATGTATTTTTTGCATCATACTTTCTTGTGAATTTCTTTTTATTTACTTGTATAACCAACTGGCACATGTTGATGTGTTTGTGTTTCTCGAGAAAATTCCTGTCATTCTTTATTCAGCTACATATGACATCCAGCGATATAGATAATTATAGTTGTATCAAAATAATTTTCCATTATATTAATAATATATTAGTATAATTGATCACATGTTATACCGATTTGCGTGTCGGCTGGATGCTTGGCCTGTTCACGGTTCCCCCCATCTTGTACAGTCCGCATGCGTTGCACAAGTAGTGGCCAGTCCCGTCAGTTCGCCAGAGCGGCGTAGAGGTGGCGCCACAGTTTACACACTCCTTGCCGAGGTCAGTGAAATAATCTCCCCCTGAAATAAAGCGACACCACGTGATAAGAGTTATTTATACAAAGCGCAGTGTGTGTCTGACAAAAGATTAGCAGCCATTGGTCCACGGCAAAAAATCTCTACCGGGATGTTGAAGACATAAATTGTAGAAGATTCATCACCACTGGACGACGAGGTGTGTGTGTGTGTATGTGTGTATGTGTGCGTGCGTGCGTGCGCGTGTGCGTGTGCGTGTGTCTGTCTGTCTGTGTTAGTCAATGATAGTCTACGTTAGTCTTTGTCCTTATGTCTATATGTACATATGTATGTCTCTTTGTCTATGTCTGTCTGCCTCTGTCTGTCTGTCTGTCTCCCCTCTCTCCCTCTCCTCTCTCTCCCCTCTCTTGATCTCTCTCCCCTCTCTCCCTCTCTCTCCCCTCTCTCTCCCCTCTCTCTCCCCTCTCTCCCCTCTCTCCCCTTCTCTCCCCTCTCTCTGTCTTTCCTAACACATACTCTAATGCATGACTAAACCTACCGCGGCATTTGTTCGGCGGGAACACGAGCGGCGCCCCGCCGTAAGCTCTGGGAGCGAGGCCCTTCCACGCGGATATGTCCCCGACGGACAGTTGACCGGCCGGAAAGTTGGCTGACCGGGCCGCTTCCATCGGGTCCATAGGTGCCATGGTCAGCGCGTTGCTAGGCGATGGCGTGGGCGTTGGAGGCAACGTGAAGCCGGCTGAGCTGTACGGAGACGTATACTTGAGCGACGAGACGCCGTCCGACTGCACGTTGGGCCACGAAGACGTCGACGCCGAGGCAGACGGCGTGTAGACTGGGTTAGACATACCCGGGATGTATCCCGGGTACATCGGCATGGAAGGGGGCATATAAACGGGAGGGTTGTTGCAGCCCAGTTGGTAGGGAGACGCCGCGATGGCGCCATCAGTGTGCTGCAGGCCGATAGGTGGCGCCACCGGTGTCGCAGCAACACCTTGCGGATGATTGGTGCGATGATGGTACATGGTTGGTGCGTTCACTTCAAAACAACCAGTTGCCGCTGACATCTGAATTTTCAACGGCGTCAGCTGAAAATAGAAGACGCGTCTTCAAATAATAACTTCAGCGATCAACACAGTATACACGAGTCCGCGAAATGTGAACAACGCCCAAATGCTCTTCACGGACGATTCTCGTACGATTTCCCCCTCGTCGGGATGTCGGGCCTGGCGAGCCAGACACTGTCCGGACCGGCTGGAGGCGAAGTCACGCCACGTCGTCGTCGACCACGGAGCCAAGACGTCGATGTCCGCTTTCGCCCGCAGCGAGCGCAGCTAAATTAAATAATTGCCTTCAGATGGTTTGCTACGCGCTAAATCGAGCGGCAGGAATGAGCGAGAATGACGCGTCTGGTTTAAGGCTACAGCGACACTCGTCACCGGCTCGCTGGGAACTGATCCTAGGCCGTCACTGAGGACTTTATTACTACAAATTGCCGGCGGCATGGCGGGTTAAACATCGCTGGGGTGGGGTGCCAGCGGATCAAATGTCACAGCAAATGGTGTCTGCTCCCCTCCGACGTTTTTATAACCTTCTAAAGCCGACATAGCGTGGACCATTTTAAGTGGCAGAAATACGGTTTGTTTGTTTCGCCAACTCGAGTGTAATCTCTTTTTTTCAAATGCCCGACTTTGGTTTACAAGGAATGAATTAGGATAATAATTTGCTTAGGTCAATAATGTTCAATTAATTATTTTTCTAATAATAGCAAACAATGTGTCTATTCTGTTTTCAAATTAAAGCGGACTCACATAATTTTACCTAGATTTGTGCGTTATGCAAATTTCTGCAATGATTTAATCGAATCGTCGTGCTATACACCCTTACACAATTCAACCACATATACGTGGATTTGTTCTTCTTTCAAGTAGACATGAGGGTATTTTATTGTTGTGGTGGAGTTATGCTTCATGAACGTGGACGAACTAGCTTTTCTTCTGGATGGAGGTGTGCTTCGTGCGCCCGCGATGGTTCAATGCACGTTTCTACATGGCACGTTTATACGTTATAACAGGCGGAACTACTCGATAACCGGAACAACGTTCACAACAAAGATGTCGCTATCGTAAATGAATAACACCTTCTGGGTAGCAGTAAACAGAAGCTACGAAGGTCTAATTTGTCTCAAAGTGAAACCTTCGGCCAGTCCCCCACACGCGCTCCTTGTGTTGTTTATAGCACCGTTAGGTTCTTACGCTGTCGTCAGCGGACCTACAGCACCTAGCGGCTTTTACTCGCAGCCTAATCGGTAGTGACGCTCGACGCAGCCAGTGGGACTGAGCCAATTAACGGATTAAAACGAACACAGTCTAATTGAACGATCTGCGAAGGCGCGCGGCGAGATTTTTCACGAGTAATAAACGTCAACTCGACTTTAGAGAGAGTACACCACGGCTAGGGGCGCCAGACCGAGCTAAATATGATCGCTGCCGACACTAGTTGGTCTATGGGTTTAGCCGAACTACGGTTCCGAACATTCACATACTTTGATGAGCTTAACGGTGTGGCGTCACCTCGGGTAAATTCATATGTTTTTGCCACATTACATTTCACTTACACGTACATGGGTTTTAGTACTATTGATAAGGTTACTTACCGGCTAGCATTTCATGATTAGCTCGTCCCTTATCCAAACGTTCATTCGTTCTGTTTTAAAGATATTTGTAAAGTTTGCAGGTGTGATTTAGTCAGGTAAATAACTATACACATATCTTTCTAAAATCACCGCAATAACTTTTAATCCATTTGTCCACCGTCGTGGTGGATACGACACAAGGGTTTCCAGCAACGACACAAGGGTTTCCAGCAACGACACAAGGGTTTCCAGCAACGACACAAGAGTTTCCAGCAACGACACAAGTGTTTCCAGCAACGACACAAGGGTTTCCAGCAACGACACAAGGGTTTCCAGCAATACACAAGTGTTTCCAGCAACGACACAAGGGTTTCCAGCAATATTGCTACGACACAAGCGTTGACGGATAATGTTTCCCGTTTGGTTGCGTTTCGCTTATTTGTACGATTGTAGTTTAATGTCCATTTGTTGTCGTTCACTATTTTATATTCGAAAACAAATAAGACAAAAATAGTAATGGCTCATTCGTTCATTTTGCATCGGTAAATAGATGAATGCAGCAACGTGCGGACGAGTTGCTGTGTGTAACATAGAAGTAATTGAAAAGGCCGTTAATTGCCCCCACCAACTCTCAATATTTAATTAAGAAAGGTGCAGCGAAAAATGGACCGCAAGGTTTACCAGTTTGTACAGGAAAGAAGCCACACGTAATAAATGACGTTGTCTAATGGCATTCCATGAGAAGTGTACGCACTGATTAAAACAAGCCGAATTCCTGACCAAAAAAAAATTGATAGCAGTGGCGTCGAAAAAGTTATGATGAATGTGCAGTGATGTCAGCTGCGGTGGAAGTGCCGAATGATACCGCGGCCACAATTGTTATGGCAGACTTCTGCTGTAGCATGGCAACGAATTTGGAAACCAGCTACGCGTGTCACGAGACTGAAGCGTCAACGCTGAGTAATCCTTTGTGTGTGTGTGTGTGTGTGTGTGTGTGTGTGTGCGTGTGTGTGTGTGTGTGTATGTGTGTGTGTGCACGTGCGTGCGTGCGTGCGTGTGTGTGTGTGTGTGTGTGTGTTTGCGGGCGTGCGCTGCCAGAAATGCAACAACTACATCAGTTCGATGTTGATTATGTGTACTGATGACTTAACGCATTCGTAAGCCGATTGTACCAGAGGGCGTTCAACTCATCACTCCGTATCAGGCTAATCTTACCCATTTCCTCAGCTTCAGTCATCAGTGTCATGTTTCCTTCGTCCCGTTGTCTCCCTCGGATGCCTTCTGGACTTCAGTCCAGTCCCCCAGCTAATAGCTACGGCCAGTTCTGCTCTAGCGGGGCACGTTATATTATCTGTGTCGCTAGGTCCGGGGCCAACGAAGCCGTTTCTTACGTTAATGGGTTTATACAGAACGAGACCACGAGCTACGTGGGTTCACGACATGGGACATGTTTAGCCCCGTGTGGGGTCTTTTACTTCCTCGGCATAGGCTCCAAGATAGTTTTTACTGTCTTAACCAAAATACACACATTTCCAACTTGCTGTACCTTATACTTTGTGCCAGGCGAATCAACACGTTGTGCCCAATGTTTATTACATTACCAATTTAACCATCGTCCTAACATGGTTTAGTTACTTTGTATTATCGGGTGCTTTAATAATAACCACATTCGCACTCTCATATATACTACAGTTATATATCATACAGTGTGCGCTTATTATGCAACAAACACATACCATCGTATAAACAAGTTATCTCTATATACGATATAATATATATATATATATATATATATATATATATATATATATATATATAT
Organism: Lamellibrachia satsuma; assembly: GCA_033239005.1. NCBI lineage: Eukaryota > Metazoa > Annelida > Polychaeta > Sabellida > Siboglinidae > Lamellibrachia > Lamellibrachia satsuma. The sequence goes on along the minus strand of BSQZ01000043.1, from coordinate 5,817,839 downwards.
ATCGTATACAGATATAACTTTTACATGATATAAATATATTTGTATGCATATATATATATATATATATACACATATGTATATATATATATATATATATATATATATATATATATATATATATATATATATATATATATATATATATATATATATATATATATATATATATATATATATATATATATATATGTTCCATAAGCAACTGTAATGTGACCAACTGTCCGGTGAGCAACTAGTTGTCCACGCACCTACTTATCCAGGGCGGTCCCTTTCTCCACCCCTCCGTCCACCTCTGGCCCGTGGCAGTGGACATGCCTTACACTTTCCAGGAAGAGTCCAGTCGGTGTCAGTGGAGCCAGTCAGCGGTTTGAACAATGACCCGGGGCGGACAGGCGAAATCCGGACCAGATGTTCGCAGAACGACCACCGCGGGCGATCTTATGGAACGATATGTACGTTGGACCAGAACGGGACAGGGACGTTAAGATCGGATACACAATGACCAGCGTGTCCGAGTGGTCAACCGAGCGATGGATGGTGAACATTCTCCTACAGGATGCCCAGGAGCAGCCGCTCTTCACCGGTAACAGCCTCCTTTGGTCCAATTACAGATGTTGGTGACTCAATCAGAAGGAGGTGATTCATGGAAGAACAACTCATCCCGCAAATCACAGACATATTTGGAAAATTCTAACACACTGGATTCACGTATTATATGGAACATATTGAGACTTGTTCAAACTGTTCCATGTATCCGATGTTCCTTATATCCATGTGTACTTAAAACAAAGCAGTTGTTCCCTTTAAGCGGGTGTTTCTTGCACCGAGGACCCATATAGCGAGAGACTAGTGAAATGTTGACGAACCCATTGATGTATAATGACACAGTCATGTAGTATTTCACATCACATTATTTCAAATGTTTGAGTTACCTTAAAAACAAATACATCAATAGACAGTAATGTTTCGCTAACTTGCACAACGTTTTATTATTATCAGCTATTCTATTCTCGTTTGGACCAAAGAAGTGTATCGGATTCGGTTAACTGTGTTTGTGTTCCTGGTGCAGTGTGCGCTACGTTTATCGTTTACGTTAACCAATTATACGTTTCTATTCCATGTTATATTTATTTGAAATAATTACATTTCTAGTTTCAATACACTTGCATATTTTATTTTAAAACTGAATTAAGTTTTTTTTACAAAATAAACGTTCCACATTCGTGCACTGATTTGATTAACATATTGTTCGTTTGTGTCCAATACACACCATGTCGATTCATAATATTAATAAACTCTTTAAAATATATTACTTAGGCATGCATCGACCGGCACTGGCGGTCACATTGACTTTGGATTAGTCAGAATAAGAAAATATTGCCAATAATTCATCGAAGTTGAAGCGGCATGGTTTCAAAAGAAATATAAAATAACATAGAAGTACCCTAAAATAACATTAGCAGTAGATATGGATAAATAAATGTTAAATACTGGCCACAATTGGATCTATGAATGTCATTAAAACAATTGAAGCTGTATTTGTTCGCTTAAAAATACATTAACACAGAGTTATCCTTAAATAATACTAGCAGTAGGTATGGAAAGGTAAATGTCAAAACGGTGACCACAACTGTACCTAAACATCTCATTAATTTATATTTTTAATTGGCCAACAATAAAAAAATTTTGCCAGTAATATATCGAACTTGAAGCAGCATATTTGCACCACTAGAAATAATATTATATATATATATATATATATATATATATATATATATATATATATATATATATATATAGAATAACTTATCTTTAAATAATTCAAGTAGTATATATATATATGTATATATATATATATATATATATATATATATATATATATATATATATATATATATATATATATATATATATATATATATATATATATATATATATATATATATATATATATATATATATATATATATATATATATATATATATATATATATATATATATATATATATATATATATATATATATATATATATATATATATATATATATATATATATATATATATATATATATATATATATATATATATATCAAGGTTAAAATGGTGACCACAGTTGGAACAAACTCTTTAAACGAAACCAACAGCTACAAAAGACGACGTGAGAAAACTAGTGAAAAGAACTAGTCTCGGCAACCCTGCTTCGCGTTCATGTTTCGCCACCGGGCAATTAACCAGGCTCGTACAGTTCGCCATCCCACCGGGACGAACCTATTCCCCGTGCACCGCCTGCTGGAATCGACACTTCTTCCCAACTGCAATTGACATTCATCGACGTTCGTAATCTCGCCGAGTTATCGCACGAATGATAAGCTTATCTAAATCGTGAAATTGACCAGCGTGGCGGTATCTAAATTACGAAATTGGGGGCGGAGAACGGACATGTTTTATCGGCGATCGCGCCGCGAGGCCGGCTGATAAGTGGCATTATTACAGCGATTTCTGGTAGCATCATTGATCGGGCGCAGATAACAACCACCGTCGGATTCTGTCGAAGAAGGAAAACGCAGGAAATATAGGTTGATTATGCTCATTTATATTCAAGAAAATCTCGATAAATGATCCGATATTCCGTAAGAATAATTATGTTCGCTGCGGCGATTTTATTTTTAATGCAACTATGTTTTCCTGTGTTATTCTTGTTGTTTAGGATAATCAAGCAGCACTTATCAATAGGAAGTGATACGCTCGTTATCGAAGGAAAGAAAAGATACCAACATGTTAAACAGCTATTCAGTTGAGATAGTGACATTTGGATGTTATCTTGAAATAAAATGTTATTCATAAATAATTACATTGTCTATGATTTAGTAATATGTAGTTGTTTAGTAGTCTGGATGTTGTTTAATTTGTGTGTATTCTTTGTACATGGCGCAGATTACAAATAATCTAAAATAATTATCGAGAAAATGTCTATGGCCTATGCCGTTTTGATTGCAATGGATTAATTCTGCGGAAAGATCGCGCGAATTATTCAGGAAGTTGCAGGTAAAATGGCAGCTAAAAATTAAGAACACAATGCATTTATTTAAATAAATAACGGAAATAATAAAGTGTTCGTAATCTAATTAATTAAATTTTATCCGTGGACGTTTTGGGTGGTTAGTTGAGTGTCGAGTCTTTCTTTTGAGTGTTTAATCAAATCATATTTAATTTAATTTTGATGTCATAGTGATTAGTATGTGGGAAATAAATAAACATTCGAAAATGTAAATGTTTGGACAAAACGCAGAAACGTCAGCCATACCATTACGGCTGCGTTTAAGGTGACCGACATTTAGATTTAATATAATTCTATGTTATTTTATATTTGATGCTTCTGTAGTTTTCAGTTGGTATTATTTGCAACTAATGCTGGAATTGTGAATATAACAAAAATAAAATAATGTTCTAATTTAACATAGCGTGCAAGGAACATCACGACTTCGCAAATAGTTGAATTAAGAATTTAAATGTGCGAACAAACTTTCAGGCGTACAGTATAAGTGCTGGCACTGATTCCAAGTAAATAACAGCATATCACGGGACGATATGTCACACATATATAATTATCCTGAGATAATTACAAACTACAGCATTGTGTTCTGTATGATTAGTCATATGTTATTCTCTTAATGAAGCAGGTGCTCGACAAAAACCAATATATACTGTATGTTGAATTTGTTTCCGAATAGATAGGAATTCACAAGTTATGTCCACCGACCGCACTCATCGAACCAGTCACGGATCTCAGATTAAGCATACATTTAATATATACCAACTTAATATATTTCATGCAAAATAAGAAGCATGTCTCGACTTGGGAACAAACGAGTACATTATGTACACAAATATACATTTTATACGCTGTGAAATACAAAAACACAAGAATTACTTCCAACGGGTTTCAATCAATTAGGTACAACTGACATGCTGGGGAAGACGGGTGTGGAAAGCAACGGGATATTTCCCTCAATCAACACTCGAACACCTAATATTACACAAAGGGGAACAGTCAAATGTATCAGATACGTCCGATCATCCTATTTATGCCTTATAATAAGCTGAATATCAGGTGAAGGATTAGAACAATCGAAGATGTGATAATATCGTTATCTCGAGTGAATGTCGTCACTGCGTGCGTGAGTGTACATATACAGTGATGTCTCGTTTATCCGCATACTTTGTTTCGCAGTGGCTCTGGTCGGATTAACGAAGCGTGCGGATTATTGGATTATTGAATATCGATGAACGGATAAACCATCCATGAATGTGTGCGTGTGTGTGTGTCGTGGATCAAACACCAACCTTCGTCGTAGACCGTGCGTTCCCTCGGTGGCAGCCTCGACAATGTTCGCGGTGTCAACGATGTCCGGCAACTCCTCAAGACGCTGTCAGCGACTCCGGTTTAACACAACAAGTTACAGTGACCAGTGTCCGGTTTCGCGTGGCGGGCAGTGGTCGGCCGAACGCCGGACAAGTGGACACTTGTTGACCAGACGGTGGACGCCGAGTCGTGGTGTCATAAAACTGTCCGTGACGCGACGATAAGACGGGGACTAAACGAGCGCGCGGACGTCAGGACGGACGCGTGTTCTTGGAGTGTTGTCGACTCGCTGCTGCCAAACGCACTTTACACGCTCGCACACCGAACAACGACGCAGGCTCGCTTGCCGTGCCTTCTCGACTCGGGTTCTCCGGCGCCGCGCGGTGTTCCCGACCTTTCGCCCGCCGGCGCAGTCGTAGGGCCACACAGGGTCACGTGGGAGGGTGGCGGGGAGGCGGAGGGGCGACACTCTGGCGCCGCGGGTGCACTCGCTGTTCCCGGGATGACGACCAGCTGGCAGTGCTTTTGCAGGCACCGGGGCAACGTCCCTCACCTTAAAGTTGACGACGTTTGACCGGGAAACGACGCGACGCCGCATTATCTCGGCTCCGTATCACCTATTCTGTCGGATTTCCAAAACGTTATTTCAGGGTCGAAAAATGTCATCTTCTTCTATGTCATCTTCTTCTTCTGTGTATATCTTCAAGGTTCATCGTCGTTGTTTTACTTTAATTTCTTCTTCGACTTCGTCGTTGTATACGTTCTATTTAATTTTTGTCTGACCCTTTACTTAGATTTTGTATCATTGCGTTTTCCACCTGCAGATATGCGTTATCGGATACACAATAGTCAACGTGAAATATACGACCGCAGACTCGACAATACAATCAACGTCAATCTCACAATCAACATAGAAAAGTAATGCTACGTCTGGAAATCTGGACAATCTGCGTGTTATGAGGTAAATATATGTGTGATGTGTGTAAAGGTTTGTATGTACGTTCATAGATTTGCAAACGAATATGTTCAAAACAGTTGGGAAAGATCCGTGTTGGGAAGACAGAGAAAGAACATAAGAAAGATCTAGTGATAGGAAGGAAGAACGTTACACGTGACATCAAAATAGTGATAACATCGCGTGATAACACTTTTTCTACATGCCCTTATTCCCGGATTCCAATTTCTTCCTCACCCGTTCTCTACGTCCACCCGCTGTTTTCCATTTACCCCTCTCCCTTCTGCTCCCATCGCGACAATCCCGTGGAATCAGGGTGCAGGCGACAAAAGTTTGCACAGCGGCTCGGGCTAAGGGAAACATCGATAAAACGGACATCAACCGTAACATCGCTCGACAAACCAGAGATAAACAGACCCCAGCGGGGGGCATGAGGCGTCACCCCGACCAGCCGATGATTACCCCGCCATCGACGATCTTTAATTAATGAGCTAATTAGCGTCGGGTGATTGCTCGGCGGAAACAGGTGAAGACGCTGTCACATTTGACAGGGGACATTCTCGACTGATGCGCTGACACTGACGGAATGACCAGATGCCGAACCTATTCACGTAAACGGGGAACATGTGTTTCCCTGCAAGCACTGTGACAATGTATGTGCATACGATACTGATATACAGTACAATTGATTGTTGATACGAAATACGTATATTGTCAATAACGCGTGTATCCCTTACAAATTCCCTACAGCACACTCATTAAAATTGCTACATCATTATACACAATAGTATTATTGGAACTAATAAAAAATGTGAATATTCGTAATTAGTAATTTTTTTTCTAAATGACTTATTAAAGGACCAGTACTCTGCTCGGTTTACGCGTACTCATGTTGACTAAAATCATAATCACTAAATAACTAACAAACAACTCATTATTAGCCAACTTGCGATATTTCTGGGCAAACCTCGCAGCAATATGTCAGACAGACAAGGCAGAGTGCAATCGACGCCATCCATGTGTATCTTTAGCCATTCTCTCCACGTCCTGTGTCTCAATGTTCTGGGTTGGGCTTATCTTTTAATGGTTCGTTGGTCGGTTTCTTGTGGGCGTCATATTTTCATGTTCCCAGACTGTTTCTTATTCCATGCCTGCTTTAGTGTTCTAGTTAGTTAATAGTAGTAGTAGTAGTAGTAGTAGAAGTAGTAGTAGTAGTAGTAGTAGTAGTAGTAGTAGTAATAGTATTGGTAGTGGTAGTGGTATTATTATTATTATTATTATTATTATTATTATTATTACTACTACTAGCAGTAGTAGTAGTAGTAGTAGTAGTAGTAGTAGTAGTAGTAGTAGTAGTAGTAGTAGTACTAGTAGTAGTAGTAGTAGTAGTAGTAGTAGTAGTAGTAGTAGTAATAGTAGTAGTATTAGTATTAGTAGTAATATTAGTAGTAGTTGTTGTTGTTTTTGTTGTTGCTGTTGTACTCAGAATAATTAATTCTTATCATCTGTATGATTTGTTTGAAAAACAAGGTGTGAAAACAATGTACCGCTTAATTTAACATTAACGATAACATTAAAAGTTATTCGAGGATTAACAAGCGATATATGAAATATACAATGTTAGGTTTCGAAATGACTCTCATATTATAGAGAAACATGATTCAGGGGAGACGTTTGTTGACGCAGGAAATAAGTTGGTCGACCATTCAAGTACCAGGGAATGTTAGAAATATGTTGCGGAAAGATATCAAGTGAAAATAAATATTTCATAATTGTTTGTAGTACAAAGTAGAGTTTCCAAATATGATCGGAATTCACGGATGTGAACGTTAACAGCACTGCACCAGGTTGTCCGGATTTAATCCTACTCAGCACCGCCCACGCGTACACACATAGCGGACGCGCGCGCTCGCCCCGTGCCATACGCTACGGCCCTTTGTTGGCGGAAGAAATACGGTTGAAACCAAGAGAGGTCTCGCATTTGTCGTTATTTTGTTGGTGTAATAAATACTCAGTTAACCGTATTATTGTTTTTGTTATTATTGTGATTGTCGATATTATTGTTATTATTATTATTATCACTACTGTTACGTCACGTGTTTGATCAAAAATAAACTATTTACGGGGTTACACGAAAATGAAGGCCGTCACAATCACCAAAGAATCGCCTCCCTACACAATACGTCGGTGTGGACTGTAAACGTGTACTATAACGAATGTTGTGCACCGACTTAGTGCAGCTGCCTGAGCTAGACAAGGATGTAACCCACGGTCGGCATTGGTTGTGTGCTGCTCTCTGGCGGACTTATTGGCTGCTCCTAGCGGAGTTGTTGGCAGGATTCTTTTAGCGGACGGCCCCAGATAATCGTTCGATTTCCTAGCCTTGACTATCCAGGTTCCGTGATGTTGCGCCACGGTTTGTCGCACGCACCATCGCCTTGATTCAAACCGTACTTTTCATTGTGACTGAAATTATGTATGCGTCCAGTTTCTGGGCGCTTACATGATTAATTATGTGATCATCCGGGGATTTGGCTGAGTCATCAAATAACTTTCATCATGCAAAATAATGTTATGGTGTAGAATCTCTATGATGTCGCTGATTGCCTGCTGGCGCTTCACGGCAACGCCTGCTGGCGCTTCACGGCAACGCCTGCTGGCGCTTCACGGCAACGCCTGCTGGCGCTTCACGGCAACGCCTGCTGGAGCTTCACGGCAACGCCTGCTGGCGCTTCACGGCAACGCCTGCCAGACTCTCTTCTCGGCGAGTTCACGAAACCGGCCGATGATTTCTTTTTGATCTCCTCTTAATGTCATCGTCTCTAGCGGTGTCAAGCTACACTTCTTAAAATGTTTTTTTTTAGATCCGAAACGAGCTTAGTTGGTCCAGTTTGCATCATGTCCAGCTATTCTTTTTACAATATGATGTCCAAGCTTATATGCATATTCGAAATGACGCATAGCCTGTTCCATTGATGTGTCCACATTATATATATATATATATATATATATATATATATATATATATATATATATATATATATATATATATATATATATATATATATATATATATATATATATATATATATATATATATATATATATATATTCATTGTCCGGCTTATATACAGATATCGCGAATTCATGTGACGTCATTCACTATTTCAGACCTCATAATCTAAGAATATTACTATTCTTTGTTTAATTGGTTATTTTCCATCTAGTTATTTTTAACCCAACCTCCGTTCTCCGGAAGATTAGGTTCAGAGCCAGGAAATTCTATTTTGATTTCTAAAAAAAACAATGCATTTTTAGCATTTAAAAACTCATATTGAGATGGATTTAGTAAATAGAAAGGTGGGTGGTACGCTAATTTGATCCAAACTTTCTCATAAACTCCGGACGATTGGGTTTCCTTCATATTTGTTGGTTTCCTAACTGTCATTTCATGAACAATAACAGTCCTACGTAAAATTAGTTCACCAATTTACTATCTTCTTTAGTGAAATATGTGCTGAAGCACCCACTCGGTCTTATCAAACAATCGATGTCTACAAATCCTGCATTGTCCTGCAGGAACCAGTGGTCCGACTGTATCTGAGACGCGAGCTTTGATTGCAGCCGTTAGAGTTGATTAAGGTAGACCAGTGTCGTGTCGTGTACAAAGCAGCTCAGTCGATCGTTATCAGTCTAACAGAACAAACGTTGATTACGAAGTGTGACAGATGTCACGAGGGTTTACGCCTTCGCCATCACAGGCGTACAGACGGGGGTCATTCGGTTCAATAACATTGCTGTCCAAAGAAAATCCTAAAATGAAAAAGACTTGTTGACATTGAACAATTCTTTATTTAGTGTAACATTGACAACAGTCGTGTCTGTTTCCTGGCGTGCAAGTGTATGAATGACAGATGTTGTTAAATGAATAAAGTTCGTATGCGAACATCTTGGCCGCTCAGTTGTATTTTAACGAACCTCCTACGTTGACAGTTATATCCAGGGGCGTCCACAAGGGATCTCAATGTGGACACACACGCACACGCACACGCACACGCACACGCACACGCAAACGCACACGCACACGCGCGCACACACACACACATATGTATATATATATATATATATATATATATATATATATATATATATATATATATATATATATATATATATATATATATATATATACATATGTATATATATGTATATATATATGTATATATATATATATCCGTATATATATATATATATGGATATATATATACATATATATACGTATATATATATACGTATATATATATATATATATATATATATATATATATATATATATATATATATATATATATATATATATAATAATTATATATATATATTTCTTCTTTCTTGCTCCTCACTGGGAAAATTCCTGCAGACGCTCCTGGTTATATTTGTTTAATTCTAATATCATATTTACTTGACATGCTGAACGCAAATTCTGCATCTTTACCGAAAGAAGAACGACATTTCAAGGACAGCTGGTTATTCCGGTCAAAACTGTCAAGACGTATTGGCAATTGTTTGTTCGCTTGGGTAAATAGTGCTGCGACACTCACCTGGGTAGAATGGATGGGGTTGGGGGTTAATACTATGCGACACTAAACTACACTACACTACACTACACTACACCACACCACACCACACCACACCACACCACACCACACCACACTACACCACCCCACCCCACCCCACACCACACCATACTACACCTCATCACACCACACCACACCGCACCACACCACACCACACCACACCACACTACACTACACTACAATACACCACACTACACCACATTAAACTACACTACAACAAACCACATCATACTACACCACACTACACCACACCACATCACACCACACTACACTACACTACACTACAATACACCACACTACATCACACACTACACTACACTACACTACATTACACCAAACCACATCATACCGCACCACTCCACACCACACTAAACTACCCTACACTACAATACAACACACTACATCACACTACACTATACTACCCTACACTACACCACACCACACCACACCACACCACACCATACCACACCACACTACACTTCCCTACACTACATTAAACTACCCTACACTGCACTGCACTACACTACACTACACTACACTACACTACACTACACTACACTACACTACACTACACTACACTACACTACACTACACTACACTACACTACGTTACACTGCACTACACTTCTTTACTACACTACACTACACTACACTACCCTCTACTAAACTACACTACACTACACTACACTACACTACCAAACACTACACTACCCTACACTACTACACTACACTACACTACACTACACTACACTACATTACACTACACTACACTACACTACACTACACTACACTACACTACACTACTACACTACACTACACTACACTACACTACACTACACTACACTACACTACACTACACTACACTACACTACACTACACTACACTACACTACACTACACTACACTACACTACACTACACTACACTACACTACACTACACTACACTACACTACACTACACTACACTACCCTACACTACTACACTACACTACACTACACTACACTACACTACACTACATTACACTACACTACACTACACTACACTACACTACACTACCCTCTACTACACTACACTACACTACACTACACTACACTACCAAACACTACACTACACTACACTACACTACACTACCAAACACTACACTACCCTACACTACTATACTACACTACACTACACTACATTACACTACACTACACTACACTACACTACACTACACTACACTACACTACACTACACTACACTACACTACACTACCAAACACTACACTACCCTACACTACTACACTACACTACACTACACTACATTACACTACACTACACTACACTACACTACACTACACTACACTACACTACACTACACTACCCTACTCTACTACACTACACTACACTACTACACTATACCACACTACGCTACACTATACTACACTACACTACACTACACACTACAAATTTTCTAGCCCTTCATTCACTGGATGCATAGCTTTCTCAACAACAGACCCCCAATATATGAAGGCTGGCAGCAACATCTCCCCCAACATCACCACGACTACCGGGCGCCCCAAGGGTGGGTTGGGAGTTCGATTCTCTACTCCCTGTACACCAACGACATCAGGAGCGAATGTGACTCTAATGTCCTGATTAAATACTCGGACGACGCAGCAGTAGTGGCCTGAATGAATCAGGCTAGTTCCTCGATTATGAGAACACTGTCTCTGTGATATCAGTGTGGTGCAAGGAAAATTTCCTAGAACTGAATGTGTGCAATACAAAGGAACTCTGCACTGATTTCCGCTCCAGCGGCCTGTTTGATGGACCACTATGTATTGGTGGTGGGGCTGTGGAGGTAACGGACACCTTTAAATATCTCGGTGTAACACTTGATAACAAGCTGACGTTTGGTCCCCGTGTTCAAGGTATATAGAAAAAGTGGCAACAAAGACTTCTTTACCTGTTACGGAAACTGATATCGTTTCATGTTAACCCCAAACTTCTACCCTTGTTGTAGGAGTATCATAGAGTCAGTGTTGACATATTGTAGTATCTGTTTTTCCCTGCTATGTCTGTCTCAAACAAAAACATGCTTCTCCGCATCTACAAAACTGATTCCAAGATCATAGGCCTCCCCATCCATCCTGTCTCTCAGCTGTGATTACTTTTATTAACTCATTTCATGTATGCATTACTTTTATTAACTCATTTCATGTATGCATTACTTTTATTAACTCATTTCATGTATGCATTACTTTTATTAACTCATTTCATGTATGCATTACTTTTATTAACTCATTTCATGTATGCATTACTTTTATTAACCACGCTTAACATTTTATCCTCTTTACCGCTGATGTTCAGCAAGCAGAATACAATTATCCAATGTTTTATTGGACAATAAACTCGCATCGTATCGTACACTACACTGTACTGGACTGCACGACACGACACGACACGACACGACACGACACGACACGACACGACACGACACGACAATACACTACAATACAATACAAAACAAAACAATACAACATAATGTGCGTGCGTGTACGTGCATGCGAGAGCTTTTGTGTGTATGTGTGCGTATAAATGTTTATATATTCTATTATACCAGCCCTGCTATTATAATTGTTCTTCGATAAGTCGATACGACATCAACGCCAGTCAACAATGACGCCGCTCGACCGTCCACAAGAGCAAGGAGCCGGCGTCTTGGTGGTTGTACGCTTCAGCAGAAAATATACCAGGACTTTACGAGTTGTTGCTCTTATTTATTCTCGCGATTGCAATGTAGCCCACGTAACATGCATAGTATTTTCGCGATTGCAGTGTAGCCCACGTAACATGCATAGTATTTTCGCGATTGCAGTGTATCCCACGTAACATGCATAATATTTTCGCGATTGCAGTGTAGCCCACGTAACATGCATAGTATTTTCGCGATTGCAGTGTAGCCCACGTAACATGCATAGTATTTTCGCGATTGCAGTGTAGCCCACGTAACATGCATAGTATTTTCGCGATTGCAGTGTAGCCCACGTAACATGCATAGTATTTTCGCGATTGCAATGTAGCCCACGTAACATGCATAGTATTTTCGCGATTGCAGTGTAGCCCACGTAACATGCATAGTATTTTCGCGATTGCAGTGTAGCCCACGTAACATGCATAGTATTTTCGCGATTGCAATGTAGTCCACGTAACATGCATAGTATTTTCGCGATTGCAGTGTAGCCCACGTAACATGCATAGTATTTTCGCGATTGCAGTGTAGTCCACGTAACATGCATAGTATTTTCGCGATTGCAGTGTAGCCCACGTAACATGCATAGTATTTTCGCGATTGCAGTGTAGCCCACGTAACATGCATAGTATTTTCGCGATTGCAATGTAGCCCACGTAACATGCATAGTATTTTCGCGATTGCAGTGTAGCCCACGTAACATGCATAGTATTTTCGCGATTGCAATGTAGTCCACGTAACATGCATAGTATTTTCGCGATTGCAATGTAGCCCACGTAACATGCATAGTATTTTCGCGATTGCAATGTAGCCCACGTAACATGCATAGTATTTTCGCGATTGCAGTGTAGCCCACGTAACATGCATAGTATTTTCGCGATTGCAATGTAGCCCACGTAACATGCATAATATTTTCGCGATTGCAATGTAGCCCACGTAACATGCATAGTATTTTCGCGATTGCAATGTAGCCCACGTAACATGCATGGTGTAGTCTTCAGTAATGCGCCAAACAAAATTGTACAATAGAAGTCGTGCCTGCCTCTTGTCGACACCGCTGTCTCCTGGGCAGAGACTGAAACTTGAAGGTGGCGTCATTATCACTGGATCTAAGGAATAGTTACATCAATGACTATTCGGGTGACGGCGGCGAAGCGACGTCGAACCCGTTTCCGACCGACTAGAATATCTCACTGCACAACGCGAGTTTGTGTGAGAGTCAACGCGACCTGCGCTTGCTCGTCTACGTGCACAGGGGTCATGTCTACGTGCACAGGGGTCACGCCTCAGTTAGACTTCCTGGTGTGTTGCACGAACGTCTACGTGCATGGGTCACGCCTCAGTTAGACTTCGTGGTGTGTTACACGAACGTCTACGTGCAGGGGTCACGCCTCAGTTAGACTTTGCGGTGTGTTACACGAACGTCTACGTGCAGGGGTCACGCCTCAGTTAGACTTCCTGGTGTGTTACACGAACGTCTACGTATACAGGGGTCATGCCTCAGTTAGACTTCCTGGTGTGTTACACGAACGTCTACGTGCACAGGGGTCATGCCTCAGTTAGACTTCCTGGTCTGTTACACGAATGTAGGGCACAGTCATTTTAGATATGTGTAATTTAAAAAAAATCATATCACCTGACATAACTGCATTTGAGCAGACACATTGGCAGGTTTGCTGGTAGAACATGTTGGCAGTGTAACTGTGGATTTTTAGATGATTTCAATAGGCGGAAGGATTTTTAGCAATTTTTTCGCCACAAGGTACGTGTGCGTAGTAATGTATGCAGAACTTTGTAAACCTTGACGGGTATGGCACGTTCAGGCATTTTAAGAGTTAGAAATATGTGAGTTTGACTATTTTGATATGCTGACTTCAATCAGCATATCAATGAGATGATGACAACGGCAGGTAAGAAGTTTCAGAATTTTTTATGATCTCGTTTTCTTATAATCGTGCAAAACGTTAACATGGTCACCAATGGGAAACGTAACAGTAGGCTGAACCCCACAGTGCGCCAGGGAATCTCGCGAAACGTGATGCCATCCGCGCCACGCGACCCGGCAGTGCACGGTCCCGTACTAGACCCAGCTCGTCTTCATGCTCGGCCAGACAAGTGACCGAAACTTGCAGGTGTAACGACCTGATATTGCTACCCTTGTCATCCTAATAAACATGCGCGCGCGCACAATGAACTCGCAAATACTAACCACCAGCATCTTCACGTGAACAAAAGCAGTCGCGCCACCTGCCGATCACCATTTTGATCGGATGATGGCGCCACATGTATCATTCGTGCCACTACGAAATTCTCTACGAGAGTGTTGTGATAAAATGTACCACATTAATAATGTTCCGTACTTTGTGACAACGAGAGATTTAGTCTGTCTGGATATTGGACCGAAAAGCAAGACACGCATTCACGAACTCTTGCAGACGCTCAATAAAACCTTCCAATTCTACAAGCCCGTAATTAGAAATCAAGGGGTCGAAGATATCGTTACAGACATTATGGAAATGTCCGAGAAATTTCATAACAATCAAGATGGTACATGAATTTTAAAAATATGACGAGTAACACTTGACTGGGGATGATATATATCTATGTGAATATGCATAAATGAATTTTTTTTGCTACATTATAAATATTACATGCTACAAAATATATTAAAATGCGCCGTGAATACAGTGAATATGTGTAAAAAAAATGGGTAGCATTTTATTTTGCAGAAATCAGTTGAGGATGAACATCGCCAACGCGGAGACATCGTGCAGGGTGATTGTGTGGACACGTACAGGAACCTAACCATGAAGGCTGTGATGACCCTTAAGTGGGTTGTGGCGCACTACAAGAACGCTGCTTTCTTCCTAAAGTCTCACGACGACGCGCTCTTCAATATCTTTGACTGGATGAGAGCAGCCGAGACTGCAGCTCGCGATCACACACGCCTCATAATGTGCGTCGACTAGAAGGCGGGTACGATGCCGATAATCCGCAACCCGAATAACTGCACGAAGTTGTGCGTAGGTTTCGACGAGTTTCCCGGACAGACACGGTTCCCACAGCACTGCTCCGGTATAGGTACTTATGTTGCAATATCAAATAATGCGTCTATGCTATAAATCAGAGTTGCAACTATATTTTGTATTTCTTTGCACCTACATGTACGTTTCGGGTGTAGATTGAACTTTTGTAGTGTTACGTAATGTCTCTGCTAAACCGAGACTACTTGTGTGCACTTATCCACACTTTAACTATTGTAGTAATAGGCCTTTAAAGCAAAACGAAAGTAATGTTTCTTGGGGAAATACACCTAAAATAGCTATAAAAAAATAATCATTTGCAACTACTATCAAGAATATCACGCTAGCGGTTTTCTTAGAATTTGTTCTAAAAGCAGGACATTTTGGTCATATCTCATTCAAAGCAGGATATTTTGGTCATACCTCAATCATACTGGGGTTGACATGGTCATATCCCAATCATACTGTGGGCTGACATGGTCATATCCCAATCATACTGGGGGCTGACATAGTCATATCCCAATCATACTGTGGGCTGACATGGTCATATCCCAATCATACTGTGGGCTGACATGGTCATATCCCAATCATACTGGGGCTGACATGGTCATATCCCAATCATACTGGGGCTGACATGGTCATATCCCAATCATATTGTGGGCTGACATGGTCATATCCCAATCATACTGGGGCTGACATGGTCATATCCCAATCATACTGTGGGCTGACATGGTCATATCCCAAACATAATGGGGGTTGACAAGGTCATATCCCAATCATACTGGGGGCTGACATGGTCATATCCCAATCATACTGTGGGCTGACATGGTCAAATCCCAATCATAATGGGGGTTGACAAGGTCATATCCCAATCATACTGGGGGTTGACATGGTCATATCCCAATCATATTGGGTGTGACATGGTCATATCGCAATCATACATAAAAGACATGTTTATTGGGCGACCAATAAGCGCTCGATATTTTTAAGAAATCGACTTAAGATGAGACGCATCAAATGCCTTCGACCGAAATCGAAGGACGTCGGAAGCAACGCAAACTCTCAGTCAAGCTAACTGATAAAGTGAGAATTGGAGAAGTTTAGTCAACAAAGGTCAACATATTTTGCATAACTAGAATTGATATGCAAACAACATGGCCATATCCTACTGGCAAATATCATAAGACGAGGTGTTTACAAATATTTTTTCGTTTGGTTAGCCAATATTGCCAGATTACGACACTCGTGACGCAGGGCTATCTTAATTTAAGATGCTGTGTGTACAGGGTTTTTCTAGTAAACCACTGGCATGATATTCTTGATTGTAGTTCCAAATGGTTAGGTTCTATTAATTCTTATATGTGTACAGGCCAACAACCATGATGTTTGTTTCATTTTAATATGTATCTCTTGATAGCGTCGTTTCAATGCCTTAATAATGCCTGAACAGTCAAAACAATGGAAGTCAATTTTGATCTGCACCACGTGGTTGGATGAATATGTGTCTACTACACTAACTTCTAACACAAGAACATTGACTTTCATTGTTCTGATCCCTCGACAGATAGGTTGAATCTAAACGATTAAATCCCATTTGTGTGTATGTCGGAAGTTAGTCTAATAGACGCATATCCCACCAACCACATGCTGAAAATAAAAATTGACTTTCAATGTTTCAACTCTTCAGCAGTGATATATTGGTCAACAAAGCAAATGTTACTCCATTTCATTTCATAAGCTGTAACGACGTCCCCGGAAGTCGTCTCCGAAATGTACATCGCTGTGAAGACGCCTTTCTTCTGGATCGACGATGTCTGTCTGACCGGAATTTTGTGAAACCGAAAGTAATTATGAAGCACTACAGAGACATGACTGCACAGCCGACGAAACTCTTGGCACCCGAACCAAACGCTGACAGGCGTGAGTGTGGATGTTAATGTTACGCAGGCATCAAATGTCCGGACTTGTGTCTTTCGGTAACAAAACAAACTTTGTTGATGCGTTAGATATATCATACTTTCCACATTGCTGTGAACTGTTTAACTGTGTCCGAACTAAGGCGATATTTCTTTACGTCGTTCGTCATTTTACCTGTATGCGTTTCATTAAACTCTTCTTTTTGGGAATGTTTTGGTATCTATAAGAGAACGTGTCTAATCTACCCCTTTCTAGAACGAAGAGAAGAGATACTGAGCTAATTCTAAAATGAGATATCTTAGTTAAGAAAAACGCCTAATAGTGTGTGGCTTGGTAACATTTAGATACCTGGAGATTAAGAGTATACCAAACGAAAAAGGACGTTTACTGAATGACTATGAAGATATATTAATATAAGCATTTTAACTTAAGGAAGGTATAGCAGATCTACAGTGCACGCACCTAGTAGCTTTAGAGAAACGTGCATATTTGATATAAGAAAGTATTTATTCTCACAGAGGAAGATAAACAATTGGAACACATTGTCGACTGATTGTATTGGGGGTCGTCCCATCACTTCTCAAAGTCCAACCGTATAATGTTTAGTATTAGTTCAGACCCGCCCCCTCAATACGTGGCGTGGAACATAAGATAACGCGCATATTGACAACCAGAATGCATTCGTTTGTCCCGCGATACATGGCGACGACCAAACCACCGCCACCAATACAAGATTTAACAAGATTTAACAAGATTTGCCATCCAAGCCAAAGGCCCAGATGGCAAGTGGACAAGGAAGCCATTGGCTTATCGAGAGTCCAACAATGTTCATCTACTTATAACCCGCCCTCCTGAGATATGTGTCAACCTTGTTTTTAAACATATTTACGCTGCTAGCAGTTACACAATCTGTAGACAATTTGTTCCATTCATTTATTGTCCTCTGTGAGAAAGAGTGCTTCCTGATGTCCAATCTACATTGATCCTTTACTAATTTTACCTCATGTCCTCTAGTTCTGCTATCCTTCTTGAGTGAGAAAAACATATTTCTAGCAATATTTTCATACCCATTCAATATCTTAAAAACTTCAATCTGATCTCCCCTTAACCTCTTTGTCTCTAGAGTTGTTAAACCACATTCTTTCAGGCGTTCTTCATAAATAAGGTCTCTCAGTTCTGGAATCATTTGAGTTGCTCTCCTTTGTATGCGTTCAAGCGTATCTATGTCCTTCTTACGATATGTTCTCCATGCTTGTATACAGTATTCTAAATGAGGTCTAACTATTGCTTTATAAAGATGTATAATTAACTTTTTTCTCTTGTATGTTATGTTTCTTCTAATCAATCCAAGAATTTGATTACCATTTGAAGCTGCAATACCACACTGCTCTGAAACTTTCATATCAGCGTTTATTGTAACTCCTAAGTCCTTTTCTTTTACAGTAGTACCCAGAACAGTATCTCCCATTTTATAGTTTACATTCAAGTTCCCATGTCCTGTATGTAGGATTTACATTTCCCAAAATTGAACAGCATCTGCCATTTCTCAGACCATTTCACTAATCTGTCTAGATCGTTTTGTAAATGTTGTTTATCACCATCAGTATTAACCTTTCTAAACAGTTTTGTGTCATCCGCAAATTTCAGTACGTTACTTGTTATACTGTCGTCAAAGTCATTGATATATATTAAGAATAATATAGGTCCTAATACTGATCCTTGAGGTACCCCACTCAAAACCGATTTCCAATTTGAAACTTCTCTATCTACTACAACTCGTTGTCTTCTGTCAGTAAGCCATTGTTCTATCTAGTCAGTTATGCTATCCCCGATACCATGGGCTTTACATTTAAGTAGTAATCTTTGATGTGGCACTTTGTCAAAAGCTTTCTGAAAATCTAAGTAGATAATATCTACTGGCGATCCCACGTCTATCCACTTAGTGATTTCTTCCAAAAAACATAACATATTTGTTAAGCATGACCTCGCTTTAAGGAATCCATGTTGAGATGAATTTAATAATTCATGCTTAACGAGGAAGTCCACCATATGGACTTTAATTAACCTTTCTAATAATTTACAAATCACTGACGTTAAACTCACTTTTCTGTAATTTTCTGACTTATTTATATATGTTTGCTTCTTTCCATTCAAACGGAACAACTCCCTCTTTTAATGACAAGTTGAATACTCTTGCAAGTGGTATACTAATTTGTTCTACTGTTTCCATTAGTAATTTTGGAGGAATCCCATCCACTCCCGGTGATTTGTTATCCTTCAAAGCCTTTATTTTCTTAGCTACCAATTCTGGAGTTACAACTAACGGACCTAAATAGTCAGACTTAGCCTCCTGAAATTTAGCACCAGCAACTGGTAATGAACTAATATCTTCTTTGGTAAACACTGAACTGAAGTAACCATTTAGGTCTTCTGCCATTAAAAACCCCTGTGATATTACATTTCCAGCACTGTCTTCTAGAGGTCCAACCTTGTCTTGTACGTTTTGTTTACCCCTGACATATGCATACAAACTTTTGCTGTCATTTGTTATGTTACATGCTAGTTTTTGCTCATAGCTTCTTTTAGATTGTCTGATTTCAGTTGTAGCTGCATTAAGTGCCTCTTTGTAATTTGCATAGTCTTCTTCCTTTCTGGTACACCTATAAACCCTCCACATAGTTTGTTTTGACACTATTTTTCTAATAGCCTCTTTTTCTTTCTACACCGTTTTCCTTTTTTTTGGAAGGGAACAAATTTATCGATGATACTCTCAATTTCTTTTTTTTTTAATATTCCAACATTCAATTGCGGTCTTATTCATCAGCTTGTTATTCCAATCTAGCTTTGCTAAGTATTTTCTCATATCTTTATAGTTACCTTTGTGGATGTTTCTCTTGTACGTTTTCTTATTTTTACTTTCTGACTTTACATTGATGTCAAAATGTATTTGATTATGGTCACTGTTACCCAATGGTTCAAATATTTTTACATTGTCCACTAATTCTTTTTGTGATGACAAAACTATATCTAATACATTTTCTCCCCTGGTTGGTTCTAGCACGTGCTGAGTAAGAAAGCTATCCTGGATTAAAAATAGAAATTGCTGGTCCTCAATCCCTGTGCTCTCTAGAGAATTCCATTGTATGTGTCCATGGTTAAAATCTCCCATTATGACACAATCCCCTTTACTAACTTCCTTTATAGCGTTTTTTATTTTTGTGTTGTTCTCTTCGTTTATGTTTGGACTTCTGTAAACTAATCCAACAGTTAATTTTGAATTTCCTGAAACAATTCTGCACCAAACAGCTTCATCGCAATCTGCTTCCCTTTCTAGTTTTATTTCATAAGCCTGAATAGATTCTTTAACATATAAAATAACTCCCCGCCCCTTCTTCCTATTCGATCTTTCCTAAACATTACGTATCCTGTCAGTCCCAATTCAGCATCTGATATATATGTGTTGGCGCATGATTCAGTTATACCAATTATGTGAGGGTCAATATCTTCTACCATAATGTTTAATTCGTTTTTCTTATTTACTATGCGCCTTGCATTTAAACATACGCATCTATAACCTTTTTCAGAGATGTTTTTCGGATGATTTAATATTGGTTTATCTGTGCTAGTGGCCTCTTGTTCTGCTTGAGACACATCTAGGTACCCCCCCTGCACTTCTAGTTTAAACAATGTTTACTTCCAAAAATATTTGTCATTGTACCCGTGTCACTATCTACTGCTGCTGACAGTTTGTCCGCGAATACTGCCGCCCCCTTTCCACTTAGATGAAGCCCATCCTTCATGTACATATCAGCCCTCCCAACAAAACTTCCCCATAAATCCACAAATCCAACTTCCTCTTCCCTACATAGCTTCTGGACTAACATGTTAATTGCCATCCCCCGACAATTTCGATATTTGTGACCCCTCCTGCCCATTACAGGTAAAATCCCTGACAGTATTACCTGCTCAACCCGCTTCTGTTTTAGTGTTCTGACAACTGCCTATATTTCCTAACTATGGCAGTTGTACCCTCCCTCTCTACGTTATTTGTCCCTACGTGTACTAAAACAGATCCACCCTTACCCGAACGATGTTTTTTACCCTCTCAGTTATCGCCTGTATTTTGGCTCCAGGCAAGCAGACCACCACATCATCTCCCTTGTTTAAGACTCTGTCGGTCTTCCTAACTATTGAATCCCCTACAAACACCCTCGCTCTCTTCCTCACCCCCTCTATCACTGCTGCAGAATAAATCTTCCGTTCGATCCCTTCCATCACATTCTGTCCTGACCCCTTCCCTCCTGTCTCCCCCACTTCTCACTCCTTTGCTCTTGTCTCTCCCACTCCCCTCTCCTTCACTCCGGTTGTTTTCCCTCCCGTCTCCCCCACTCCCTTCTCCTTCCCTCATGTCTCCCCAACTCCCCTCTCCTTCACTCCGGTTGTCTTCCCTCCCGTCTCCCCCACTCCCTTATCCTTCCCTCCGGTTGTCTTTCCTCCCGTCTCCCCCACTCCTTTCTCCTTCCCTCCTGTCTTCCCTACTCCCCTCTCCTTCACTCCGGTTGTTTTCCCTCCCGTTCCTTTCCTTCCCGTCTCCCTACGACCTGTCACCTTCCCTCCTCTCAGCTTCCTCCCAGGCTGAGGTGAGCTCTCCCTAGCATATCTTGTGTCTTTCCCCACTTTATCGTCTATTGTTCCCCTTACCTTATTAATTCGATAAATATACTTATCAGATTATTATGGGGCGCGACGGCTCGGCGGTCGGAGCGCCGGACTTTCGGTCGATGGGATCGATGCTCCAGTCCTCCTGTCGCCGTTTCGAAACTTGGGCAATTTTCTTCATCCCACTTTGCCCGTGTCTTTCGGAAGAGACACTATAGGGGTCAGACCACAGTTGAGAATTGCATTGGTGGCCATGTTAACGTTTTGTCCAATTATAAGAAAATGTGACCATCAAAAATACTGAAAATTTTCTACAGCAACTGCCATCATCTCATTGATATACATACCAAATTTTAGCAAAATCACATACTTACAGCTCTTTTAAATCGCCCCGACGTGCGATGCCTATCAATTTTGACAAAAATAGCCATGTATTCATGCGCCCACGTGGCCCATAGCAGAAAAATTCCCATAAATCCCTCCGCCAGTTAAACTCTTTTAAAAATGCACTGTTTTACAGCCAATAGCTTCTACAAACAAACCTGTGAATATTCC
>BSQZ01000043.1:5762500-5792500 GCA_033239005.1 Lamellibrachia satsuma | reverse complement strand
GGTTTAAGAAAGCCAGGTACAACGTGCCAATAGAAAGGATTTATATAGTTATGTCAACAAAGCTTGTGACCTATGTTGCGTGACAGACTTCATCCAGATAAACAACCTCGCAGTCTGCTAGTTTCTAGCGCCTCTGCTCATAAATCCGCTCAGTGCGCTACAAAGTCCGTAGAATGTTGTCATTCTTGGAAACGCGGAGCACAAAAACAAAAGCACATCCGTTTTGTTTACTGCCGGTTGGGTAGATGGAGGTCACCACGTGAAACTGCTGTTGCTGATAAACTCGCTGTCCACGACACTGGCAGTAGAACACACTCTATCACAACAGCCCATCAACGGAGCGAGTGTATGTTCACAGCATGGCCTCTAGGCGCCGAGTACAAAATGTATACTATTGTAAGGTCGCTGTACGCCCAATAATGTACCATTTGAAGCTTATGCGCGCTCTACCACAACAGGAACCTATATAACTTCTCACGGACAGATTATGCACCACACGTAGAATTTTGCAAAAATACAAAGCATGGCACTTGCAATGACAGCCTCCCACAGCAGTATTCATCCTTTCAATAGGGGAATTCCGCCTTGACGGACAGATATTACGCTGCACAGAATAGCACAGAGATAACACTGTACATAATCCAGGCTTTAGTGGTTTCTGTATACACCGACCTCTGGCGGACACCCCAAACAACATTTGTAGTTTATATTCAGCCAGCGCAGCCGGTGACGAAACTGTGAACGATATAAGAGGATTTAGCTGTATATCAAATGCACTCGCGTCGTCTTAGTAGTGAGATATATTCGATATATTCTTAAGATGATGTCATTAAGAATCGGACAAATGTCTGAGGAGATCGCCGTCACAGCACGTCCTTACCTTACATTGGGATACCTGTCGATGGTTCTGATCGTAGCATCCGATCTAGTAAAGGTGAAGGTACGTTCTTATATAGCGCGGTATCCGGTCCATAGGACTGCTCAAAGCGCTTTACACTTCACCCCCTGGCAGACCTGTTCATTCCAAGGCCATCTCAACTTCTTTGGGAAGTATTCAGCCAATATGCAATTGCTGCGCGAAGGCTATTCGTTCACATATCCACCACTGTCTGTATTGCCAGGTACTCATTTATACAGCTGAGTGAATTGTGGCAACGTGGGGTGATCAAACTTGCCAAAGGTTCGACGCGACCTTCTAACCGGTATGCTATCGCGCCCCACAAATAGTGACCCAATTGTGAGACATTCTTCTTCAGACTGTATTAATACTTCATTGTTTCCGATTCCAGTTGTTAGTGGTGCTTCACAATCATATATATCGTCTGGGTTAACCCAAATTGATGTAAACGCTTTTCCAATGAGTTAATCTAGTTGGCTTGTTGGCCTATCACTGACTCTGGTAGGCTATTCTACGGCTTAGCCACTCCAGCAGAGAATACACTATTTCTTTTATTTAAATTTGACCTTTTGCGAAAATAATGCGCAACAGTGATAGGGAATAGGGGTATAGCATAGGAGTTTCACATCGGATGGGTGGAAGTTCGTTAACTTGACCCTATATTCTTATCCTTTTGTGAACTATAAAAACAGATTGGTTAAAATGACCAGGATATTGGCTAAATTCAACCAATCTGGTTGGTAGATATGTGTCCAGTCAATCTCTTGGTTAAAACAACCAATCTTAAATGGTTACTAGTTGACCAATATACTGGTTAAGACAACCAACATTGGGCCAACCAGTTATATTACTAATCTAATGTACTAATACATGCACAATAAGCATGGCATCAGGAAACAATAATTAAAACATTAGTTGCAGGCGTAACCAATGTGATTGGTTACCGGAAAACCATCGTATCGGTCACTAGTTGAACAATATATTGGTTAAAACAACCAACATTGGGCCAACCAATTAGATTGGTTGTTCTCCAAGCCAATCTGTTTTTAGAGTGTATGATGTGTGATTTGCGAAAGCATGTCTGTTGTCAGTCAGATACTGAATTTTACGACGTTTAATATGTTTTCATCCATACGTTGTTCAACAAGCACATGAAACGTCATAATGGACTGTAATCGTGGTCCAACCGACTGACTACCCGTCTATCGACGTAAACCTCCTCGAGTGATGGATGGAACGAGTTGTGTTCGGGATGGTTGCAATAACCGCAGAATACGCAAGTTAAGTTTGTCCTTCCTCCAATATCTGTAATGCAAATGTTTCCATGCATGTTTGCAAAGTACCGTAGCCGATATTCATAATTCATTCATAGGCGAAATAAGATTTAACAAGATTGCCATCCAAGGCAAAGACCCAGATATCAAGTAGACACGGAAGAAACGATCTTTCTTGAGAGAGAAAAAATAGTTCTATCAATATTTTCATACCCATTCAATATCTTAAAAAATTCAATTTGATCTCTTCTTAACCTCCTTGTCTCTAGGGTTGTTAAACCACATTCTTTTAGACGTTCTTCATAACTAAGGTCTCTCGGTTCTGGAATAATTTTAGTTGCTCTCCTCTGTATCCGTTCAAGTGTATTTACATCCTTCTTACGATATGGTATCCATGCTTGTATGCCGTATTCTAAATGAGACCTAAATATTGCTTTATACAGAGGCATAATTAGCTTTTTCCTTGTATGTTATATTTCTCCTAATCAGCCCAAGAATGTGGTTACCCTTTGAAGCTGCCATACCACACTGCTCTGAAACTTTTGTATCAGCACTTATTGTTGCTCCTAAGTCCTTTTCTGTTACGGTAGTACACTTGCACCTAGAACAGTATCTCTCATTTTATTGTTTACATCCAAGTTCCCGTGTCCTGTCTGTAGCCATTTGCACTTACCCAAACTGAATAACATCTGCCATTTTTCAGACCTTTTAGCTAATTTGTCTAGATCGTAAATGTTGTTTATCATCATCATTTTTAACCTTTCTAAACATTGCTTCTTTATATTATCGTCCAAGTCATTGATATATATATATATATATATATATATATATATATATATATATATATATATATATATATATATATATATATATATATATATATATATATATATATATATATATTATATATATATATATATATATATATAATATATATATATATATATATATATATCATATATTAAGAATAATAAAAGTCATAATACCGATCCTTGTAACACCCCACTCAAAACTGATTTCCAGGTAGAAAGCTCCCCATCTACTACAACACACTGTCTTCCGTCAGTCAGCCATTGTTCTATCCAGGTCTTGTTAGTCTCACTCAAAACTGTGTTTATGCCATCCCTGATACCATGGGCTTTTAATTTAAGTAGTAATATTTGATGTGGCATTTTGTCGAATGCTTTATGAAAGTCCAAGTAGATAATATATACTGATGATCCCTTATTTATTAACGTAGTGATTTCTTCCAAAAAGACATATTTTGTAAGCATGACCTCGCTTATAGGAATCCATGTTGAGTTGGATTTATGCCTAACAAGGAAGTCCACCATATGGTCTTTACATTTCCTTTCAAATAATTTACAAATCACTGATGCTAAACTCACTGGTCTGTACCCTTCTGACTTATTTCTCGAACCTTTTTTAAGTAATGGTATAAGATGTTTGCTTCTTTCCATTCAAAAGGAACCACTCCCACTTCTTTTAGATTTTCTCATTTCTGTCGTAGCTATATTAAGTATAATTTGTGTAGTCTTCATCCTTTCTTGTACACCATCTTGTATAAAACCTCCACATAGTTTGCGTGTACGCTGTTGTTCTAATAGCTTCTTTTTCTAGACCGTTTTCCTTGTGTTTTGTCAAGTTAACAAATTGTTCAATAATGCTCTCAATTACATATTTTAGAATGTCCCAACATTCAATTGCGGTCTTAGTCCTCAGCATGTTATTCCAATCTAGCTTAGCTAAGTATTTTCTCATATCTTTATTTTACCTTCGTGGAAGTTTCTCGTGTATTTCTTTTAATTTTTACTTACTGATTTTACTTTCTGATTTGACTTGATGTGTGCCTCAGCATGACAGACTAACAAGAATTGAGTGAATGTGTGCGTGCGTGAATGCGTGCGTGTGTGTGTGCGTGCGTGTGTAGAAAGTTGCTTTGCTAGTCTACATTTCTTAAACTATTTAACTGAAGAAAACGACCAACGAAACGAAATCGTCTAAAGGAAACCACGATACTCATTACCCTAATTGTCCTGTTAAAGTGCGTTATATGAAATCGTGACTTGTCATAAATGTGTTTCCTATGCCAGCCCACTGGAAGCAGTCAACTCGGCTTTCGTCTGAGCCGCTGCAGTAGCAGTGGACCCTGGCCCTCGACCACTGGTCGAGCAATGCCAGCAGACATTGCTGCAGGTACGTGCGCGTTTTGTGAAGGTCCAGAAATACGCTCCACATTCCATACAGTATAGCGACTGGTTCTGTCTAACTGGTATCTTAATATAGACGCTCAAGTTATGATGGTCATTGTTTCGTTGCGCGTCCCGTGTGCAGTACAGACACATCGCTGGATACGTGGATACGTCGTGTCATATTGCATACCAGGTTTTATTGGTTATGTACACCAAATATATCATTCTCTCACGTGGGAAGCCCTCATAGACTGCATAAAATCATGCACGCACGCACGCACGCACGCATGCACGCACGCACGCACGCACGCACGCACGCACGCACACACACACACACACACACACACACGATATACAGTTTAATCATGTACTACAGTGTACATTATGATGTGCATCATTCCTGTGATGAAGTCATGTTGTTTATGCGTTATGCTCATTAGCAAAGCTTTCTGCCACGCAAAATGTCACTGCGACCTTCATCAGCGACTTCATCAACCTTCACAGTCAGCTTTACTTCTCTTGAAGACTGGAGACAGTTGCAACCTTCCGTCTACATGTGTACAGTGTCTGACCTCAATTATTCTTGATTGATGTCTTCTGTGAAAACTAACTTCGCCTGTCACCTGAGGGTCATGTCACCCGAGGGTCATATCACCCGAGGGTCATGTCATCCGGATTGTCAGCATCTTTTTTCTCGATTCGTTGACTTGTCTTTAATCTTGATCCTGTATAAACATTTTAGCTGGCTGGTCTTATACCTATTTTGTTTATTTAGCCATCCACTTCCTATCTGTGTTTTGCTTTGGAAGGCAATTTTGTTCAATCTTGTATGTATGTTAAACACGGAAAGAAGAAGGACTACGGTACTCGAAGTATAGTGTTAGTAAAAGAACAGTGAATATTGGATATCAGAAAATATGAATATTTTCTCCCGGAGGACGACAAACGAACAACGCGTTTTGTGATTGTACAAACGAAAGAACAACGTTTCTTGTGATTGTACAAACGAAGGAACAACGTGCCTTGTGATAGTACAAACGAAAGAAACGTGTCTTGTGAAGAAACGAAGAAACAACGTATCTTGTGATTGTACAAACGAAGGAACGGCGTGTCTTGTGATTGTACAAATGCAAGCAATGTTTAATTTTTAAAAACAGAATTGAGAAATATCTCGTTAGGTACATATAAATAATTGTTGGAGTCTCCATAAGTCAATTTGTTCATTTACCATCTGGATGTTTTGTTTTGGATGGCAATCTTGTTAAATCTGACTATACGATGAGTCCATTTCTCTCAGTCTCTTCCAAGCTCACATTTTAATTTATAACATGAAAGACGTGTGTCTATCGTGAGGTTACTCTAGAAAACTAGCATCATATAAATGCTCTCAAAGTATTGATTTCCAAGCCACCACGCTGACGCATCACACGCTCTAGCAAAGAAGGACCCGTGGCTTTGCAGCTCAACCTTATCTGATTTCTCACAAATAACAGTATCTTCTCTCCAATCGAGTTCTTTATAATTGAAATGTCTCACTGCCTCGTCATGTGTTGCCGCAATCTTATTCATGCCACGTGTCAGCTGACGCAGTTTCTCATCATGCGGATTTCAGCTATCCGGATTTATCTGAATTGGATTGGATGCATACATGCATGCATGTATGTATGTATGTATATATGTATGTATGTATGTATGTATGTATGTATGTATGTATGTATGTATGTATGTACGAACGTACATACGTATGTATGTATGTATGTATGTATGTATACACGTATGTATGCACGTATATATATATATATATATATATATATATATATATATATATATATATATATATATATATATATATATATATATATATATATATATATATATATATGCATGCATGCATGTATGTATGTATGTATGTATGTATGTATATATGTATGCATGCATGCATGTAGGTATGAATACAAATATGTACACAAATATACCTCTCAAACTTTTGTTGTGTATTGTTCAGTAAGTAAAGATATCGTACATTTAATTACTTTGTTTAATTTTGGTCAATAATCGGGTGTTGTTGTCTCCGCGATGTTTCGATACGTTAATTCCTGTCCGTTTCTCAAGAGACGTCAAACAATGGCTTGCGACAGGCGCACGTTGTAAACTTCAAGGCGAACCCTGCCATATGATCGGTGTTTGCCCACGAGTCCGCGGACTCGGGCTTGTGCGAGGTCGGTACATCTTCTGAAGGTCTGCAACTGCCAGAATTCAGTGGCGCTGATGACTTGGCCGCTTTTTGTGTATTTACTACTTTTCTGGCGGAAACGGAGTTGGCAACGTAATAGATCACCTTACTTTGCGGTCTGGTCGTCATTATTTTCTCGCCGTGTACAAAAAGCGGCAATACACGTGCCTTTGGTGGCTAACTACTTAAAAGTCCCCACTCAGTTCGATGTTTTTCGCTCGTCTCGTGTCAGACTCATTTAGCGAATAATTCCACTCATCTAGGATCAACTACGACATGCTAGCCCGTTTGTACAATTTTCTATTATAGTTTTGGCGAAATCATTAGGCAAACTATTACATTATTTTTTATCGTGTCCGGTAAAATGTCGGTGGCAAAATAGCAAAGTTGGTCCGGCTTTCGAACAAAGTCAATTCTTTGAATGATTATAACAAATATTTGCACACTTTTATTAAAACGACAGCACACGTTATATGTCCTATTCACACGGTACAAATCAGAGCATCAACGAACTTAATTAGCGATGGGCTAAATCAATTGCGGATGGGATTTAGCCACGTAGCACTCTTTAAACATATGCAACCCAATGCTTAACCATGTAACACTCTTTGAACATATGCAACCCATTGTTTAACCATATAACACTCTTTGAACATATGCAACCCAATGCTTAACCATGTAACACTCTTTGAACATATGCAACCCAATGCTTAACTATGTAACACTTTTTAAACATATGCGATCCATTGTTTAACCATGTAACACTCTTTAAACACATGCGATCCATTGTTTAACCATGTAACATTCTTTACTTTAAACACATGCGATCCATTGTTTAACCATGTAACATTCTTTAAACACATGCGACCCATTGTTCGTAGTAAAAACATTTATCATGTTGTGTTGTAATAATGAACGCAGACAAAGTAATTTTTTACAGATTCAATTCAATCTGTTTGAATGCAGTTGCATTTAAATGGAACGAAAGGTTTGTTAGAGCCTCTTTGAGCAACGGTAAGCAGATGCTGCTTTGAGATAAAATACGATATACCCTGTTTGAGAGACCACAACGTAGACGTTGTTTTGAGACTCTATGCGACAGACCCTCGTTGAGAAACTACAAAATAGACGTTGTTTTGTGAGACACCACGATATACCCTGTTTGAGAGACCACACGCAGATGTTGTTTTGGGACATCACACGACAGACCCTCTTTGAGAGGCCACGAGGTGGACATTGTTTTGAGACACCACAAGACAGACCCTGTGTAAGCGAGAAGTCACATATAACAGCCCCTGTAATGAGACACCGTATACAAGAAAGGCTCTACGCAGAGCAAGAACTCCTGCAGTCGATGTCAGTGAAGTACAAGAAAAACACAGTATTAACAAACCACACGACCCTCTCCACCGTAGATCCGTCTTGAACGATCACGTTACCGACGCGTCTTGAACTAATTATGCACTAACCCTTAAAGCTAGAACGTAACCTCCTCCTGACATTGCTTACGACGACCATTCCGGCTGTCTGTCGATGTCACGGTGGTCGTCGCCAGACCTGACGCAGATATCCGATCGTCGTCTTTTGGCCCGGCAACAGAACCAGTGCCACCACCGCCACCGCTGCCGCCCTCGTGATCCGCCCGCATCGGTCGTACCAGAGCTGGTGCCGCTCATCTCGGGAGAGCACCCAAAGTGCTACAAGCATCCGCGGCTGACAGCGCAGTACCTGAACGGCGGGCGCAGTTCCTCGCCGGAACGTAGCGGAGTCTGAACGCGGTCTGGTCTCGCGGCGCGCGGCTATCATCACGTGTACACGCAGCGCGGCCGGAGAGATACACGCCGGCGTAAGAAACACTATAGGTGTTGGAACAAGCCCGGATACTCGGCGGCGTGGATTAGGCAAGGCGCCGATGCGCTGTCGCAGGGACTAACCCATACGGACCAGCTGTTCGAGCCGACGCCGTTATTCGCTGTATTGTGCATGGCTCGGCCATAGCGCGTCGCAGAATGTGTGGATTAAGTGTGGACAGTGTGATGGTCCCGGTGGGCCGGGCTGTCCTACTCTGGTCGGCGGTTGTCTTCGCGTTGTGCCGGCAAGGCGACTCCCTCAAGTCGCCTATCTTCGGTAAGTGTCAACTACCATCACAATAGGCTAGCGCAACCTGTCTATCTTTGCTGTGACGTGAACTTTTTCGCACCCCTTAAGTTGCTTGAAAACGTATTCATTCTTATGTCTTCTTGCATTTTCAATATGCGTACACATGCATATGCACACATAGCATAGTACAGGCACGCGCGCACATGCACGGAGGTGCGCACGTATTGACATGCGCGTGCACGCGCGGTAGACGAGATCGAGTTATCGCTGTGCTGTCATCCAAGCATCACTCACAATTTCCCTTGTTTTTAAAACTATCCAAACATGTTTGTAAATATGTGTTGTATGCGTATCGTCAAGTACACTGTAGATCGAAATGTTTGTAAACATGACATTGCCTTGCTCGTCCACATTCCTGTCATGACATTGCCTTGCTCGTCCACATTCCTGTCATGACATTGCCTTGCTCGTCCACATTCCTGTCATGACATTGCCTTGCTCGTCCACATTCCTGTCATGACATTGCCTTGCTCGTCCACATTCCTGTCATGACATTGCCTTGCTCGTCCACATTCCTGCCATGACATTGCCTTGCCCGTCCACATTCCTGTCATGACATTGCCTTGCCCGTCCACATTCCTGTCATCATCCAGGTTCGCCTCAATGTACCGTTGGTTACAATAAACTGGATTAACTTGTTAAAGACTTCAAAACACGACTCTCTACTTCGTTCCTGCAAACACAGTGTGCTGCTTGAACATGTTAACTGGACACAACTAAAAAGCTAAAAAGTGCTAAATCTCCCACAGCTGCAATAAACAAGGAATCGTTGTCAGTAAAGCAGAACAAGAACTCAGCTATTAATATCACCACTGTGGCCGCCAGTTCTCAGTGAGGCGGGCGTCAGACCAACATGCAGACCGCTCGTTTGATGGTCCAGCTGTAATGCACTATGTTTTGGATTACTGTAGAACGACTTTATTCCGGAGTAAATGGAACACGGCTTTTTTATTCGATTCATTTCACATCAAAGAATGATCAATCGTTTAGATGGATCGTTGAGTCCGATAAATATGAACAGACGATGGTGATTTATCACACTAATTATAAACAGGTGATGGTGAATTATCATGCTAATTATAAACAGGGAATGGTAAATTGTTATTCTAATTATACACATACAGCAATGTATAAACTACAGGCGAACAAACTTTGATTCATTTACCCCACGCTGGCAACAAGCCCCACGCAGACTGAGCACGATTGGGGTAGAAAGTTGTCGTAAGAGGAACAGCTCGTAACAACATCTTGGAGAGGGTTTCCTAACAGGAAATAAACAGTTGCCCAAACAGGAACTGCCCTAACTAGTACTGCGTTTGTAGGGCACAGTTTCGTAGCGATTAGAACGTCGGACGCCCAATCGAGAGACTCCGGGTTCGAATCCTCGTGCTGTCGTTTGTCGCCTGGCCGATTTCTTACACAATTTCGGTCGTGCCTCAGTTTGTACAGTTGTGCAAAATTAGTATATCGTTGCAGATAGCGGTAGATATATATGGACGAATGGTCTTCGCAATAATTGCAGCATCGCTGAATGCTTCCCACATAAGTCGAGCTGGTTTTGGAATGCGCAGGTCTGCCAGGGGGTGAAGTGTAAAGGAACAGGTCTTCCAGGGGGTGAAGTGTAAAGGAACAGGTATGTCAGGGGGTGAAGTGAAAAACGCGTTTTGCAGCACCGAGGACTGGATATCGCGCTGTATATGAATTTACCTTTTTATACGTAGCTCCAGCTAACCATTTGCCAAATGGGTGTTTGCCTTGGAAGGGAATTCTTGTTAAATCTTGTTTGTGAAGTTAGTGTGTATGCCGAGTTATAGACAGCATGACAGCGTTGGTGCAGCTGCTAGACCCGGTGTCGTTGCGGCTGACAGGGACAAAAACAACTGCATGCCAAAAGGGGCGTGTTTGTGAATGTTCTGCGCGGTACAGCCAGTACGGTGGGTTACCTGCACGCATTTGAACTTACTTACACTTTACTGCAATGAGTCCTTTTTCAAATGGTGGACGCATAGAACCAGACTGTATGTCAAAGGTACAAATTCTGATCGATTTTATCTTAAAAACATGTTATACAGTGTCAACAATATTTATTCTAACATCTTAACCGTCCAGATGCATTATGACGAAACTCACTGTTTGTATAATGTGACCGTTATATGTTTATGAATATCGCCCTTGCCGTTCAGCAGGCAATGCAAACATGACATTCGGGTCGAAACATTCAAACTAAACATATAACGGTCAAATTACCTAACCACAACTGTGGTTCGCTAAACACGTTTTGGCGGTCAAAATGTTAAAAGAAATAGTTTATGATGTTAATAATAATAATAATGAACTTTTTTAAACACTATTTCCATTGTACGACTCTTTTCAATAATCTGCTTTTCAATGGTCAGCTTCGCTACAATAAAATAGTATACAAACACACACACACACACACACACACACACACACACACACACACACACACGCACGCACGCACGCACGCACGCACACACACACACACACACACACACACGCACACAAACACACACACACAAACACACACACACACACACAAACACACGCACACGCACACGCACACGCACACACACACACAAACACACACACACACACAAACACACACACACACACAAACACACACACACACACACACACAAACACACACACACAAACACACACACACACACACCTCCCGCGCATGCTCTGTGCACGCTGTGAGATCGTGTTCTCGTACCACTGGATAGGGACGTAATTCATGTGGAATAAAACAAATCGAGTCACTCTGCACGCAGAGGTAAGCCCTATTCTCTTTCGTTAAGATCCCTACATCCTTTCTTTTTTAGTGTTTCCCTATTTGTATCTCCTTCCTTAATCATACTGCTCCTATCCGAGAACCTACTCGAACTACACCACCTGTTTTTTTGCCCCGTCTCTCCATCCTCGTCGAGGAGGAGAACCTATTTTTGGCAACAATAAAACGAACTCAGCTTAAGTGAAAACAGGCGTTGTTGGTCTACTCCAGGGGTCAGGCCACAGTTTATTGCCCTGTTGATGCCGTGTTGAAGGTTTGTGGGACTGCGACAAAATGAGCTCATTAAAATCTTCACAATACGGAATGTCACAACGTAACGAATGTGCTGAACACGTTTAGTCATCACATATTTCCAACTCTTTTTAAACCTGTCTCAAACGCGCTTACCATCAAAGCAGTGTTGGCAAACTATTAATGCACCTACAGGTATTTCTGGAATGTCCCCACCGAAATACCTACGCGTCTTCAAATCCGCCTCAAGGCGCACCATCTTACTGCCAAAGGTCCGATATTTCAAACGTCCAAATCTCCCTAGCTAAACTAAAGCTAAGCTAAAAATACAGTTGTTTAACTGTCACTCGGGTAACTTTCTGATTTTAGACCCTCCGTCGTCAGCCTGTCAGCGCAGTGTGTGTTTTGGGTACAGCGCCTGAATTAAGCTGCTTCTGTTTCTGGCGGCGATGATCAACAAATTATCGCCTCATTCACAACTCGTCGCGCAGTGCTTGAAGCAGTTTGCTGCATCGGGAAAACATCAGCGGAACCTTTGCCGTTCACGGAGAGCCAAAAACAGACGGCAGATTTGTCAATTTTGACGTCCAACTGCAACGATGATTTATGGCGCGCTACCGGAAGGCATTTTGGGAAATTAGCCGAACGCCTTTCTGGAACTGGGGTCATACCGCGGTTACATTTCCGGAAGTGTTTCAAGAAAGTAGTGGCTAAAATACCCAAATTAGCCGTATTTAAGTGATTTTATTTGCTAAGAAATAACTTTAAGGTTGGAATGTTTAATATTGGGCAGTGAGATGTCGCAGGATGAAGCGGATGTTTAATACTGGGCAGTGAGATGTTGTAGTATCAAGCGGATTAGAAAACGCGTAGGTATTTTGATGGTGACATTCCCGAAACATCGGTGGGAGTATCAACATTTTGCATAAACTGCGCTGAGGATAGGCGCGTTTGTCACATGATAAAAAGAGTTGGAGGCAAATTTTTTTGACAAAACTTGGTCAGCACATTGGTGCAATAGTGCCATGACGTTTACAGTCATGTAAAACGTCAACAGGACCTCCAATGCGAAAATCAAATGTGGTCGGTGCCCAACATCGCGACTTGCAAACAAACGTCGATCACAGGTTTTTTTTTAGAATCAAGATCATGCAATCAATCAATCAATCAATCAATCAAATCGTGTGTCTGCAAGATCTGTCGGGGAACACAGTTCACACAGAAGGCGATAATTCGGTAGGTGGTTCATGTTCTGAATCTCGTCGCAGTCGCAGGTTTCATGGTCGTTGTTATTACCCCGCCTTCGCATATTTACGCGAGACCTGCCCATCCCCGTTCGTATATCATACAATAATCAACTCATATGTCTTGCTTAGACTATTATGTTACACAATGATCAGCTCATATACTTTGTCTAAAGGATATGTCATACAGTGATAAGCTGCATATACCCTAATATGTATATTGTGTTAACCAGCCTTACATATAATCCGCTATATTAGCTTCTGGTTACCCATTGAATCAAAGTCAAACTGTCCACTCTTACATATATCGCGCTCTTTCAACATAAAAGTCGCCATTTGGCTAATATCCCCGGGCAGCTCAGATCACCTTTGTAACGCGATTCCTTGTAATGCGATTCTGAGGTCCGGTCCCCGAGGATTGAGGTGCTATAAAAGTTTCATTATTATAATTATCCGTTGCTATAGTTTCTCTGTTGAACAACGTGTTTACCTTAAGTACAACATTTACGTCATCATGTGTCTGACAGATCCCTTTACATGTCATACATAATTAAGTACATTGTCATATAACGGTGTTCTTCCCATCTGAAATAAGAGAGCGCATTATAATAAACATCTGTCCATATTCAGTAGATGAGAAGAGTGCCCGTACATTGAAGGATTTGCATAATCGCCATGACAGCAAGACGCCCGACTAACGTTCCCGACTACGCGTCATCTCATCAAATATTTAAAGCAGTAAACATGTCCAAATTAATGAAAGTGAGTCGTGTTACTCCCCACGAACATCACTATCCATCTTGTCTATGCGAGTGACAATAAGCACCGTTAAGCTGCTCTTTGTTCCTCGAGTCCGGGCTGAGGCTGGCATCTGGTCCTCGAATGTTGTTTTCCCTCTCCTTCGTTCACCGATCCTGTTTTGCTGCCGTCTTCCCTCCCCTATATCTATCATCCTCCGTCTCCCACTCCCATTCTCGCCGGACTTCTCTCTCCACACAGTCGTCCTATTTAAGTCTCGATCTTCCTATTCCTTCTACCCTCTACCCTAAACGCATCCACTCCCTCCGTTAACCGTTCCTCTTCCACTTTCTCCACACGCCCCGCCCACTTTAACCGACTCATCATCTGCATACGGCAAATTAGTTCAATTTATTTCACAACAACATTTCCAAATCATTCCCTACTCGGAAAAATAATCTAAAAGTGATCTTAAGTCCTCTGTTCGGGTCTACGTGTCTGGCATTAAGACTTAGACACGTGTTAGACATTGGGACAGTCTGATGGCCACTCAACTTTCGCACGTGTCATCGCTCGGATTATAATTAGTCTTAGCCCATTACCCCCGCCAGCCTCCCGCCGTCAGACCGCCGCCAGCGGGAGGGGCATTAGCGGGGTCGGCCAGGGTGCACAACAAGGCGGGTCGCGAAACATTCCAGCAATGCGTGAAGCAAGCTGTAAGCCATAAGAAGCGAGTAATCTTACACGAAACAGATGTTCATGATATTTTGGCAACATTAAATATATAGACATGTGTACAGAGGAAAAGCCACAAATTGTTTGGATGAGTGGCTTTGTGTACGTTGGTATGCAGCAGAAACAGGGCGGGTATGGGTGGAGCTCGTTGGAGTTCTGGTGCGGGGTACAACGATATCGATAAATCACCTCATTGACATAGAACACTTGACCATGAGGTGATAGCGATGGCGGTTGGTGTATGCCGATGGTTCTGTTTTTCTTTTTTCCTTTGGATACAACAGGGTTTCACAGTTATATCTTTAGGGTTTTGGTCCCCTCAATAGCTCCAGGGAAAGCTGAAAGGACCTCGGAGAATCCTTCGCTGAAAGCGAACATGCGGCTGCGGTTGACGAAGTGGTCAGCGGTTGACAAGGTGATCAGCGGTTGACGAGGTAGTCAGCGGTTGACGAGGGGATCAGCGGTTGACGAGGTGGTCAGCGGTTGACGAGGTGGTCAACGGTTGACGAGGTGGTCAGCGGTTTGTTGGTCGTGGTCGCATTCGCCTCTTGCTGTGTCTTTGATGCTCCCTGTGTGCATCAGATGTACTGTAACTAATCGTCCATGTATAGTTTCGAAGCGGTTGATGGCCTCTTTGGCTGACGGCAATGTATTCCACTGGACAGCAGTCCATGTTTTAGGTGTGATACCGTAAGGTTTCAGGTGACGTTTCAAAACAGATTTGTAGTGAAGGTGGGGTCTGATGTGTCAAAACGTAGTAGTAATACAAATTATAAACTAAGTTATAACCTTCTACGTTTAATAGTTTCACTGATACAGTGGCAAAAGCGTGCGCCTGAAGTATTACAATAAAACAATGCAAAACACATCTTTACAAAGAATGTGCGGTATTGGCACAACGTAATACGTTGTGCGATGGAAGACATCGATAAAGTAGTTATCATCTACATATGCTCTACTGAAGCAGACCCGGAGTAAACGTGGTTAAATTAAATATATATCGTAATCCAATACCGAACATTTAACATCCCCCAATGTCCACCAAACTATTTCGGCGACAGGCCTAAGTAAATATTATCGTAAATGCTGTTTTGGAAATTTTCAGTATTTTTCGCAGAATTTATGTCAGTCATGCTCCAAAAAGAGATTTGATATGTGCCGCGCGTGCGTGCGTGCGTGCGTGCGTGCTCGTTATATCCATCAACAGTCCCGTTATTTGGAGCAGTACAGGCGCTATTAAACTCCAGCATGTGGTATAATATGTTAGGCTAATTAACGCAGCGATGCGCCGTACCATGTCCCGTATACCGTCCTACCGTCCTACCGTCCAACCAATAGCGCGAAGACGATGGATAACGCGCCTCTCGCTGTGGCTGCACTCCAAAGATGCGTAAATCTGTCAGGAACTCATCCCCATTAGATGGTGCAAGTGTCGAAAGGCCGACCAGCGATTGAAACGAAACACAGAACACACTGAATGGGCCGTAAGGCGTGAATCTGGTGTTACTCTCTCCCGCAAGGCAAGTGGGAATTGCAAGATTATGGGGATTTTTATCTATCCCAGACGGTAACATTTGTCCGCCAGATGAGCCTCGCGTGTGTGGGATGCTGGCTGGCTGTAGGCGATGACAGTCAGGTGATGGAACGACCTCCAAATTGGAGATGTGTTGTGTAACACGCGGTCGTCGTGCACATATCGGTATCGCGCGTTACGCAAACAGCTCTTGAATCTACGAGCCGTGGAATGCTTCAAAACGAGCGGCTTGGAATCTGACAAGCGTCCAGACTGTGCTGCGTAATATACGTGACATTGTTATGCAGCTTAGTGCCTGGGAGTACAACGACCAACACTAATTCTTACACAAAGTAAATGTTTACAAGATTTAACACGATTATCACCCAAAAGAACAAGCGAAGTTGACAAGTGGCCAAGGAAATAATTGGCTCCATATCGAGAGTCAAACATAGTTATCTATGTAAAGCCCGCCCATATATCAGATATTTTTTTATTTAATTTTTTAACATATTCACATTGCTAGCATTTGTTTTATCGGAATAGGTTCCATTCACTTTAGTTCACAGTGATAATGAATACTTTCTCATGTTCCACAAACATGTTCCACAAACACTCTGGCTCTATTACCGCTTTTCAGTTTGAAAAAAATACTTCTATCAATATCTTCATAACCATGTAATATTTTAAAACAATTTCATTTCATTCACTTAATCTACTGCGATGTGTGCGTGCGTTGGTGTGTGCGTGCGTGAGTGCGTGCGTGCGTGCGTGCGTGCGTGCGTGCGTGCGTGCGTGCGTGCGTGCGTGCGTGTTTGTCCTAATGTTGGGTGAGAGAGTGTTGTACGTGGTTATGCAAGCATGTGAAATAGAGGTTTACCGCGACGCATGCTATACGTGGGCGTTGTTGGTGTTTTGGGCATCGTTTATGACCGTCGACGCAACGCCAACTCGTAGGGAGTTAGTTACGTAGTACGCTGGGTCGTTTGTATTCACGAAACTTTGAGTTCCGAACATTTCAGACATGATTTGTTTTGTCGTAGACTCCCGTTATCTGCATTCCATTTGTGTAATGGTTTGTATCAGTAGCTGAACGCTTTTGCTGTGTTAATGTTCTTTCCTTTAGACCTACCTATATACTTACATATATACTTACCTATATACTTACCTATTTATACTTAGTCATTGTCTTGTTTTCATTTTCACCGATGTTTGCAGAGCCAAGCGTTTCCTGGCGTTGATAAACGTGTATGGTATTATTCAAGTGTAATATCAATCTAAACGTACGCTTCTTGCAAATACACACTTTATTCATCCATATATATCCTCGGATGATACACTTCGTGTTCATCATCTTCATTATAAGTATCTTTCTTATCATAGCAACTGTCGTTGTCGCAGCATCCTCTACTAATTCACAAATGATATACTTCGCTAATACTATCCTCATTGTCATTATTATCATCGTAATAATCGTTATCATTATCATCATAAGACACGCAGGCTAATGTGTGGCACACTTGCATTATGCAAATGATTGTGGTGAATCGGTGCAGTTTCCTTAATTAAATCATGACTATGTGAATGGTGGCGCCACTCTGTATAGCTGCAGCGCGTGTACTAATCCCTGCAGCGGTCGTGGGAATAATTCCCCAGCTCCTAATGCAACCAGCTGGATTCCCCAAAGCGCCGAGAGGGCTTCAGTCTTGACGTTTCTTGTTACTGAACTGATTTGGCACTTCGCGGAAGGTTTCCGGCCTTTCTAGGCGACAATTAATTTGTAAATATTTTCCCGTTCCGGGAGTGCCTTCGTCATTAAGTGGCTGATGTTGTTAATGAAAGTTGAGCGACGCTGCGCATTCCAAGGATGCCTGGGCGTTCGAGGAACACGTGTTTGTGCTTGTTTGTGCAATAAGTGTTCGCCTGTTGACTGAGCAGCGCCCGGGGGATTGCAGCTTGCCATGGTTTTGCATGGTTGCTTGGTGTAATTTCGGTATTCCCAAAGTTTGATGTGTTAGTGCATGTTTGTCACGTGCGTGCGAGCGTGCGTGTGCTTCCGAACGGAATGTTTCACGGCAATCACTAGCGCCAGCGATCGTACGGGAAAGTGCCTTTGACATGCGTGTCCACGTGAATTCACACGCATCCTTGCGAGCTAATGAATGCCAGGTCCCAACGAACAATTCTGCCACAGGTGCCTCGCTGCTGGCGGGGTGCAGCTGTGAAAATTGGAATTGAGAAGTATTGATTGCACTGATAACACAGCTGTTTAAAGCTGGGTAATTACTCACTATCGAGATCGTGGGTGTTCAGTAAATGTTTCCGAATCTGAAGGAGTTATATTCTGCATATACATAGGACGATATTATATTCCAATTTTAAATGTTAAATCACCAACATGATCATATTATGTTGTGTGCATGCACGATATCCCCTTGGCTCATTGTACGATATCCCCGTTGATCATTGTACGATATCCCCGTGGATCTTTGTACGATACACCCGTAGACCATTGTATCATATCCCCGCGGATCGTTGTACCATATCCCCGTGGATCATTGTACGATACCATCATGGTCATTGTACGATATCACCTTGACTCGTTGTACGATACCCCCGTTGATCATTCTACGATATCCCCGTGAATCATTGTACGATACCCCCGTAGATCATTGTACCAAATCCCCGTGGATCATTGTACGATAT
This sequence comes from Lamellibrachia satsuma, assembly GCA_033239005.1. Taxonomy (NCBI): domain Eukaryota; kingdom Metazoa; phylum Annelida; class Polychaeta; order Sabellida; family Siboglinidae; genus Lamellibrachia; species Lamellibrachia satsuma. Next base: position 5,773,761 of record BSQZ01000043.1, on the reverse strand, counting down.
CCCCGTGGATCATTGCACGATATCCCAGTGTATCATTGTACGATACCCCTTTGGCTCATTGTACGATACCCCCGTGGATCATTGTACGATATCCCCTTGGATCAGTGTACGATATCCCCGTGAATCATTGTACAATATCCCTTTGGATCATTCGTGGGTTTGTCTTATCACCCCTGTGGATCCATCCATCAAACATTGAATTGAACTTTGCCCCACTCGCTCGAACCAATTAAATCCTTTGTTAGAATTTTACATCCTGGATAGTAGTGTTTTGTCAAAGGCTTAGCCGGTTTTCCGAATAGAAAATATGCCAAATATACGTGTCCTTTATTAAAAACTATTTCATATCCATTACATGATTACAGGAATCAGACAACTATTCTACATAAGAGAAACTCATTTATTTAATGAAAAACGTTTATCCACAAGTACCGTGTTCGGTTGTATACGTAGCTGCTGATTTTAAACATTAATATTTTCTTGGGCATCAATTAATGTACATTGAAGCCATTCGTACCATGATGGGGGGGTACGTGCGTGTGTGGTGTGCATGATGACGCGGTTGTACGCGTAGTGTGCGTTATGTACCGTGATGCGTGTCCCATTTACTAGCGGATGCTCGTTACTGGGCCATAAACCCGCGAACCACTGAGGGCGTCGTTACTGAGCTATAAAACGGCGACTCACTGGGGAACATCGTTACTGAACCACACGTCCGCGGTGTTCTTGGGAACACAGTCTTTAAATTCCGATAAGCGAATAACATCTCAACCACGATGGCACCCCAGTGATCACGGCTGACGTGGCTCCCAGAAATGACGTTAATTACTTTGTGGTAGATATACGATTTAACAAGGAAGCTATTGACTTATCAAAACCCATCAATTTTGTTATCTATGTGTAACCCGCCTTTCTGAGATATTTGTCAATTTGGTTTTTAAACATATTCACGCAGCCAGCATTCTCCAATTGTTTTTATATAATACTCTAAATGAGGCCTAACTATTGCTTTATACAGAAGTATAATTAGCTTTATATATGTTATATTTCTCCTAATAAATCCAAGATTTTTATTACCCTTTGAAGCTGCATTATAACGCTTAATCGCCTAAATGTTCAACTATCAATCCAAAGTCACATATCGCTTACAAGCAGTGGTGGGAACTTCACATAACACATTCCTGGGTGACCAAATGAAGTGTGCACAACGCAATAGGTCCGTCTGTTTGATATCATCCACCAAAGAGACGCCGATTTCAACGCGGCGCATCCTCTTTGACTGTCGGACTGCGTCACCCAGTATTGCATGATCTGGAATAGGGCGCCTCAGTGACTTTGATTGCTACACTCCCCTTCGCCCACCCACAGAGACGACAGGTGTCAGTTTCATACGACGTGTCCGGCAAAAACTTAGTTCTGCGTGTAATTTATGGGCATATGTTTGGGTTGGTATGTTAAATGGGAATATGAGGAAAGCACAATATTTTATAGATGGTAATATAACGTGTGTACATGTCATGAGTTACACGTGGACGTGTTAAGAACAAGTGTATTTAGTGTAGACAAAGTGGGCGTTCAGTTTGTCAACACGTGTTAAGAAGGCACGATGCCTTAAGAAATAGGCACAACGATTACATTGTTGCTTACAAAATGTTGATAAAGAAACACGCACGCAAGCACGCACGCCCATTCACACACGCGCACGCACGCACGCACACACACACACACACACACGCACGCACTCACGCACGCACGCACGCACGCACGCTCGAAAGCACGCACGCACGCACACACACACACACACACACACACACACACACGCACACACGCACACACGCACACACGCACGCACGCACGCACGCACTAGTGCCCTGCACGGGACGGGCTTTGGGTCCAAGCAAGGCCCGTCCCGCAGCCTGCCTCTACATAATTTCGCGGGCCAGGCCGGGCCTGGGCTAAAAAAAAATTAAACACATCGGGCTTTGGCCGGGCCTGGGCCTAGTGTGAGCGGGCCGGGCCGGGCTTGGGCTGGGCCTGGACATAATAAAATATTCTTACAAAACCCATATTATTAATTTTATTTTTAATAAAAATGTATTATAAATTGTAATTCCGGTTAATGAATGCTTAAAACTATTTCTTTAGTATTATATAGTTGCAAATTGAGACCTTTCATGGAATTATAAATGATACTAGTGCTTTATACATTGGAATACAGTTTAACCTCTTTTCAACAATTGGAATGGTATCATTTTAATAATGTGCATTATTTTAATAGATATATTTCATATAAAATATATGCATAGTCACATGCCCATATATTTGTATTGTAATTATTTAAACATATACTGGCTTTCCAAGACACTGTGACTGGAGTAGTGGCACTTGTTTCACTGGCTTCACAGTTAATGCATGTTTCCCTTCATTCTTCTTCAGCTCAAACTTAACTTCCTATCCCTTAATCCGTGATGTCTAGACTCTGTAAACCGCATATTTTTTGGCATGAATGTACCCTAATGCCCCCATACCAGGCCACTTAAGTTCACCTGGCCGGAAGCAGCCAGCCCCAAATATTTACTTTAGACATATTTGCAGAGGCGATCAAGCCATGATTAACCATCAACTTAACCACCCTTTGACCAAACCAGTGGACAGTCTATTGTCTAGGTCTTCCCTCCAGGCATTGCCCGCCCGAATGACCAGCCAACTGGCCACTGCCCACTGCCCAGTAATGCCAGTACCCAGTACCCACCCCAGTTGGTAATTGGTATTTTTCAATTGTGTGAACTAGTGACTACTATTTAGTATCTACAATTTCCCCAGTACTGATTCATTCACACTTGTACTAATTCACTCATGTCTCAACCTGATCTGTCTCAGGCTAGTGACTGCAGGCCTGCTGGAAATGCCACTGGGTGTCAGTGCCAGTGGGTGACATATAGTAGTAGCTAGTACTAGCTACTAGCTAGATACTACTAAACAACAACTGACATTAGTATTTCAGTAGTAAACATTATACAATGTTCATATATATATATATCTTTATTTATTAAAACAATAAGTCTGTTTTACAGTTTATTTGTGTTTCGTATATCTTAAGATTATAGTTTTATCTTCTCTAAACTTAGCGGGCCGCGGGCTTGCTGGCCGCGGGCTTACCCGTCTTTGGCCCGCGGGTATGGGCCGGTTATGGGCCTGAAACTTGCGACCAGGGCCTGGGCCAAACATTCACGGTCTGGTTCGGGCCTGGGCCGGGCCTGGGCCTAAATTCTAGTTTGTGGGCCTGGGCCGGGCGGGGCTTGAAAAATTGCTGCGGGCCCTGGGCCGGGCCTGGACTCTAACTGCTAATTGCGGGCTGGGCTTGGGCTCAAATTATAGGCCCGCGCAGGGCACCAACACGCACACACACACAAGCCTAAAGTCTTCGAGTAGAAGCCAGAGGCTGTCGTATAAGTCAAAACGCCGACTCTCCGGTTAGTTGCCACACCTGTCTCCTACAACAACTCGGACGAACTGTGCGACTGGGTCTGCAAGAGAAAATACGTCGTAGTTTATTTAGTTAGCATGGTTCGCTCCAAACGTTGGCATACGGTTATTTCTGGTGGGCTTGTTAATGTGCACATGAGCAATGACTTATGGTTTTCTAACGAACTGATTTATTGACTTGGCATTGCTGGTAATAGTACTTAGTCAGGTCGTGGCCTGACGCCGCTTAATCCCACTCAGTTCCGGATTGTCTAGAAATACATCCGTTCTCAATGCTAGTTCCTGCGTTTGATTGAAGTCTAAACGGTGATTCAGGCTTTGATAAAAATCAGTAGTAACTGGAACAGCACTCAGATGCTTTGATACATAACCACCTTTAGCGACGGTCGGACATATTTTCGGTGAAAAATCGTGTCGAATCCCTTCAATTTGAGAAAAGCTAACTAAGCTGTGAAGTTCAACATATATAGCGTTGAGGCGGCGCTCAATTAAGCAATGTGATGTTTAGCTCTATCCGTGGGGCTACTGACTCTATCCGCGGGGCTACTGACTCTATCCGGGGGTAACCCCTGGAATACTCCCTACCGATCTGTAACCGGACTTAGGTACATGGTTCCGAGTGCTTGTTTACTTCGTCTGGCAGTCCTCGTGTACGAAAGATGCAAGCGAAACAAAGACTCTGCCACTGATTAAAGACGACGTCTTAAGCAAGACAGGGACACAAGTGTTCGCCGCCTAAAGCTCCACACTGCAAGTGGACAAGAAAGCCATTGACTTTTCGAGAGTTAAGAAAATGTCCATCTACACGTTTTGCTCGCTTGAATCATACATCTGTAAATTGTGTTTGTCAATATGTTTAATTGTGTTACCATTAACACAATCAGAAGACCAGTCATTGTTTATTAACCATATGTGTTTTTGCTTTGGAATGCATTTTTTTAAATCTTGTTAAATCTTGTTAAATACTGTTAAATCCTGCGAAATCATGTTAAATCTAAACAAGCACCCGGGTTACATTTATGAAAATACCTTCGCACACTAACATTGAAATATATTTGCGGTAAATATATGCACGTCCTCTCAGGGAAACACGACCCTGTCTCGCCCGGCAGGTTTCCGCTGTCACAACAGGTTCAGCGCTTTGTCAAGAACAATTAGCTAGACTCGGCCGTACAGCTGTATTTACATATATGTCCCCGGGTCACGGGTGTCTCTAGCGGGGGATGTCTGCACCCGAACCCACCAACATCTGCTCCTTCCCATCTCAACAGGCTGTTACTTTCGCACGTGTATTTTTTCCACACTACGCCTACTAGCATCCGGGTCGGTCCTCTCGCAACACATCTTAAGGTTCAGCGCTCGCGTGTTCGCATCACACGAGAGGCGATCTTAAGGTTCAGCGTTCGCGTGTTCGCATCATTTGAAGCGTGTTCACTAAGGCTGACAATCGGGGATAGTTTCACTATTGCGATAGTATCGCGATAGTATCCCGGAATAATGAAAACAGTCCCAAAACAGTACTTGATGAGTGGCGCTTTCGCGTAGCCTTTGGGGTAGTTAATATAACCTGCTGAATCCCTGAATGAGGCTGCTCTAGTCGACGATTGTTGATGCTCGATCGATAAATAAATAGCATTATCCTATATAGTTGAAAACACATGTTTATTTCTGTTTTTGCAGTGACTCAAGTAGCCCTGCTGAATTGCTTTGCCATCTGTCGTTTCTGTCGATAGCTTAGTGTACTATCATCGAAAACTATCAATACTATTGATAGTACTGCATCGTTACATCGACTATTGCGATGCATCGATAGTTTGATATGTTGTCACACCCGTAGTGTTCACGAACCGTGTGCACCATTAGGGGAATGTGTTGCTTGTACTGTATGTACTGCATGTATTGCATGTACTGTATGTACTGCATGTACTGCATGTACTGTATGTACTGCATGTACTGCATGTACTGCATGTACTGCATGTACTGCATGTATAGTTATTCGCATTTTACAATTAGTAAATATTGCATTCATAGAATGTTTCAATTTCACCCCATCTACTAATACATACATCCATGTGAAATTATAATTTTACACAATTTGAGTATTTAATACTTTAATAAAATTATGGCACATAGAAAGGTATATAGTAGCCCTGGGTCAGGAGACTCCTCTGAGACTTTCCTAGTCGCTCTTCATGGGATTAGTGCAATTGCAAAGGAACGAGAACTCCGGGATGGCGATATGACAAAGGAACGAGAACTCCGGGATGGAGATATGACAAAGGAACCAGAACTCCGGGATGGTGATGTGACAAAGGAACCAGAACTCCGGGATGGTGATGTGACAAAGGAACCAGAACTCCGGGATGGTGATATGACAAAGGAACGAGAACTCCGGGATGGCGATATGACAAAGGAACGAGAACTCCGGGATGGCGATATGAAAAAGGAACCAGAACTCCGGGATGGTGATATGACAAAGGAACGAGAACTCCGGGATGGTGATATGAAAAAGGAACGAGAACTCCGGGATGGTGATATGACAAAGGAACGAGAACTCCGGGATGGTGATATGAAAAAGGAACGAGAACTCCGGGATGGTGATATGAATAAGGAACCAGAACTCCGGGATGGTGATATGACAAAGGAACGAGAACTCCGGATGGTGATACGACAAAGGAACGAGAACTCTGGGATGGTGATATGAAAAAGGAACGAGAACTCCGGGATGGTGATATGACAAAGGAACGAGAAATCCGGGATGGTGATATGACAAAGGAACGAGAACTCCGGGATGGTGATATGAAAAAGGAACGAGAACTCCGGGATGGTGATATGACAAAGGAACGAGAACTCCGGGATGGTGATATGACAAAGGAACGAGAACTCCGGGATGGTGATATGACAAAGGAACGAGAACTCCGGGATGGAGATATGACAAAGGAACGAGAACTCCGGGATGGTGATATGACAAAGGAACGAGAACTCCGGGATGGAGATATGACAAAGGAAAGAGAACTCCGGGATGGAGATATGACAAAGGAACGAGAACTCCGGGATGGTGATATGACAAAGGAACGAGAACTCCGGGATGGTGATATGACAAAGGAACTAGAACTCCGGGATGGTGATATGACAAAGGAACGAGAACTCCGGGATGGAGATATGACAAAGGAACGAGAACTCCGGGATGGTGATATGACAAAGGAACGAGAACTCCGGGATGGTGATATGACAAAGGAACGAGAACTCCGGGATGGTGATATGACAAAGGAACCAGAACTCCGGGATGGTGATATGACAAAGGAACGAGAACTCCGGGATGGTGATATGACAAAGGAACGAGAACTCCGGGATGGTGATATGACAAAGGAACGAGAACTCCGGGATGGTGATGTGACAAAGGAACGAGAACTCCGGGATGGAGATATGACAAAGGAAAGAGAACTCCGGGATGGAGATATGACAAAGGAACGAGAACTCCGGGATGGTGATATGACAAAGGAACGAGAACTCCGGGATGGTGATATGACAAAGGAACGAGAACTCCGGGATGGTGATATGACAAAGGAACCAGAACTCCGGGATGGTGATATGACAAAGGAACGAGAACTCCGGGATGGTGATGTGACAAAGGAACCAGAACTCCGGGATGGTGATATGACAAAGGAACGAGAACTCCGGGATGGTGATGTGACAAAGGAACCAGAACTCCGGGATGGAGATATGACAAAGGAAAGAGAACTCCGGGATGGAGATATGACAAAGGAACGAGAACTCCGGGATGGTGATATGACAAAGGAACCAGAACTCCGGGATGGTGATATGACAAAGGAACGAGAACTCCGGGATGGTGATATGACAAAGGAACAAGAACTCCGGGATGGTGATATGACAAAGGAACGAGAACTCCGGGATGGTGATGTGACAAAGGAACGAGAACTCCGGGATGGAGATATGACAAAGGAAAGAGAACTCCGGGATGGAGATATGACAAAGGAACGAGAACTCCGGGATGGTGATATGACAAAGGAACGAGAACTCCGGGATGGTGATGTGACAAAGGAACGAGAACTCCGGGATGGTGATATGACAAAGGAACGAGAACTCCGGGATGGTGATATGACAAAGGAACCAGAACTCCGGGATGGTGATATGACAAAGGAACGAGAACTCCGGGATGGTGATGTGACAAAGGAACGAGAACTCCGGGATGGTGATGTGACAAAGGAACCAGAACTCCGGGATGGTGATATGACAAAGGAACCAGAACTCCGGGATGGTGATGTGACAAAGGAACCAGAACTCCGGGATGGTGATGTGACAAAGTAGGTAGGCCGGGAGGCGATTCCGCGAAAATGCATTTGATTGAATTATACAATTAGGAATGTCTCAACGATTAGGCAAATGGGAGATATTTGGCAATTGAAAGATAAACTAGGCCATAATTATATATAAACAAAACCATGTGTATGATAGCGTTGTTGTTGATGATGAAGGTGGTGGTGGTGATTATGACGTGATGATAATGACGTTACGATGGTGATGGATTAATACCGATGGTGATAGTAGTGGTGATGATAATAATGATGATGATGACGAAGGCTCATCAAATATCCGTACTACATCGTATTAGACACTCGCAGACGCCCATTTTTAGCATATCCCCACTGACTGAAACATTACAAGGCGGTTGGTATTAAAAATTATACACATATATTTGTTATCACTTTTATTTTATGTGTATAATTGATTGATACATATAATTATAATTGATAATCTCGCGAGAACAATATGTAAAACTGTGCCTAGAAAACGCACAATGTCAGCTCGGATTATGCAGGACTACTTTCATTTTGGTCTTCAATTTCGAACAACTCCATTATGGTTTGCTAAAAACTGCGTCTCCATAAAATAATAGTCTTCTCAAAACGTTTGTATAATACTACACTGTATATGAATTTCGCAGCCGCTCGTTGCAGTGTTTGACTGCGTACCACCGCCAGATAGACAGTGCCCTATGACCGACGAGTAAAATTTGATGACCCAAAACTGATTGGATGCAGAAGATGCCGTGGCACGAACGGTGTAACCTTCATTTCAGCGGCCAATGAATGCACACTCTTTCCCATGAGTTACGACTTGGTCTCTTTAGTAGCTTCTGCCTGACCTTTCCGCTCGGCGTGGCGAAGATGAAAGGGCAGACGTCAGTGTCGCGTTTCATACGCAGTGCGAGTTATATTTGTATGCATCTATGAACGCCGTCCGTTTTCCGACTGGCATGAATTAACTTAAATGAGTATAACTTCTGCCAGTTTGCGGTGTTGGGGTGTATTTGGTAACGCAGTAATAACGATGATGTCAGTTTGCAATGGCGGCGTTGTTAGAAGCTGTAAATGGACGTGTCGGTGTGGCGCCCTCTGTAGCAAAATTCCACTAATGTGGTTGCGCATGTAATTACTATGCAGTTGTGTGATTGGTCGTTATAGAAACTGTTTAGTTATGCCGTTTATTTTTACGAAGGACCATTTCAACATGAAAGGTTTTTCACCAAGTATAACAAGGATTTACTTAAGAAGACGGCAAAAGCAAAGAAAAGTGATCGAAACATCGCACATTTTTTAAAAACATTTCCTTTTTCTTCAGTAACATTGCCCGATTTCACAGCAATTAATTTGACTAGCACAGATTTGTGATTATACCCGACAACATACGCGCATCAATATCCTACTTTTTTTCTTCCGCAGCAATTCTTACTGATGGGAGAAATGAAGAATTGGTATTTGCATATGCGAATACTGTAATGTAAATGTAAATGACATTTAGTTTGCCTTCACTGTGTGGCAGTTATTACGGCCAAAACAGCATAAGTCAAACTGGTAACACATCAAACATATTCCATACTACGTAGGCAAGGCGATGATGGAAGCTGCGATAGATAAACCACGATTAATGGCAACGATCGTTTTCGAATTGCTCATAAATTAAGGTGACTTTATACGTGATCCCACTGGGAAAAAGATTCTAATGGGCCACATGAAGTGATATATGGGATATGACGCCCGCAGAGAAACGTTTGCATGTCATCGCTAATACAGACATGATAGAAGAGCCACAGGAAAGGGAATGCGCACTCTTGTGCATTTGTGGGATAGGAGAGTGGCACATGGAGAAAGATGTGCGTCTGGTTGTGCCTCTATTTTTCTTGTGTGCTCGCGTGCATGTGTGTGTGGATGTGTGTGCTTGCGTGCATGTGTGCGTGCGTGCGTGCGTGCGTGCGTGCGTGCGTGCGTGCGTGCGTGCGTGCGTGCGTGCGTGCGTGTAGATGTGTAGTGGGTTTATTCTTTCGTGCGTTTGCTCCCCGAGTGTTGGTGCGTTACATTGTTGCGTCCTTTTCAGTATACTTGGAACGCACGAACACATTGGAGCGCACGAACACACAAACACATTGAACACATTGAACACATTCGCACATATCACAATAACATATTATAATTTTATATATATATGCACACTATATATTTTTGTCGATGTTCGTCGAGTTGTTGCCGTCTAGCCGGCGTCTCTGAACTAGTCGTTACACGGGCATGTTGGAGGCTGTTCCTTCTGTTCCCTTCAGTCAAAGGTTCACGTGCTCCCGTTGTGTTTCTGTCCCACACCTCAACAGTCTCGCTGCCCTCAATCTCGGACAAAGGTTAAATAACCATATAGCTGTCTACTTCCGTATTGCGCACGCAGCAGCTACAGCGAACACAACGAGTCTGTTCATTTGAAATAAACATATCGATGTTTTTTCCTGACGTGTTGAGTTTTATAAATTGACTGTTTCCATGACGCATCAACTTCCGGTTTCCGCAGTTTGTGGAAGTCGATGCAACGGTTTACGGAAATGAAAATGGTTGATGTGTTAACGACCTTTGTGAACGTCGTACAACGCGTTTGTGGCGGTCGGTCGGAGTAACACGTTAGATGCATGACCATCTGCTATGTTATGTTGACCTAATGCGTGTTATATATTTCTAGTGGCGTTACACGTATAACCTAGCCGTCTGTTGATTTGTTATGTTAGATGTATAGTCGTCGCAAATACAATGTGTGTGTGTGTGTGTGTGTGTGTGTGTGTGTGTGTGTGTGTGTGTGTGTGTGTGTGTGTGTGTGTGTGTGTGTGTGTGTGTGTGTGTGTGTGTGTGTGTGTGTGCGTGTGCACGCGCGCACGCGCATCATTTGTTTACTACCTTAACATAATTCTTACAACATAATCAATGCATTTCCATTCATGTTTTGACCGTTCATGTTACAACGGAAATTATTCAGCAAATTGTCAATAAAATGCATTGCCCCTTTCGCAAAAAATAATTACCATACGAAATTATGGTCGTAAGATAAATAATTTTATTAGATAATTTCACGAACTTCCGACCACTTAGCGTGTAGACGTGGAGGCGTGTTCGATTGCATAGGCAAGAGACTCGTCACGTTCATTATCCGAAGTGCATTTGTGTAGTAGCAAATAAATCGCTTTTTGATGCAACTATTCAGCAGTAACAGTGCGCTTCTCTCAGGAAACGTCACACTGACAAATAGGTTATAATTACAAAAAAATCACCATATCATCTCCAGTCTGACAACGCCTATATCATTGTATGCATCCTATATACTCCGATTCGCAGCGGGGCGCCTTACATAACGGGGAGACGGTGTGTCATACGTTTGTCGCTTTGCCCTGACATCGACGGCGGTTCGTGGAACTCCGCAACATGTGACTGACTTGATCTACA
>BSQZ01000043.1:5755000-5757500 GCA_033239005.1 Lamellibrachia satsuma | reverse complement strand
TAAATTCAATTTAGTCATGCGTCTAACGTGTCACCAGTAGACACCATTCGAACGAAAGCACACAGGGCAGACAAATGTGTTGGGCTCCTTACATTAAACAACTACTAATGAAAACGCTGCATTGCGTATACTATTTGTATAAAACAATAAAATCACTGCATAGACGGTGTGATAGAACTTCATTTTCTGTTTTCAACATTTCGTGTAATAAAATGCAGGCTCGTTTACCTAGCAGAAGCATAGTTTACCTATACAAGTACCATCGTTTACCTACTAGTATCATCGTATATCTACCAGTAGCATCGTCTACCTATACCAGTACCATCGCGTACCTACCAGTACAATCGTTTACCTATACCAGTACAATCGTTTACCTACCAGTATACAATCGTTTACGAACCAGTACCATCGTTTACCTACAAGTAGCATAGTCTACCAACCAGTAGCATTGTTTACCAACCAGTGTCGTCGTTTACCTACCATGCAGTAAGATATTTTACCTACCAGTACCATCGTCTACCAACCAGTAGCATTGTTTACCTACCAGTGTCGTCGTTTACCTACCATGCAGTAAGATATTTTACCTACCAGTACCATCGTCTACCAACCAGTAGCATTGTTTACCTACCAGTGTCGTCGTTTACCTACCATGCAGTAAGATATTTTACCTACCAGTACCATCGTTTACCTACCAGTGCTATCGTTTACCTACCAGTACCACCGTTCACCTAGAAGTACCATCGCATCGTACCTTAACCCACAATATGTCTTTATCGCGATGCTTACATCTAGTTCGAGACACCGAATATAACTATAGGTTGCGGTATCCTCCTGTTGATCGGTCTCATTTAGTCTTTGGCTCGTTGCGAGCGTCTCTATGGTGATGTTTAACCAGACGTAACAATATTTAACGACGACAGACGACAGTCGTCCAACCAGTCTCCAAGGTGGTGTTTGGTAACCTCGTATTGGTACAGTTGGGGGGGGCGGCCTACCCTGATCTGCTCGCCAGAGGTCCCCTCGCTGATGTATGAAAAGAAGATCTCGATGGAACATGTTGCCGCGTCCATTCCGTCGCCGGATTATGATGCTTAACAAGATTACGTTGCAAAGCTAAAACAAAAACACACAATTATGGTTGTTTGCCGCAATCCATGACGGCATGCTGTGTGCGTGCATGCGTGTTTTCGTGCGTGCGGGCATGCGTGCGTGCATTCGTGGGCACGTGTGTGACTCAGCTGTCAAGACGCGCTCTCGGGTGGCCCCCATCTGTCACTGGATGGCAGAACATAACCGGCAACGCGTCATCCGCCCCGGCGTATTAGCAACACTTACCGTGAACCCGGCTTCGATTAGCAGCTACGCAGGAGGCAGCACAGATCGACCCTGTGCAAGTTGCGTAAACAAGTTTTCATCACTGTCGTTCGAATGCCAGCGACTTGTCGTCTGGTGTTTAGCTTTCGCCCGCTCCGTTTATTCCGCAATTCGGTTTCACCGTAGAGAGATAAGACCGCATTGTGCCGTGGAACGAGAGCAGCGCGGCGATCACTTCCAATTTATCCCATCGAAGGCCCGAGGGTGCGCCGAACGTCTCACCCTCTACCTCAGATTAGATTTTTGTCTGTTAGTGAAGTCTGTCTCATAAAAAAATGTACAACTTAACTGGAATTTTCCACAGAAACATATATGCATGTATGTATGTGTGCGTGAGTGTGTGCTTGCGTGCGTGCGTGCGTGCGTGCGTGCATGCGTGCGTGCATATTTGTGTGTGCGTGCGTGCGTGCGTATTTGTGTGTGAGTGCGTGTGTGAATCTGTGCGTGTATGAATCTATGCGTGCGTGCATACGTGTGTGCATGCGTGCATGCGTGCCACCATCCTCACCACTCATGCTAATCGCTCTGTCGTGTGTATTTTGATTTATATTGTTATTTTCTGTCGACAGACTATGATCGCAACGCTGACTACACCGAACCGCAGCGCGAATACGGCCGGAAACTCGTCATCACAACCATCTTGGTGGGTAAAGGCCTACATTGGCACGCACAGAACACACATACAAAGGGCTAACTTGTAGCAGTTTCATTATTAATTTGCGTAAATAAACTACATTTCGTCGACATAACTTTTGACACTTCCCCCACTGTGTTGGCAGCGTGCGCATCCCGACGAAGCAGCTGGTCATGGCGGTTGTATTTAGACATGGAACGAGTTTTCGTCTTAATTAGTTCACTGTGAAGTACTGGCCGAGTTGGCGCAACGCAAGCGGGTGATGTGTGTAACACGTCTACTGCGGCTTGCGCCAGTTCTCAGACATTTGTTTTCGTGTAGTCTTGATTTGTGCAAAATTCATTTTGACCAAATGTGAGACTGTAATAATTACTCAACATAGCATAGTAAAATAAAAAAGTTGTCTTATTATTACTGATATTATTGTTACTGTTATTACTGTATTTATAATACTACTAATAATAATAATACTAATAATAAGTATTATTATTA
>BSQZ01000043.1:5740000-5745000 GCA_033239005.1 Lamellibrachia satsuma | reverse complement strand
ACTGCCAAGGTAAATGAAGTCTATCCATTTTGTTAGTAACTGCATAACTACCTTTGTAGTCGAAGTTTCAATGTGTAAGACGAAATTTCCCAACCATGAGCATAGTTTACATTAAGTTATAACTTGGGAGTGACATGATAAACATATATTTTAACAAACTGTTTAACTCCCTTGTCAATGGAACGTATTAAGTTTTAGTATTTTAGTGCAAATACGGTTTTATCACAAAGATAGGTTCACATAATCGTCATTTAAGGAATGTTGTTTATTTGGATTTTTGCCCGGGTACCCCGTACACCGTAGTACCCTCCCCCGGGGTTGAGCGCACATATCTGGGTGACGTTTCCTTGTTCCTGTATTTCTGTGTAGACGTGCATAAATTACATTTGCACTGAATGTCGCTGTCATGGAAACGGTTTCTCTCTGCTTGGCGTGCTACTATCGATGATTCGTGTATATGCTGTTTGTTAAATCACAAATAGTACCCGGGAGCCCAGCCTAGGACCAGGCAAACTAGTTGTCATCTGTGGTGACTGAAAAGCAAGATTATATAAAACTGTCATTGTTGGGTTATTAACTGTTGAATGGCGTGCTCCTTTCGACTAGTGTACGGTCTTAGAAATCTAACAAGCGCTTATTGTATTATCAACAATACTTCGAAAAGATAATCTTTCTGTTTGCTGGTCTTTCGCAACGACATGGGCCCGGATATTTCCTTATTTCAGCAGCAATATTAGTTTTGTCTACCCAAATCGGTTTACATTCTAACCGTTCTATTTGTTATGGCCACTTCCTGAGATATTGCTCAACATGTTTTGCATCAATACACTTCGTGAAGATACACGTTTTACATACAAGTAGTACGGGGAGCCGTTGACAGATAGTTATAACTAAAATGCTGTTAATACTTCCCAAACAAGTCGATGTGACGTTGGAATGAACAGGTCTGCCAGGGTGAAGCGTAGGATGCGTTGAGCGGTCACAAAGACTGGATACATATTTTAAACTTCAAAGTGTCATGTCTAGCCGCTGACCTGATGCATAATTCCAACCGATTTGATGAGTATATTGACATACACCAGTTATAATGCAACTCCCACTACATAGTTACCTTTGTAGTCGACGTATGACGAGTACGTGAACCTTCCCAACCATGAGCATAGTTTAAGTTATGTTGTAATTGGGAGTGACGTGATAAATTATATTTTATTATAACAAACAGTTTAACTTCCAACGCTGTTCCATTTTCACCAGAACGTATTATTTAGCTTTAGCACTTTAGTGCATATGCAGTTTTACCACGAGGGTAGGTTGACAGTATCGGCGTTTAGGGAATGTTATTTATTTTATTTTTGCCCTGGATCCCCCGTACACCGTAGTTCCCTCTCCCAGTCTGGTTGCGTTCTCCCCTAACGTTTCCTTGTACCTCTATTTTCAAGTAGACGTGCATACATTAATTTTGCACTTAATGTCGCTATTATGGAACCAGTTGCTCTATATTATGCTACTATCGGTGATGTGCTACTCTGAAACAGCTATTGTTGCTTTTCTAAAATGTAGAATGACATGCTCCTTTCGACTAGTCTGCGGTTTTAGTGAGCAAACAAGCGCTTTTTGTATCGCCAGGCAACATAAGAGGAAGTCTTCCTGTTTGCAAGTCTTACGCAACGATATGTGCCCATGAGAATCTTTCTTTTCCAATTTTTTTTAAAGTTCTAACCATTATATTTCGTGCAGCGTTATTAAAGGTTGAATGGCAAGCTCCTTTCGACTAGTCTGCGGTTTTAGAAAGCGAGCAATTGTATGACCTGGCAAAAATACTCCGAAAAGGAAGTCTTCCTGTTTGAAAGTCCTATAGGCAACGATGTGTGTCCAGACGGATCTTCCTCATTCTTCTTCTTCCAAAATTCTGCACGGCCTCAACATGTTGAGGGTACAGGCAGACCAACAGGGGAACACAACAACAATAATTTATATACAGTTCAATATTTTTCGCATATAGTGTCTTGGATAATATAATGTATGAATGCTACTCTTAAATGCATCCAGACTGTTTAGGCTAACAATGTGTTGAGGGAGGTAGGGAGGGAGGTAGGGAGGGACGTAGGGAGGGAGGTAGGGAGGGAGGTAGGGAGGGAGTTCCAAAGTCAAATAGTACTGGGGGGGTAATAAAAGTGGTAATTACATTTGGAGTAAGGGATATTATAGGCTAAGGAATGTTGTCTCCACACAGAGCAGTGTGGTATTGCAGCTTCAAAGAGTAATCACATTCTCGGGTTCATTAGGAGAAACATAGCATATAAGAAAAAAACCTAATTATACCTTTGAACAAAGCAATAGTTAGACCTAATTTAGAATATTGTATACAAGCGTGGAGACAATGTCGTAAGAGAGGAGAACAACTGAAATTATTCTAGAACTGAGAGACTGTAGTTACGAAGAACGACTAAAAGAATGTGGTTTAACAACTCTAGAGACAAGGAGGTTAAGAGGAGATCAGATTGAAGTTTTTAAGATATTGAATGGGTATGAAAATATTGATGTCTACAGATTGTGTAACTGCTGTTTAAGAACAAGGTTGACACATATCTCAGGAGGGCGGGTTACACGTAGATGAAAATTGTTGGACTCTCGCCAATGGGTTCCTTGTCCACTTGCCATCTCATACATACATATATACTACTGCTGTCACGGTTCCAGTTTTAACGGGTCTGTTCGGTTTTTGCTTCACGATGGCAATTAATTCACGGTTCTGGTCTGCCACGGTTCCCGTATGGAAATGCTACAACTTGCCCAAGCACTATCTCATTCACAACACCTGTGGTTACAATAAAGCATGCTTCAAACACTGATTAACGGTCTATGTAACAGCTAGAGCATATATTCATGACTAAAGCAACAACAACAGAACAGCATAGGATTAATCATATACACAGGATTAATCATGTACATAGGATTAATCATGTACACACAAAGCCTTAACAAATAGGCTACCGAAAGTATAACAAATTACAGTTATTTTCTTTTAAATGGCGACGGTTTTTATTTTACATTTTCAACGGATTCAGTTGATATCACACGTGACATGCTTAACACTATTGAAGAACATACTGTTACCTTGCATGCAGATTTGCATTGGTAGTCTTGTATGTAGTACATATGTAACAACTAGACCCGGTCTCCCCTGCACAGTTACACCTTGCGGAAGGTCGTTTTTGTAAAGTTATTTCGGTTGCAAGCAGGAGCAGCGTACGGATTTGCGCGTTCGTATTGTGACATTCCGGCCAGTTATGGCGCATTGTCAATTGTATGCGGTTGTATTTTAGTTCAGTATTTGCTAATCGTATCAAAATCAAAACTAGTATTCAAGAAGACAGGGAACTGAACGGACGAAGAAAATGCATCTTTTATCAATGCCTGGGGATGTCTTCTCCGTCACTTTTATCAATGTCTGGGGGTGTCTTCTCCGTCACTTTTATCAATGCCTGGGGGTGTCGTCTCCGTCACTTTTATCAATGCCTGGTGGTGTCTTCTCCGTCACTTTTAGCAATGCCTGGGGTGTCTTCTCCGTCATATTAGTCTCCCATATGCCCAGTGAACTCCCGCCTTGTAGTGGCACAAGGCGGGTAGCTGGTACCTTGTAGTGGCACAAGGCGGGTAGCTGCAACGTTATTAGATGCACTTCTATAATTGACAACGTTGTAAACAAAAAACAGTGTTTAAATGCAGCTCAACTTGCATGCATGGCGCATCGATTGCACAACCGGTTCTAAGACCGTGTTGCACTCGTGCGTGAAATATCTATACATTATAGGCGTCTTTCAGACAGTACCATGTGCATGAAATCACAAACCCGCGTACCTAGATGAGTCACTGCTATTTCGCAATAACGCTATTGTTGTCTGCAATACGAGTGAAGTTTATTTATTATCCTTTATCCCGAGTTGAACCAGCGAATTTTAACGATTTGATAACATGCTTTTAGCTCAAGGTTGACTCAGCGTTGTTTCATCAAGATAAACTAATAATGATAATAAGTACCGATAATCAGGAATGATCACGTGCAGGTTTTACTTTTTTTGAGCAAATAGTGAACATCGCCAAATTAAGCAGTATAAAAAATGCGAATATGCATTATGCATTATATACAGAAAACCATTGAGTCAAAAATGTGATTTCCTAGAGAATGAAGCTTAATTAAGATTCAATACATACGTGTTGCACGCATGCGTATATACATACAAACACATATCATGATACTGTGAAATTAACTAGTGCAATTTACTGCACATATACTGCATATTTTATTGTATGTTCGTATTGGATGCTGAGAGAAAAAATCATAAAATGAACAAAGGTTTTGTGACGAAAGGCGTGCAGAGAAGGACATGCATGTGTCATGCGTACATTTCGTCATCGACAGTGTGTACGAGTTGGTAAACAATTCGCTCTATTAATAATACTGTCAAAGGGTAATTGAAGTATCGTGGTTGCACCTGCAAAGGTCATTATGGGCGCGCTGCTTACACCATCAAGGTCACGGTGTACGTGCTAGTTAGCAGTTCACAGAAATCCCGCGAGTTTGCTTAAATACGAGGCGATACTCCCATAGCATCAGTACATCGTCGTCTAAGCCAAGCAGAAGAACATCCTTCGACAGGTAATATTCGGTTTTATTTATATTGCAATATTAGCTGGCGTACTCCTGACTTGTTGTAGCTGGCGTACTCCTGACTTGTTGTAGCTGGCGTACTCCTGACTTGTTGCAGCTGGCGTACTCCTGACTTGTTGTAGCTGGCGTACTCCTGACTTGATGCAGCTGGCGTACTCCTGACTTGTTGTAGCTGGCGTACTCCTGACTTGTTGTAGCTGGCGTACTCCTGACTTGTTGTAGCTGGCGTACTCCTGACTTGTTGTAGCTGGCGTACTCCTGACTTGTTGTAGCTGGCGTACTCCTGACTTGTTGCAGCTGGCGTACTCCTGACTTGTTGTAGCTGGCG
>BSQZ01000043.1:5725000-5735000 GCA_033239005.1 Lamellibrachia satsuma | reverse complement strand
CAGTGGACACAGTTGAGTTTAGAATACCAAGAATGTGTGACTTTACTACTGATAACGTGTGCGTGTGTGTTGTGTGCGTGCGCGTGCGTGTGCAACACCAATTCGACTTCTCTGTGAAGCATTCAGCATGCAACGAAATGTGTCCGTTGCCATGGTTACATCGAAGACTGTAATGTTCTTAGTACCACGTCCAGTAGCTAGACTAGTTTCCGACCCACATTATCGGCGTTTTTGGAATGTTACGTATTTATATTTTTCTCCGGGAACCCCGTACGTTGTGGTACCCTCCCACGGGGGGTGTTCTGGTCTCCACCGAGATGAGTGAATGTATCGGGGTAAAGTTGCATTGTTCCTGTATTTCTGTGTGGGCGTGCCTAAATTACTGTTGCCCTGAATGCCGCTATTATGGAACTAGTGTCGATGATTCACGTGGCATGACGTTTGTTAAGCCAAAAACCGTGCCCAGCCCAGGACCATGCAAACTAGTGAAAAGCGAGATTATATAAAATAGCCATTGCTGCGTTATTAAATGTTGAATGGCATGCTCCTTTCTACTAGTCTGCGGTTTTAGAAAGCAAACAAGCGTTTATTGTGTTATTGCTTTGCGTCTATATACTTCGCGTGTTTTAGGTACGTTTTCTCAATAGTAAATGTTCAGTTCGTATGTCAGACTCAGACGGAGAGCTCATCGATTTAATATCAGGTTCTGCTCCATACATGCATTCATGCATACATACACGCACGGACGCACGTACACGCGCGCGCACACACGCATACGTACATATATACATACGTACATGCGTTCATGCATGCATAAATACATACATACATATACGCATGTACGCACACACACATACATACAAGCATACATACGTGCACGCGTACATGCTTACACACGCACGCACGCACGCACGCACGCACGCCCGCACACACGCACACTAGTACTGCTACCGTTCCAGTTGTAACGGTTCTGTTTGGTTTTCCGTTCTCGATGGCAATTTATTCACGGTTCTGGTCTGCCACGGTTCCTGTATGGAGACTGGGAGTTGTCTTGAAAGAGGGAGAGAGGAAACGCTTCAAATAATCCCAACTACATAAATAAACAAGTCCATACATACATATATGCCCCCTAGGAGACTTATTCACACAAATACTATTTTAATTTATATTGAAGCATCCAGCCACGCCACGCTGTGATTGCTGCGCGAAAGCTGTTCGTTCTTATAATAAAGTTACTGGAATCATCATCTCTAGGCGACATGATTCTCGTTTCTAGGCCATAGTTGATGAGATAATGCACTTCCGGTCCTCAATTTGTGCACACCACGACACGTTATATATACCTATGTCATTATAAAATAAACTTCGTCATAATAAAATATTAGTTTTATCACATTTAAATGCTACATGTTTTAATAACTAATAGAAGTAAATGGGTCATTGTTTGTTCTCTATTCTACTTCCAAATGTGTCTATGTGAAATGCGATGGCGGGCAGCGTGTCGTTGGGGGCCGGAAGTGAACATGTATGGGCACATTTGAATAAAACCAACATGGCGGCTGACGAGAATTGTGTCCCCGATCGCCAGGAAATTGTTTATGCAGCTGAGTGAACTGAGCGAACTGGGCGAACTGAGCGAACTGGGCGAACTGAGCAAACTGGGCGAACTGAGCCAACTGAGTGAACTGGGCGAACTGAGCAAACTGAGTGAACTGGGCGAACTGAGACAAAGTGGAATGACTAAAGTCGCTCAAGTTTTAAAACGGAAGGTGGACTCGAACTACGTTTCTCTCGATTGATAGTCCAGCGCTCTAACTGCCGAACCACAGCGATCAACAGTACACGAGTGTGTACGTGCGCGCAGAGGGAACAAAACATTTGTCGACATATATTTTATAGTTTTATAATTTCTACATATTGCAAATTTTAGCTCTGCTAGTTACACCTAAACATACTTACTTTTATATTATATGGGGGTGAAGAAAACACAGCTAAGATACGCTAAGGTTGGAATAAGCTTGAGTTCCAGATAGTGCTGCCACCTATTGGGAAACCTAAAAACAATACAATTGAAATTTCCCTACCGCTATGTTATATCTATACAATTATGTCATACAACTATACAGTATTTGCTGTAACTAGAATGCATAATGTTTATCTGAATTGGCGAACGTTCCAAGATTATTTTCAGTCTCTCACATATGCATGCACGCGCAACATACGTTAAGTATTGCATTGACAAACATACGTGAACATCTAAAAACTAAAATGCGATTTTTTTTCCAATTAGATTACAACCAGGTTTAGGTTAATATTCACTGTTAATGGAAATAACTCGAATATAGTTAATTA
This sequence comes from Lamellibrachia satsuma, assembly GCA_033239005.1. Classification (NCBI taxonomy): domain Eukaryota; kingdom Metazoa; phylum Annelida; class Polychaeta; order Sabellida; family Siboglinidae; genus Lamellibrachia; species Lamellibrachia satsuma. The sequence continues at coordinate 5,732,648 of BSQZ01000043.1, read as the reverse complement.
ATTGTGGGGCTTTTGCAGATGGCTAACGTGGGAAAAACCACAATGATGTGACAGCGATAGCAACAACCTTTAATTAACTACTCTGTGCACTCGTGACACACATTACAAGCGACAACTAAACAAACCAACTACAAAGTACACGATACCGCCTTACACTGATATCTTTTGACCACAGCTTAGGCAGAATAACCTGTTGGTAAAGCTGCGTCTGCAACAGCTGGACACAAAACAACGCAAAAACCTACCACCACGTCTACTCATAACAACACGAAATGCTACCAAAGTTCTGTGGACCCATGAGACGATGACACGTGTCACTCGTACGATGACACGTGTCACTCGTACGCTGACGCGTGTCACTCGTTCGCTGACACATTATATTTATAAACCTAACGGTTATGCAAAACTTAACTATACAACACGCATGAAACCCCAACCAAAGATTGTAGAAAATACGTTACCCACCAAGAATATAATATATAATCTTCACTATTCAATTGTGCCCCAGTACAACACCAGCACCTCGAGAAGCAGCTTGCAATTGAGAAAGGGCCAAGGAGAGACTAGTACGCCATATCCAAAGTTACTATAAATACAACACATACGTAGCTTACAAGCACATCTTCCCTACCAATGTCTCACTTGACACTTTCTATTTCGTTCAACGAACACCATCTAATGTTATTAATAACATCACTTAACACTTACATTAAGTGTGAAATGTCTACAAACACATCGACAGCAAACATGATATTATCAGAAAACTAACTTTTACTGGTTACGTTAAGCACCAAAATTGTGTTGCAAGGTTTTTATGTTCCTTCTGAGTAAAGTGTGCATTTTCAATATAAATACAAGTAATTAAAATATAATATGCGGTATGCTAAATATATAACCAATCACAGAGTTCGCTGTTCACATGTTCCCATATGAACAGCCATGTTCCCAATTAGAAATGCAATGAGGCCTCGTTAATCCGGACACCTTGGTCCCTAGTGTATGTGTCCGGATTAACAAGTTTCTGGATTAACGAATCATGGGTAAATTAGCGTTCAGAAATTTCGTTCGAGTGAAATGATGTCCGGATGCTGAGGTTTCCGGATGGTCGGCGTCCGGATTAATGGCGTTTCCGGATGATCGGAGTCGGTATTAACGAGGTTTCTGAATGATCGGCGTTCGCATTAATGAGATTCCCGAATGATCACTGTCCGGATTAACGAGGTTCCACTGTAGCCGTAGCCTTACAAATATCTTACAAAAGGCCATTCACCTAATGTTACAGAAAATATGTTAGCCACCCAGATTAAACTGCGGTGATCTTTGTACCATAATATAAAATATACAATCTAATATCATACATATTACTACTGAGAGCCAGCATTAAAGAGATCACTATCCAAAGTTCCGCAATTACTTCCCTACCAAAGATATCGCCACATTTCAAACTTTCTGTTTCGTCCAACGAAAACAATCTTATGTTCATCTTACAAATTATACAAATACATATCAAATGTGTAAATGCGCATACAAACATGGCAAAAACGTTATCAGAAAACACAGTATTACCGGTTTTGTCGCAAGGCTTCCTTAAGTTTCACAATGGTCATGCTCCTCAACGCATGCGCAGCGATTGCATTTGAAACACAACGCATTTGACTCGTTGCTGTAGTTAAGATATATCACTACTTTTGAGCATGCACGCGAAGGGCTGTTACGTGGTTTGCATGGTATACTATATGCACACCTTACATCACCTCACGGAACAGAAAACCAAACGAATGCACAAACAGACGATGTAACATCGTCTGATGATACAAGTGTCTCTATTTAACCAACAAGAAAATCGTCACCAATCGGCGACACCATGTATTCTGGACATATAGTATTGGGTGATATTCAGAACTTTCTTGACATCTATAATTTTACACGAATCAATCAAAAGGTGCCAGGCCGTCCTCATGGTTTCGAAAAGATGGGTTCGAGCGTACGCAATCTGCCGGGGATTTCTGGGTTGATTTCTCCAAAAAAAAATTTCAAAAATTCTCTCGAAAAGGAAAAAAAAAACCGTACCCTCCCAAAGGACAGGCACGGGTGCTGTCGTTGGTGTGAATGCATCACCAAACTTTCCATCATGAAACATCCTGTCCTAAGGGTGATACTGGCGCCGCCAGAGGGCGAGGCTAGTCAGAGCGTGCTGTGGCGCCATCTAGGCATCTTCACCTACAGTGTTGTTGTCGAAGTCGCTCTTACATAGTTTCTCCATTGCCTTGCCATCTTCACGGCACTTCTTTTTCCTGCAACAAAACAGCCAGTACAGCCGTAATGTGTTACACATTAACACAAAGGATTAGGCTTACGACGTTTGTTATCGTTGTTTAGACTGTATTCAGTGTTTCACGGTCATGTTAAATTTCTTATTAATTTATCACATATATAACAATGAACACCATACGTAATAATAACGTTGTAGTACATCCATGTATTGGTAACGTTGTAGTACATCCACGTAATTGTAACGTTGTAGTACATACACGTAACTGTAACGTTGTACTACATCCCCGTAATCGTAACGTTGTACTACATCCCCGTAATCGCAACATTGCACTACATCCCGTAATCGTAACGTTGTACTACATCCCCGTAATCATAACGTTGTACTACATTCCCGTAATCGTAACGTTGTACTACATCCCTGTAATCGTAACGTTGTACTATATCCCCGTAATCGCAACATTGCACTACATCCCTGTAAGCTTGATGCTATAGTATATTTAGGGAATAATATACTGTTTGTTGATCTCACTAACATACTCTTAAGTATATGTGTTTTAACGTCGAGTCGATATCAGCATAGCTATTAATAATAATGTGGTAGTACATCCACATAATGATAATGTGATAGTACATCCACATAATGATAATGTGGTAGTACATCCACATAATGATAATGTGATAGTACATCCACATAATGATAATGTGGTAGTACATCCACATAATGATAACGTTGCAGTACATCTACATAATGATAATGTTGTAGTACATCCACATAATGATAATGTGGTAGTACATCCACATAATGATAACGTTGCAGTACATCCACATAATGATAATGTTGTAGTACATCCACATAATGATAATGTTGTAGTACATCCACATAATGATAATGTGGTAGTACATTCACGTAATGATAATGTTTTACGGGTGTATTCGTTTTAAGAGTGTATTCTTGTAAGAACAACTGCCCAGCTTTGTATAGTCCACTACCAACCTTCCAAACCTTTCACCGTCCTCCAGGGTGTCTGGAAGGGTTTTGTTGAGGGTTTCTGGCAGGAAGAGGGTAGTTAAACCCGCCGTGAGGGCAGTGAATCCGTATAGCAGAAATGGTAACGGTGCCCAGTAGATGCTCTGGAAAGGAAGAAGAAACACATTGATAGCAACAGCATGAATAATGTCAACGCAGCGTCACATTCACATGTGACATATCAATCTGTGTGTGCGTGTGTGCGTGCGTGCGTGCATGTGTGTATTCTACCATCTATATACCCAACGCGATCCTAAATAGACTGTAGACTAGGGTACATGCATTCTATACGGACACGTCCAACATACTAATCAGTCAAACCCATATCATGTAATCACCCTAAACAAAGCTTCTGCCCCAATACCACCCACATAGATACATTTCCAGAAATTCCCACATCAACACAATTACAATCATCCAGAAGAACTACTTACAAGGCGACCGAACTGCGGCTGTATGAGTGCACCGACGCGGGCACACATCGACGACGATCCGACCCCGACTTGTCTAACGACGGTAGGGAACAGTTCTGCCGAGTACACATAGATGACGGCGAACGTGGCGGAGATGAAGAACTTGCCGCACATACTGAAGGCGACTAGAGCCGTGTAGAGACCTGAAAGGTGCATTGGGTAACTTAGATACAAACACCACGCGATACTGAATATGACAAGAGCCGTGCAGAGACCTGAAAGGTTCGTTGAATGACTTAGTTACAAATACCACACGATACTGATTACAGGGCGATTTGCGAATACTTGTTGGTTAAACACATTTCGAAATTTGCATTGCCTCATTATTTTATTGATCTCCAGTAACTGACAGGTGCGTGAGACGTTCGAAGTTTTAGTGATCTAACACAAACAAACCAGTTACGTGAATCATGTCACAGCGCTGTCCGGCCACTTGGTTCCCCAGAACGGTTTGCGAAAACGAAACAAATAAACGGATTAATGAAGCTGATTACGGAGTATCGAAGAAAGGATAAATGAGATGTGGCTAAAGTGCCGTGTTTCAAAGACAAACCGATTCAAGCTGGATATGCTGTAGGATGATACGATGTGACAAACCTTCCTTGTCGAGCAGTGTAGTGCAGATGAAGCAAGCCACGCTGGCCACCACAAGAGAGACGACGGTAGTCCAACGTCGACCGAGCTTGTTCATTATTGGAATCACGATAACATAGGACGGAATCTCGATGGCGCCGGACATGAACGCATTGAGGAAGATATTGCCACCGAGGAGGTTGACTCCCAATCCCAGGCCGTAGTAGACCATACCAACGACGAACCTGAATAAAATATCACACATATCAGTGTAACATTTTATAAACAGTTGACTGTCTCTGTAAGGAAACAATATATTACACAGATACGTAACACAGTATGAATGACACAGGGTGTCACCAAATGGGACAGACAGTGAAATGATCATCTCTACAGGAACAGCAAGATCGTCCCAATTGTAGAAGTGATCAAGATGAATACATAGAGATGAAATGGTCATGTTAGGAGAAGAGAAGATGATTCTGTCATAAGTATCACCGATCATAAAGATGACGGGAAAGAGACCGAGAGGTATGCCCAGGTTACGGTGGATCAACAACGTCAGTGGCCACCTGGTGGAAAAGAACACCAGCCTACAAGATATAATTAGAACGGTACGGTACAAGAACCGTACCGAATGGAACAAGTTGATTTGCTAACACATTGGAATGTAGTTCTAGCGTCACTTGAATTCTCAACTGGAGTATGGTGAGCAGAACGTAACCTTAGCAACATCTGTCAGCCTCACTCACCAGGCCCACCACATGAACAGGGTGGTCTTCCTCAGGTTGGGACTTCGGAACAAATCCACAAAGGACGGATGTGCAACACCGTCATCCACCTACATGAACAACATAATAACGTTATAACTTTATATTAATTTTAAAAACGCTCTCCTTGTTTCCTAGGTACAAACATACACGTCACTCATCACATGCAATTACATGGTGCACATTGTGACACAATCTATAAAATGCTGTAGTATTATCTTAACAGAAACAAAGTATTTTCCCGTTTCCTTGTGTTATTTCTAATACAACGACCTGAATAGCTGGCATTAAGTATAACAAGGTACAACAGGGAGCAATACCAGTGTAATAATTATCTCATAACGTTGACTGGCTAGATTTAACCAGATTGCATTGCAATGAGCTCCAGATGGCAAGTTCACAAAGAAGCCATTAGATCATGGAATGTCCAACAATGTTTATATATATATATATATATATATATATATATATATATATATATATATATATATATATATATATATATATATATATATATATATATATATATATATATATATATACATACATATATACATATATATATATATATCCTAAATCCTTGTATTTGTTATTAGTTGATTTAAGGATCCGCCAACCCGATAAATTTGAAGAAGAAGAAAACTAAATCACTACCTTCATAACCATTCAATATAATATATTATAACAAAACGTTTATTTGGCGTCCTGGTCTCTAGGATTTGGCGAATTGTAATCATTATCATTGCTGCAACATTAACAACGTAATTGACGTAATAATTTATGATTATATAATGATATATAAAGTATATATATATATATATATATATATATATATATATATATATATATATATATATATATATATATATATATATATATATATATATATATATATATATATATAAAAATATATATAATGTGCGTGCGTGCGTGCGTGCGTGTGTGTGTGTGTGGGTGTTTGACGATTTTCTTCAAACTACAACATTTGAGTTTACTTACTCTCAACGTTTCGACATTCTCCAGGAATAATTACTGGGACTACTAGTTCTTCTTCTGCTTACCAGTTGACTTGGCAAAGCTAAGAGTAAGTAATCTCAATGGTTGTGTTTTGAAGTAAATCGTTACTCATAAACGTTTCCTTTGTTTTATATATCAGGAATTTGCGTGGGGCGGAAGGGGATAGCAGTGTCATACCTCCGCGCGGTTGTCGTCAAGATCGAGCGGACAAGGCAGCTTGCGTCCGTTGACTCGTGACATCGTCTTCAGGATTCGCGTTGCGTCCTCGTTTCGCCCTTGACTGATCAACCAGCGGGCTGTCTCCGGGATGAAACTGGGCCAGGAACATGAACGCATTTAAATGCATAAACATGGCCACGCACGCACGCACGCACGCACGCACGCACGCACGCACGCACGCACGCACGCACGCACGCACGCACGCGCCATACATACACACACTCAGCGTACACGCATCTAACTAACACACAACAGTACACATGGGCACAGGCACTCTGCATACAATGAGTACAAGATCATTATGACAGGCGTCTTGGCCATCAACCAGTGCTACTTAGAAGGCGTACAAGATCATTATGACAGGTGTTATGGCCATCAGCCAATGCTACTTACAAGGAATACAAGATCATTATGACAGGCGTCACGGCCATCAGACAATGCTACTTACAAGGAGTACAAGATCATTATGACAGGCGTCATGGTCATCAGCCAATGCTACTTACAAGGAATACAAGATCATTATGACAGGCGTCACGACCATCAGCCAATGCTACTTACAAGGAGTACAAGATCATTATGACAGGCGTCATGGCCATCAGCCAATGCTACTTACAAGGAGTACAAGATCATTATGACAGGCGTCATGGCCATCAACCAATGCTACTTACAAGGCGTACAAGATCATCATGACAGGCATCATGGCCATCAGTCAATGCTACTTACAAGGAATACAAGATCATTATGACAGGCGTAACGGCCATCAGCCAATGCTACTTACAAGGAGTACAAGATCATTATGACAGGCGTCATGGCCATCAGCCAACGCTACTTACAAGGAGTACAAGATCATTATGACAGGCGTCATGGCCATCAACCAATGCTACTTACAAGGCGTACAAGATCATTATGACAGGCATCATGGCCATCAGTCAATGCTACTTACAAGGAATACAAGATCATTATGACAGGCGTCATGGCCATCAGCAAATGCTACTTACAAGGCATACAAGATCATTATGACAGGCGTCATGGCCATCAGCCAATGCTACTTACAAGGCGTACAAGATCATTATAACAGGTGTCATGGCCATGAGCCACTGCAGGTGGACGTGGTCTCGGATGAAGTAAGCAGCACCCGGCAGTATCATCAGTCCCACAGCGAACCACGCCTGCACCATAATCCCTGTCACGTCTCGGAACCTCGGGCCCATAATCTCCATACCTTCAACACAATGAGTGTGCAGGGGTAAACTACCAAACAGGGTCGAATCTGGAGAATGGTTCTTCACAATGGG
>BSQZ01000043.1:5567500-5720000 GCA_033239005.1 Lamellibrachia satsuma | reverse complement strand
GTTTGATTGTTGCTGTCAGACAGTACCACTGATCGGTTTAATTAATGTTTCTAGATTTACATGTATAATTAATGTTTGTTCGTGCATGTGTGTGTTTGTGTGAGTGGCGTGTGGTGCGTGTGTGAATTCGTATTTAGAAGTACGAATTAAGTTACTAATATAAAACAGTTTTATACATACGATTTTCTTGACACTCTAACAGCACATTAGACATCAATTAATTGCCCTCCTGTGTGAAATTTGTGAAAATAGCACCTCGCTTCTCAGAAGATTATTCACACACACACTCAATTCCAACCCAGTTCAGCGACTGTTTTTATATGCTGATTCGTTCGGCTGTATTACGCGAGCGGTCAGTGTTTGTCCATTGTCATCACTTGCAAGAAGCCACAGAAGACAGTTTCCAGGCTAATTTATATGCCTACAACGCACGATTAAATTTCATCATATTATTCACCTACAACCGAAGCGTAGAATTGAAGATAGCAAAGTTGACTTAGATGACCAAGGAACGGTATTCCACGAAGGTCTTCCTGGAACAACCCCGAAGAAGAACGGACATCTAGTCGACCTTGAACTTCGACTAAGACGCAAAAAGTGGTCTCATGTCCATGCTGGTTTTAAAAAAAACTGTCACTGATCGCATTACGTATGCCAGCATGGGCATGTGCGTGCGTGCACTTAGGATAATGAATAAAGTTACTAATATAATACAGTTTTATACATACGATTTTCTTGAAATTCCAACAGCACATTAGACATCAATCACTTGACCTCGTTATCAGATGAATTCATGTTGGTGTTATGATCACGTGTGTGTGTGTGTGTGTGTGTGTGTGTGTGTGTGTGTGTGTGTGTGTGTGTGTGTGTGTGTGTGTGTGTGTGCATGCGTCTGTGTGCTTGTGTGTGTGTTCATGTGTGCGTGCGTGGGTGTGTGTTTGCGTGTGTGCTTGCGATAGCGAACTAAGTTACTAATGTTACACAGTTTTACGCATACGATTTTCTTGAAACTCTAACAGTACATTAGACATCAATTACGTGACCTCCTGTGTGAAATTCGTGAAAATAGTACCTCGTTTTTTAGAAGATTGTTAATACACCCTAAATTTTAACACAATACAGTGACTGTTTTTTACGTTGGTACGTTCGGCATAATAGCCACTGCATTGGTACGTGAACAGTCAGTGATTGTCCATTGCCTTCACTTGAAAGAAGTCACAGAAGGCAGCTTCTAAGCTAAAGAAAAAGCTGGTGCCGATTGGTTGGATCGAACAGCTGCCTATGACATCGCTTGGCACCGAAGCCTACAACCCACGCTACTGTCAGATTAAACGCTATCATGTAACTCATCTCCAACCAGGGTTGTTTGATTTAAATCATTTGGTTTAAATCATTGATTTAAATCGTGATTTAAATCACTCACACACAAAAATTATGATTTTTTTGGACTTTCGATTTTTTTAATCGCTGATTTATATGAATTTAACACAAATAATTGTTTACAAGCATCGAGATCAACAAAGTTTTGTATGTTTTTTTAATACAAAAGTACACTTGTGTAGCTGTATTGGCTGTATTACTGATAGTAAAATATTTTGTGACATTGTGTATGTTTGAGCTATTCCATTTCTGAATGCAGTGAAGCCACACAAACTTGTCTTCCAGAGGGTATCCACCCTCTCAATTAACAATAACTAGTACTGCTACAGCCACAGACACACAGCATGCTTTCCTTTCCAAGACAGATTATGCAGCTACAGGGGGTGAGGCCTTGTGGACATTGTCTGATGTCTTTATATAAGCAAAAATCATGTACCCTCTGTTAAGACAATTACCCAAATCAATTTGAATACAACACGTTTGGAAGAGTTTATAAGTATAAACATCCGTATAAATGTCTACATACCAGATTAAAAAAATAATAATAAAATAAAATAAATAAAAAAAATCCGATTTAAATCAACTAAATCCAATTTTTTGTATTTAAAAAAAATCATGATTTTTTTCAACCCTGTCTCCAACCAAAGATTCGTACTAAAGACCAGCGACGGATAGTGAAGTTGACTAAAAGGCCACAGTGTCACCCGACCAATCGGACAACTAATCGCTCATATGAACGGGCCTTAGACGAATAAAGAACCGTGTTCATAGCTGCCAACATTTGAAAATGGGAAAGAGTAATGATTTTCGCGCGAATCGTGGCCTATGGCCCATACATATATATTTCAATAGTTTTTCATGTTTAATAATGTCCAAACATCATAGGAATGTGATATAATTACAGATTGTGTTCCCAAACTGTTAAAAAAAGTATACTATATGTACATCATCAACGTTTCCAGATTATACTTTCCAAATAAATTTTATTTCAGGTATATAATAATAATATTGTAACATAATCAACATTTCCAGATTAGATTCAAAATAACACATTATATTTCAGTTCTATCTCATTAAAGTCACTTGTGAATGTTTATTTGTCTTGAAGGTTTTGATATGTGACACTTTTAGCTGGCACGAGAATGTTTCTGCTGAAAACATGTTGTTCCTTTTGCATTGATGGACACTTTATGTACTAGTAGGCTGCTCAGAGACTAGGTAGACATACTGGGGCGGAAGGCAGTTTTCGTTTTGGTCACAAATGAAAAGATTCGTTCACAATCAGCGTTGCTGTGAAACTGCACCAGAATGCCCAGCATGACAGAACAAAGTGTAGTGTACTGTGGCTGTCCATTGCCATTCTTCATCTGCTGCATCATGCCCCAGGCCACATCATTCCTGGCTGTGATGACACTTTCAGGCAACGTGCTGACTCTCCACCTGATGAACTCTGTCTGCAGCTGATCAATCGATGTGTCCGCCGGCAGCAGACACTTCCACCTAGTCACAAAGTATCGGAGAGAATCCCAGTTGGCATTCTGCCTCTCCGATATGTTTGCAACGCATGCATCAATGAGCACCGGGTCATTGTATGGAAACTTCTCGACCATGTATGCAACTGCTGCCACACAGAATGCTCTCACAGATTCACAGAAAGACTTTGTATCCAATTGCGACTTGTTCTCAATGATGAAGTCTCAGGCATCTGTCGCAACAAACAGATTTGAATCCTCAACTTCGTAGACACGTTCTGCAAATGGCACAATGTGCAGAGCATTTGCGTTCTCACACATAATTTTTGGCAGCACAAAATGCATCAGTAGATCCTTAAGCTGATCAGTCAGTATGCTGTGCAGGACGTGGATCACTGGCTCATCTTTCTGCAACGCTTGATTAGCGATGTCAAACACAGGCAGTAAGGCCTTCATGAATAGTGCATACAGTTTTACATGCGGATTTGCCATCAACTGGTGCACTTTCTCCACTTTGTTGCCTGGTTTCAGTCGGAGTCCGACCGATGGCGTTAGTCGAGTGTGCGACTCCTTTGCTTTACTTGTCTCGTTCTTGCGGTCAGCTGTGTCTTTGGCGATTTTGGCCACTTCAGCTTGTTTGAACAGGTATGAAGTCAAGTCGAAATCTTGGCTTGGCTTGGTGGGTGCAGTAGACTTTGAACTGTGTGTATGCGCCGCTGGCTGGACGAGTCCAACTCGCATGATTCCGGTATTCGTAGGGGTGGTAAAACGGTGGATATGGTCTGGGAAAAATTTACGATTTATCGTAATATTTCAGAGTATGGGCGTAATGGCGTAACGAAAGACAGAAAATCGTAATGATTCTGCAGAAATCGTAATGGTTGGCAGCCCTGCATGTTCCACAAGGTTCTGTCCGAAACAACCTCAAAGAAATACAGAAATGCAGATGACCATGCAATTCGATTAAGGTGCAGAGTGGTCCTACGGTCAGGCTGGGTTTACACAAGAAGACATGAACATTTTGCGACAGTGGTGACTTAAACTCATGAGAAGAAAAAACTGTCTTCCTGTTTAACAAGAAAGATACACGCGAAATGGACATGCTTGCCTTTGATGTTGAGCAGCCCCAGGGGTTGCCAACTGGACAGATCACTGACTACTCCTGGAACACCTAAGCATTAAGGCAACATCACGCAGAGCACTGATACGTCGACTTGCTAGCACCACATGGGGAAAAAGCACAACCGCACTATACGTACCTCCCACTTCCATAAGTGTACACACCTGAGTAAGACTGTATACACATCCAAAGTAGACGTCAACATCAACAACTGCCTGTGAGTCGTCACCGGATGCCTACAGTAACAAAGTCGAGCACGCGATGCGCGTGCAGGTATTGCACCACCCCTACTGCGAAGACAGGCGTCTGTGCCGAGCTTGAACCAGGGTGGAAGAAACCCTGGCCACCTCCTGCGCAGCGCCTGCTCGACAACCTTAAATGGGTAGGCACATGAACTCGCGAATGGTCTGGGCCAAAAACGAAACAACAACTCACTGCGCAGCGGCGAGATGGAGACAGGCCTGGCACATCAAACCAACTTCTCTGCACAGAACATCATCAGCATCATCATCACAGAACCACCTGCGCCCTGCGCTGGACTCGATCTCCCGTAAAAGGACTGGACCAAGTTGAACCGCCTGCGGATGGGAGTTGGTCGGTTTCATTCATTATTGTACAAATATGGATTATCGGAAAGCGATGCATACAAATGCGATGCTCAGCAGCAAAGAGCAGACTACGTTGTCAATGCGGGTGTGACAATGTATGGTATCATCGATGCATAGCAATATTCGATGTGATGATGCAATATTATCAGTAGTAAATTTAACTACACTAGTAATAATACTAAACTTCTATAGCGCCCAAACCCTCGGGAACCCAAGGTAAGAGGCACAACAAACCAGAATCGTTAAGCATGATACACGAACTGAGACACGCAAAAGACATCACCAGAGCGAGGAACCGCCGAGGATTTAAGGTGGAAATGCAATTTCGAATAAATATGTCTTCACGTTTTTTTGCGGAAAGTAGTCATAGTTTCAAATAATTTTAAACTGATGGGGAGTTCGCTCCAGATGTTGGGGAACTACAAAGAAAGCACGCTAGTTTTAGGAACAAAAAGTTCTTGTGAAATAGATTATTAATATTATTATGAGCTGCATGGGCATATTTGAAAGATGCAGCAGACTAGCCAAAATAGGGTGGCTTTTTTGTGAAAAAAGTTGTCGTCGATAATACACGAACTAATAATGTTATAATAATGTTCGTGAACATACCTTTTCAACTTTATTTGGTAATTGTACGTATTTATTGACCTACCATGAACGATCATCGATCAGAGCAGCGTCATTTACGGATTGACCACATCCTCGCCACCAGGGGCCTCTGACTACATCAGTACCCATGGCAGATCGACCTGTTGAAACGCTGATTTTTCAGTTGCTGTGTTAACCAATAATATTGCTCGCTGGAATCTACGAGGCGCGCATACGGAAACTTAACCTCAATTTGCAGTAGACCCATCTTCGAACCTGTTCAGACAGGTAATTATCGCAATTTCCCGGAAATGCGCCTTGAAGTTTGGTCACGGGCGCGTCTTAGCTGTCTCGGACCATATGCACGGACCAGGCGTAGCGTAGTCGCAGACTATGTCCTACGTCCGGATTAGCTAAGCTATAGACTAGCAATGCATTTAGTCGCGATGCATGAACTGGGCGTAGCGCACAATTTCAGACTAGTTGGCCTATAGACTAGGCTGCCTTAGTGTGGACGTATGTTTCACTATGTTAGGTCAGATTCAGCATGGACACCGAAGGAGGTGTCAGCGGCGGAAAGCAGAAGCGAAAAGCAAAGAATGAAATATTAGGATTTATGCATCATTAAAGGCATCACCAAGAATAAAATAACGATCACGAATAAATTAGAAAGCTCGCTAATGATTAAAAGAGAGACATTTTGGCGATATATCAATGCCACACCCAAGCCAAAGTAAACGAAGGGTATCGAACACCGCAACTTTCGCAAGGAGAACGACATTAAAAGGATATATAAATATTAAAAATCTACAACTCTAAATAGTGTGTGGGATCAAACAAATCGCTGCCGTACCCCGATGTCATCATGGACACATTAATCGTCAACGATCTAACTGTGACATGTAATCAACAATTTCTAATTGATTCGTTCGATTGTTGCATAATGAATATTCTATTTTAATTCAAGTGTCGTCGGAGTCATCTATGAACCTAGTCGCTGTTCGTGCCTACGCTAGGCCATAGCCTAAGCGTTATGCTATGGCATCAGGTGTTATTGTTTGGGGACTGTTTTGCTGGTTATTCGCTATTCTATGACACTATCACAGAAAGTAATACAGCTATAGCAATGTTATAGGCACCCCTCGTTATCAACACGGCACTCGAAACTGGCATTGCCGTGTTGGATTTGGCGACCCGAGAGTGGCTGCTCAGTGATAAACTGCATAAACTGAAAACATGCGAGATGAGAAGAACCTGAAAACTATAATACGGTAGGAAAGAAAAAACATGGTAGCTAGCACACACTCTCTAACACAACAACATTCCTACTGCGTTACACGGTTGTATGAAGTGTGAACACAAAAGAACTTCCACAAGTATCGGTAAGTCAGACAGAAATATGGGACACAATTCAAACACAAATTGTGATGTCAATGTAATGGTACACCCCCTTTCTGATGATTAACATGAATGTTTTGAGAAAATTACGAAAATTTAAATGGTGTGCAAATTTAATGTGGAAACAAATTGGGCGAAATTAATGACCCCCGTTTTTTATAGTTTGCATTATGATTTCAAGATAACAAAACCAAAAGGTTCTTCTATGTACATTGTGCAGATGAATAATGAAAACCATAGCCAACTTTTACTGACACATTACTCCTAGTAGGTAAAATTTGGGTTTTAGTAAAAAAAATTGCCACTGCTCACCACTGCTAAATGTTTTTTTGTGTTAATCAATTATTAAAAAAATAATATTTTACCATTTTGTTATGCATATTTGACATATTAATAATAAAATTATTATGCTTTATATAATATGAACATATAACTTTGCAATATTCATACAAGTTATATAATTTAATTGTAAATAAATCTCGTATTAAAACTGATTATGATCAGAGCACAGTACCCCCTAAACTAAAGACTAATATGTCACTAATATTGTTGATGGTGTAGCTGTTACTATGTCAGACATTTTTTTTGAAATGCACGGGACCCCCAACCTTTTTCAAACAACCTTTACAATTCAAGCTTTCCTTAATTTCAGGGTAGGTAATACAAATCGTTTTGACCAATTAAAACCATCACCATTAATCATTAGCTACTACAAGCGTTAGAGCATACTATTAGTAGCGCCACCAAACGGAGTTATGCGAAGCTAACGAGATGCTTTCCGTAGAAGCTAGCGGACATCTGGTGCGTTGTGATCGATAACAAGTGCCATAAAATCATTATTTTATAACACGATATGCCCTTTTATGCCAAATGTGACGTGGAATGATATAATGAACGCATTGAGACACAAACAATAAAGTAAGGTCTAAGGATGTTGACATAAAGACGTAGTCATTTAGGCCAGTTAAATCAACGATTACTAATATAAACTGGTTACCAAATTAGCAGTTAATTTATATATACTCCAATGGCCCGAGGTGCGTGATGCCTTTTCGCCAATAACGTCCTTTCCGCTGTTCTGTATATTACTGGCGAACAGTACGCAGCTACCTAAACACTTGACCTAAGGTAATGGCATAAAGTGATAAAGATAACTTACAAATGGCAACCCAGAGAGTTCACAACGCCTTCGTTGTGAAATGCCGAACTACATTCCCAACGAGCGATAATGCGATGATGCAACGCCACATAACGACGTTGAACACGAAAGCATCACAGCTGCACCAAAACCGCGAGGGCATTTTCAGTGTTCGTAAAGGTGACGCTCAATACTTTTCAAATGACAAGTTGTTTCCGTAGACCGTAGGCAAATCGGAAGCAATGCTCCGGTCGAAATGGTAGTCGCCACATTTAGCACAACACTACTAACCGACGACCGTGCTGCGAATAAGGTTGAATAATTGTGTGTGTGTGTGTGTGTGTGTGTGTGTGTGTGTGTGTGTGTGTGTGTGCGTGCGTGTGTGCGTGCGTGCGTGTGTGCGTGCGTGCGTACGTGCGTGCGCGCACACACACACACACAGCGTGGCTGAATGCTGAATCCCAGAGAAGTTGAGATGGCCTTGGAATGAATTTTATTCTTAAGAGTATATATATATATATATATATATATATATATATATATATATATATATATGTGTGTGTGTGTGTGTGTATATATCGTCAGCTAGTAGTGTTCGTATAGTTGTGATGATGTCAAGTCATGGATGCTAACTGTGGTGACTACCATTTTGAATGGAGCATTGCTCCCAATTTACCTACGGAAACTTGCTATTAGAAAATTATTGAGTGTTTTATATATATATATATATATATATATATATATATATATATATATATATATATATATATATATATATATATATATATATATATATATATATATATATATATATATATATATATATATATATATATATATATATATATATATATATATATATATATAACGGTATATATACTTGATATCATTATTGTGCTTCAAATATTTCCCCAGCTCTCTCCATTAATTGCCCTATATGCAGCAATCAGTGCTTTGTGAGTACATTGACGACTATAGTCTATGTAATAGCTACCCTCTATATGTAATATTTTCATAATCAACACTTCTAGATAAAATAATTTGTGCCAGTTAAGTCATGAATGATACTGGGATTGTTTAGTCATGTAGCGTTATAGATCTAGTGACTATCATGGATAGTTTTACTGTCGTGATAGATGTATCACTATTGGAAGACTAGTGCGATAGATTCATAGCTATCGTGATAGTACTGCGATAGTATAACTGAATCACGAATAGCCAGGAAACTAGAAAAGCAGTCCCAAACTGAAGTTGATGGGTGGTGCTGTTGCATAGCCCTGGAAGTAGTTGATTCAATGTCCTATGAATGTTGCTAATCTAATTGGGTTGATAAAAAAATGTTATCCACTGTAGTTGAAATTTCTATTATTTCTATTATTATAACAACACAAGTAGCCTTGCAGAATAGTTTTGTCAAGTATCGTTAGTATCGATATTTCAGTGTACCATCGATAGTCAATTTACTATCAATAGTATTACATTATCACATCAACTATTGCGATGCAGCGACAGTTTCATGTATTATTACCCTTATTATTATTATTACCCTTATTATTATTATTACCCTTATTATTATTATTACCCTTATTATTATTATTACCCTTATTATTATTATTACCCTTATTATATATTGAGACTGATGGTGAATCAATTTTATAGGTAATTTTTTTAAACTGAGGAAGTTAGGCATTTCCATTATTAATTAAATTTAATATAGATATATTAATCAGACCTGGAGTGAATCCAATTTCCTAATCGGAATTGAAGACTGTTTCTGAGTCTGGAATCAGATTTGGATTTGGAATCGGTTGATGTGGAAGCAGCGGGATCGGGTTCAGAATCGGAATTGCTTTGGCTGGAATCGGAGTTAGAATCAGTTGTTGCAAAAGCAGTGGAATCAGAATTTGGTTCATAATTGCTTTCAGTGGAATCTGAATTGCCTACTGGAATAGAAAAAAATAAATTCCACTGTTAATGAGGGTAATTAATAAATATTTATATAAAATATAAATATATTATGAAATATTGTATTGTCATAATTTTTCATTCTTATCATCTCAGCCATTGTCAGCCCACTGCAGGGCAAAGGCCTCCCCAAGCTGGTACAATTCACTTCTGTCCTGTGCCGTTCTCATCCATGTTATGCCAGCAAACTTCACAATTTCATCTCTCCATCTACTTTCAAGAACTTCGAGAACCTGTCACTGTCTCCTTTCTGTTGTTCTCTTTGCCCACCTGTTGTCCTTAATTCTGGCAAGGTGTCCATTTCTTGATTTTGACTTGTTTTATGATATCATGGATATCAGTTTGTTCTCTGATCCATTTGCTAGTTTTTCTATCTCTCTTGGTAATTCATAGCTTTTTTGCTGCATCTTTCCAGGCTTCTTTGTGTTGTTCTAAGTTGTTCTTCCATTTTTGGTCATCTTTGTTTGAACTAAATATCAATAAACACATTGATGACATAACTGTTACGTAATGAAGACTGATGACATTCGCTAGAAGAAACAGCAGTTAGAGACAATTAAAGTGCATTCAAAACATAGAATATTATGTATAAATGAATAATAATAATCAAAATAATATGTTACTTATAATTCAGTACATTCTTTGTTATTTCTTTTTGTCCATAACTTTTTTCCTGTTACTTTCATTCCTACACAATGAAGTTGTAAACAGGGGTAGTTTTAACTGCCAACCCTGCATGTAACAGCATTCATTGCTTAATCTCCCCAGCCAGCTAGAATCATGACTAATACTTTGTCAGTTGAGAGGAGCAACATTATGGCCGTATCTGATTATGGCATTGATGGAGACATCATTTGAAACTGTGTTTTACATTAGAGATTGGTTGGTGTGTCTCTGGTGTCTAACTTGCCACTGAAAGTAGGGTTATCTTATTGTTAGACAAAATTTCGTAAGATTGTCGAGATGTCAATGTCAAAACCCCACTGGACAAAACCTCACAAGACAAACCCCATTCGGACAAAACCCCACTCACTAATCAGAATTCTGGACAATACCCCACTCTTATCTTATGCACCCCATCTACTAGCCAAGGTACCCTTGGGACATGGCTATTTCGGAGCCTGCCACTTGCTAAAGCGATCACATTTTCCACATAATGTGTAGTGTACATGTAAAAACTACATAAATATGTAGGTAACATTTCCCAATACATCCCAAAAAAAAGTATTTTCGTCACATGTGTATTATAAAGTGCGTTCAGGTGCACCCAGAGAACAGAGACAGAAATTTCACAAGTGTACCGCAGTTATGGAATGACCTATATATGTCCACCCACGAAATGTAGACACTATGGACTTTGCCTTGCTGTCGCAGACTCGCTCTCAGACAATATATTACATTGCGTAATTGCTCCGTGACAGACCGAATAGACTGATGTTGTCCAGGATCTGCTATCAAAAAAACTTGCTGAACACAGCATCTTAATTTCTGAGTAAACCAATGGCGTGAAATTCTTGATTTTAGTTGCACAATTAGTTTTTATCATCTCTTTTGGGTACATAACCCCAAAACCATGAATTTGTTTTGCTTTAACTAAACTTATTCGCCACCGATAATCAGTAAAGTATAATACGTGGCATTTATTATATTTATTTGCCATTCTGTACCATACTATGCAGCAATTAAATAAAGCTGGTCTAAAATGTATGTTTTTTGCGTTGATTATGTTTACATGTTTACTCTGTTCACATAATTCTATTTGCATTTCGATATAGAATTGGAATTGGTATTTTTGAAGTGTAATGGGAATTGGTATTTTATGTGTAATTGGAATTACAGGTTGTACTGTGTGTAATTGGAATTAATGCAATTGACTCCAAGTCTGCCGGATTCTGGACTAACTGCTAATAACGCAGCAGCACAGGATGAATTCTTTCGCGACCTGGCTCAGGTCACCAAAACCAATTCGTCCAGCGCACTCTTCTACATCGCCGCTGGCTTCAATTCGAAACTCGGTGTTCGTGAACTAGATGAGAGTCACGGGACAATGACCGGCAAATACTCCCGGGGACGCAGATATATGAACGGGGCAGCTGTCGCACAATTCTTGGAAGCGCACAGCTTGTTTGTGTTCAAACCGTGTTCAACACAGCATTCTCACATCACTCTCCACAAGTCAACACCCGTGTTAGAGTCCGTGACGTGACTACATGTGTTCATTATCATTACATATCATAATGATAATTACCATCAGTGATCAGTTATATGTAAGATGTAGATTCCTACATCCTCCTCCACAAACAACATACACATTAAAGCTAGTGAAAAGAAATCGATCAGGTAATTGCGATCTTTTCAAAAAACTGTTCCCCCGATACAATGTTGTTTCTTGGAAAAGATCGCGATTACCTGATCAGTAGGTGTATGTTAGTCTGTGGATGATGTAGGCTAATCGTGTAAATGTTAATGCCTGCAAAACACTAACCTCTATAGAAAACTGATAAATTAACACTAATTTCTTTACGCATTTAATGAAGAAGCTAATAGTTTCATTATTGTAATTGCAGTGTAATACCAACAGCATTATTTAGCCAGTACACATAGGAAGTACGTGCGTGCGTGCGTGCGTGCGTGCGTGCGTGCTATACTGTAGAAAGCCTTTCCAACGCAGACGCAGCAAGTATACTACAAAGTTCACATCACACGAAGTACACGCAAAATTCGAAACGACCGACACAGCTTAAAGTCGAATGGACTTAGTTGTAAAATCCACCCACGAGACAGCGTCATCGTCGGTCGATATCTTGCCACCAAGCAGATCAAACTATCTGAGATAATTCGGATGTCTCCAAACAGAACGCTCCGCCTCCGAATAGACAACGCACCATGCACAAAAAAACACGCAAAGGGCTGAAAGAAGAACACCACCGCCTGCAACATACAAGTGTTACTGGAGACCGTATCATCGGAAGTAGAGTGAATTCACGACTGTGCTCAGATGTTTAGATCTGTCCGGCCGCTAAATCGTAAACCGTGCACGCAACCCACAATCCACGACAACCGAGGAAGAACAGTTGTAGACCCGGTAGAATTTTAGGGTCCCGAATTTCGAAAGCGTGTGACCGACTTCATCAGCGACCATTTCCGAGGAGGGTAGTTCGGGGAATTTCAGCATTCATCGGCGAACCTCGTACTCTGGAGCACCCGATCACAATGAATCGCCTCAACAACAACCGATCTTGCAGAAGTAAAACTTTACCGGGCGAAATATTAAAATGCGGATCCGAAATACTTGCGAAGGTAGACATCTTCAACCGTACAGTGACTGAACAACAAACTCTCTAATGGGGTTTTCTTTGCGCCCGAAACTTGGGGTGCCAATAGGTGCAACGACCAGTCTAACACCGCTAGTGCAGCTTAAAGTAAAATCAAAGTAATGCAACCTTATTAAATTTTAAAAGTCTATACTCCATTAGACCCCAAACCTAATACTGACAGCAACACACGCGCGAAACTATCTCCAGTACACTACCGCAGTGACACGAAAATGTTTACACACGCACGAACGCACACACACACGCACGCACGCACGCGCACACACACACACACTGCACGGGCCTATAATTTGAGCCCAAGCCCGGCCCGCAATTAGCAGTTAGAATCCAGGCCCGGCCCAAGCCCGGAAAAATTAATCAATCCCAGCCCGACCCGGCCCACACACTAGAATTTAGGCCCATGCCCGACCCAGACCGTTAATGTTTGGCCCAGGCCCGGCCCGCAAGCTTCAGGCCCAGGCCCAGCCCATACCCACGGGCCAAAGAACGGTAAGCCCGCGGCTCGCAAGCCCGCGGGACAAACACATGCTTTTTGATTGATTTTATTGTCCCACACCACGTATTGAGGGGGTGAGTCTGAACCAACACTAAACAATATACGGTTTGTGGACCTTGAGAACTGACGCGACGACCCCTAATATGATCTTAAAAACATCGGTTTGTTTTAGGGCAATTATTGTGACATAAACAGCAAGTTGTAGCAATCACTTGTGGAAGCTTGTGGAAGCTTATACAGTGGGAGCTTATCCACAGTGGGACCTTAGTCATAGTGGGAGCTTATTCACAGTGGGAGCTTAATCACAGTGGGAGCTTATTCCCAGTGGAAGCTTATTCACAGTACATCCAGTGCTGCGAGCACTTTGGCGTACAGAGTACAGAAGAAACACGTACCAGTTTGTACCGTAAAGCTTTTGTAAGCTATAATTGGGCCACGCTGCTGTTACAATTTCTTCACCAATATTACCCGTCCCATGGTGTGTATATGGCCTCGGGCTCGAAGTAATCACCCACTGCCCAAACGACAGTAGACTACACAGCCCGCGTCTGTAGCGGGGCAATGGACAGCTGTTGGCAGAGGAATTTGCTTTCTAGACACAAATTCCACAAATGTTTCGGAAACAAAAATAGCTGAGCAACCTAGCGGCAACTTATTTGAGACTGGAACAATAAGTAGTTTTCCAAAAATAAACGTATGGTTGATTCATTCTAGTCAACGTATAGCAAGAACATATTCTACGACTGAAACAGCGCTGCAAAAATGTCACCAATCGACCAGGAATTGCGGAACCCTCTTGTTTTGTTGGGCTTGGGTTTCCCGAGGATTTTAGCGTGTCGTTATCGTATTGTACTTTATCGTATAGGTACAACACAACAATGGTTTACGTGTTGATGTTGGTGCGGCTTTTGACAGGAGCAACGCTGCTATCTTGATTCGGAGATATCGCCGGAATGGGTTTGCACACGCGAGGCGTTCTATCGCATGCGACCAGATCGCAGTTTGATCGCCCAGAGGAACGTATACGCTTGCCATCGCGGCGAAGTCGCGTGGGTTAAAACTGTTCCAATTTGGAATCGAGTTCGCGCTCGATGCCAAACGACGTCGATCTCTTTTAATGACATTGGTCTCTTAATGACATTCGTCTCGACGTCGCCTCTTGTAAACGCAGCTTTAAGGTCACCAACGTGGGACATTATACGATTTTGGATCGCTAAAAGGTTGCGATTGTTTCGGGTTAGGGGTTAGTGTTGGGTTAGAGATGCAGTTAGGATTAGGTGAGTATTAGCTGGTACTCGGACCTTTAATAACAGTGACACACCAGGTTTCGGTGCTCGCCTATGTAACATCGTCCTATATGATTCAATGTGAAGAAAATACATTTAACCGGCACTGCCGGTCGGAGAAATTGGCAAATTGGCTATATTGATTGTAGTGTGGGGCATATTTGAAAACGCGTGTATTATTATGCTGGTAGTAATTGTCTCCAAACACTGTCAATATTGATGGTAAGCTCGATCTTGCGATGCGATTCAAAGAGTTATGGCATTTAGGCAAACGTAATGGTTAACGGTTATACACTGACCAGGAACATCGTCCAATGGGAATATATGGCCTCGTGTCAGTAGGCAACGTCACTAAGCGGTAATGGTAATGGCGGTCTCAAAACATCTATCTACGGCACCACATGAAATCGATATTAATTAACCTAAAGAACCTGGCCCCGTTAAATGAAACTTTTAATTGATCGATCTGTGGCAACCCGTGGGAATGGCATTGTCCTTGATACTGTACATATTCGGCCAAGCAAAAACTGCACACACGATCCCAAAACCTGCAACGTTATGAACTGTCATCGGAAGACAAAAGGACGGTTTGAGAACATTCAGATTATGTACGACGCTAAGCGACATAATTGCAACCCCTTCACCATTGATGTCGTTTGAGCGTCGAAGGCCGCTGTTTTGACGCCGCCCCGAGCACTGTACAATTAGTACACCGGATCTCTATTTACAGAACAACTGTCTAGTATTATTCACTGTGCGATCAGATACCATCAGACCGCAAGGCTTAAATTTCCACCTACGTCTCTATCCACATTTTAACTTGAATGCGACGGACCCGCTGATTACTGCACGGGCCGCACGGTGGCGTCTCGGAACGGTAATTAACGTTGAATGGGAGTCACAAAGAAAGGAACATGAACAGTCTTGCCAACATTCCAGCCAATATACAGAACTTCCATACGTCTGCAGTCTTTGCGCAACGACGTACCATACCACAGTTCCTCTCTTCCGCTACAGGGCCTATACGTCTCTGAAACTCTATTCCATCTGATACAGTTGCAGCCATCACTGACGCCTTCAAGTGCAAACCAGGAGGCTGGGCACAGAGCCTGTAACATTTGTCTTAATAAGATTGTTTTTAATTTGGTTTAGCATTTTATTTTTATACAGAGCGCATAATATACGCACTCAGCTAAGCGCTCGCATCGCATGCGCGGCCGATCTCTGTTATAATACTCGAGAATCTGGTCCCACCACAATACCTCTGAACAACAACTATAACAACAACTACAACAACAAAAATAAAGGTTTCCCAATATTGCAAAACGCTGACAATTTAACGCCAATCACCAAGTGGTCAAGCAGGCGGACAATGTGAGACCGCCGACAATTTGATACCGGCGACAATCTGAGACCAGTGGCAATTTGAGCCCGGCGACAATCTGAGCCCGGTGGAAATCTGAGCCCAATGACAATCTGAGACCGATGACAATCTGAGCCCAGTGACAATTTGAGCCCGGCGAAAATCTGAGCCCTGTGGAAATCTGAGCCCAACGACAATCTGAGACCGATGACAATCTGAGCCCAGCGACAATCTGAGCCCGGTGGAAATCTGAGCCTAGTGATAATCTGAGACCGATGACAATCTGAGCCCAGTGACAATCTGAGCCCGGTGGAAATCTGAGCCCAATGACAATCTGAGACCGATGACAATCTGAGCCCAGTGACAATCTAATTCCGGTGGAAATCTGAGCCTAATGATAATCTGAGACCGATGACAATCTGAGCCCAGTAACAATCTGAGCCCGGTGGAAATCTGAGCCAAATGACAATCTGAGACCGATGACAATCTGAGCCCAGTGACAATCTAATTCCGGTGGAAATCTGAGCCTAATGATAATCTGAGACCGATGACAATCTGAGCCCAGTGACCATCTGAGCCCGGTGGAAATCTGAGCCCAATGGCAATCTGAGACCGATGACAATCTGAGCCCAGTGACAATCTGAGCCCGGTGGAAATCTGAGCTTAATGATAATCTGAGACCGATGACAATCTGAGCCAGTGACAATCTAATTCCGGTGGAAATCTGAGCCCAGTGATAATCTGAGACCGATGACAATCTGAACCCGGCGACAATCTAAGACCTATGACAATATACTGTTTGTGGACTTTGAGACCTGACGCGACGACCCCTAATATGGTCTTAAAAGCATCGGTTTGTTTTAGAGCAATTATTGTGACATAAACGGCAAGTTGTAGAAATCACTCGTGGAAGCTTATCCACAGTGGGACCTTTTCCACAGTGGGACCTTATTCACAGTCTTCCCCGCTAGTGTTCTAGAGTTTTTACATCGGAACCAGTGCCAGCGTAAAGACTAAATTATTAGTAGCCGGGTAACATTAACCATTACGTAAGTAGACCGACACATGTGCCCCCCCTCGGTTCGTAAGTAGAAACCTGCAACGTTATCATCGGAAGACAAAGGGACGGTGTGAGAACATTCATATTATGTACGACGCTAAACGACAACTGCAACGTTTTCACCGTTGATGTCGTTAGAGTGTCGAAGGCCGCTGTTTTGACACCGCTCCTAAGGCTTCATCGAGCACTACCCGTTTAGTTTACCCCATATCTCCATTGTGTGTGCCTGTGCAGCCCTTTCTATGTTTGTGTGAGAAACACAGCTACCTTTTAGGGTGAAAATGGGCAATCTGTCCAATTTATCTTACTTGACTGTGACAGGACAAGGATTGCCACTGTGCACACTGACTTGAACGTACTGCGCCTACAGCAGTGTGCACAGCCGGGACGTACATCACAATAACAACGAATGTACAGACTCAAGCTGGTACATGTCACTAATTAATATAAATAACTTTAACAAACAGACTGGTTTTCAAGATTAAATTGACCAAAAAACCTGTGTTGCTGCTCAATAAAGTTCCGATGAAGCGCTGTGGTTGAGGCAGTAGCATCTAGCTCACTTATCGAACACTTGAAGTTTCCGGAAGCGCTGTGGTTGAGACAGTAGCATCTAGGTCACACATCGAACACTTGAACTCAATAAAGTTCCAGTATAATTATGAAATACGAGGGGAAAAGATCCACAAAAACAAATTGCACAAGCGTGGCACCAACGACACTATTTACAGTTAAATAAACACAAATACAAATTGCACAAGCGTGGTACCAACGACACTATTTACAGTTAAATAAACACAAATACAAATTGCACAAGCGTGGTACCAACAACACTATTTACAGTTAAATAAACACAAATATAAATTGCACAAGCGTGGCACCAACGACACTATTTACAGTTAAATAAACACAAAAGCGAGGGTAGTAATAATTCCCATCATCCCTCCCAATGTATCGGTTAACCTGTGTGGTTATACAAATTCTGGTTGGTGCATTGCAATATTATGTGCGTACATGCCTTACACGATTAATCTCTCAATAGTGTATCAAAAGTGGTTAAGTAGCACTTCTAGGGAGCTAACTACCCCAAATGTTGTTTGGAATGACATGAAAAATGTTGCAGGAATGACTATTATATTACTATTACCATAGTCTGACTGGTACTATGATTGTGTAGTCTGTACTAATGCATCTTTTTCCCTTGTGTTAAAATGCTCAATCTTTATCTAACAGGTAAACAGCTGCATGTTTTTTTGGGTCAGATGTTTTTGCAAAAATGTGTTTGCATGATTGGGTGGGAATAAATTTTTTTTCTCAAAGTCAGTAACAGTTTATAGCTGGTGATCGGTTGGTGCAAAGAAGCAGGGTGACTTGAAAATCGCCTGCTCCAGCTTTCTTCCCGCAATTTTCTTTCCGCGCACACCACTGGCCAATAGGACGTTCTGCATGCATCACATGACTAATTAACTTGTCCAGGCCAGTCCAATTAAGCGCTGTGGCAATAGTATTATTCATTGTGCGTTCAGATACCACCAGAGCGAAAGTCTTAAATTTCCACCTACGTCTCTATCCACATTTTAACTCGAATGCGACGTCCCCGTTGATTACTGTACGGTGGCGTCTCGGAACAGTAATTAACGTTGAATGGGAGTCACAAAGAAAGGAACTTGAACAGTCTTGTCGACATTACAGAACTACCATAGGTCTGAAGTCTATGCGCCACGTACCATACTATTGTTCCTCCCTTCCGCTATACGGGACAACCACAGTACAAAATTGCATTGGTGACCATGTTAACATTTTGTCTGATTATAAGAAACGTGACCACTAAAAATTCTGAAACTTTTTCACAGCAACTGCCATCATCTCATTGACATGCTGACCAAAAAACGCCCTGCCGTGCGATGCTCGTCAATTAAAAAAAAATTGCCATTTATCCATGCGCCCATGTGGCCCATAGAAAAAAAATTCCTATAAATCCTTCCGCCTGTTAAACTCTAAAAAATGCGTTATTTCACAACCAATAGCTTCTACAAAGAAACCTGTGAACATGCCTGCTCAATTGCACTTATGTCACACCGTATCCATTGTCTAAATTCACATATCACAATTTAATACGCCCTACATTCGTGTGAAACAATAAACAGGAAGGTCAACCGTGGTCTTTCCCCTACAGAGGGCCTACGTCGCTGAAATTCTATCCCATCTAATACCCCAGTTGCAGCCTCCACTGAGGCCTTCAAGTGCAAACCAGGTTGAGTCAGTAGCATCTAGTTCACACATCAAACACTTGAACTTTCCGGGAGCGCAGTGGTTGAGACAGTAGCATGTAGCTCACACACCTAACAATTGAACTTTCCGGGAGCGCTGTGGTTGAGACAGTAGCATCTAGCTCACATATCTAACAATTGAACTTTCCGGAAGCGTTGTGGTTGAGACAGTAGCATCTAGCTCACATATCTAACAATTGAACTTTCCGGGAGCGCTGTGGTTGAGACAGTAGCATCTAGCTCACATATCTAACAATTGAACTTTCCGGAAGCGCAGTGGTTGAGACAGTAGCATCTAGCTCACACATCGGACACTTGAACTTTCCGGGAGCGCTGTGGTTGAGACAGTAGCATCTAGCTCACATATCTAACAATTGAACTTTCCGGGAGCGCAGTGGTTGAGACAGTAGCATCTAGCTCACACATCGAACACTTGAACTTTCCGGACGCGCTGTGGTTGAGATAGTAGCATCTAGCTCACACATCGGACACTTGAACTTTCTGGAAGCGCTGTGGTTGAGACAGTAACATCTAGCTCACACATCGAACACATGAACTTTCGGGAAGCGTTGTGGTTGAGACAGTAGCATCTAGCTCACATATCTAACAATTGAACTTTCCGGGAGCGCTGTGGTTGAGACAGTAGCATCTAGCTCACATATCTAACAATTGAAATTTCCGGGAGCTCAGTGGTTGAGACAGTAGCATCTAGCTCACACATCGAACACTTGAACTTTCCGGAAGCGCTGTGGTTGAGACAGTAGCATCTAGCTCACACATCGGACACTTGAACTTTCCGGAAGCGCTGTGGTTGAGACAGTAGCATCTAGCTCACATATCTAACACTTGAACTTTCCAGAAGTGCTGTGGTTGAGACAGTAGCATCTAGCTCACATATCGAACACTTGAACTTTCCGGAAGCGCTGTGGTTGAGACAGTTGCATCTAGCTCACACATAGAACACTTGAACTTTCCGGAAGCGCTGTGGTTGAGACAGTAGCATCTAGCTCACGCATCGAACACTTGAACTTTCCGGGAGCGCTATGGTTGAGACAGTAGCATCTAGCTCACACATCGAACACTTGAACTTTCCGGGAGCGCTATGGTTGAGACAGTAGCATCTAGCTCACACATCGAACACTTGAACTTTCCGGAAGCGCTATGGTTGAGACAGTAGCATCTAGCTCACACATCGAACACTTGAACTTTCCAGGAGCGCTGTGGTTGAGACAGTAGCATCTAGCTTACACATCGGACACTTGAACTTTCCGGAAGCGCTGTGGTTGAGACAGTAGCATCTAGCTCACACATCGAATACTTGAACTTTCCGGGAGCGCTATGGTTGAGAGAATAGCATCTAGCTCACACATCGAACACTTGAACTTTCCGGGAGCGCTATGGTTGAGACAGTAGCATCTAGCTCACACATCGAACACTTGAACTTTCCGGGAGCGCTATGGTTGAGACAGTAGCATCTAGCTCACACATCGGACACTTGAACTTTCCGGGAGCGCTATGGTTGAGACAGTAACATCTAGCTCACACATCGAACACTTGAACTTTCCGGGAGCGCTATGGTTGAGACAGTAGCATCTAGCTCACATATCTAACAATTGAACTTTCCGGGAGCGCAGTGGTTGAGACAGTAGCATCTAGCTCACACATCGAACACTTGAACTTTCCGGACGCGCTGTGGTTGAGATAGTAGCATCTAGCTCACACATCGGACACTTGAACTTTCTGGAAGCGCTGTGGTTGAGACAGTAACATCTAGCTCACACATCGAACACATGAACTTTCCGGAAGCGTTGTGGTTGAGACAGTAGCATCTAGCTCACATATCTAACAATTGAACTTTCCGGGAGCGCTGTGGTTGAGACAGTAGCATCTAGCTCACATATCTAACAATTGAACTTTCCGGGAGCTCAGTGGTTGAGACAGTAGCATCTAGCTCACACATCGAACACTTGAACTTTCCGGAAGCGCTGTGGTTGAGACAGTAGCATCTACCTCACACATCGGACACTTGAACTTTCCGGAAGCGCTGTGGTTGAGACAGTAGCATCTAGCTCACACATCGGACACTTGAACTTTCCGGAAGCGCTGTGGTTGAGACAGTAGCATCTAGCTCACATATCTAACACTTGAACTTTCCGGAAGTGCTGTGGTTGAGACAGTAGCATCTAGCTCACATATCGAACACTTGAACTTTCCGGAAGCGCTGTGGTTGAGACAGTTGCATCTAGCTCACACATAGAACACTTGAACTTTCCGGAAGCGCTGTGGTTGAGACAGTAGCATCTAGCTCACGCATCGAACACTTGAACTTTCCGGGAGCGCTGTGGTTGAGACAGTAGCATCTAGCTCACACATCGAACACTTGAACTTTCCGGGAGCGCTATGGTTGAGACAGTAGCATCTAGCTCACACATCGAACACTTGAACTTTCCGGGAGCGCTATGGTTGAGACAGTAGCATCTAGCTCACACATCGAACACTTGAACTTTCCGGGAGCGCTGTGGTTGAGACAGTAGCATCTAGCTTACACATCGGACACTTGAACTTTCCGGAAGCGCTGTGGTTGAGACAGTAGCATCTAGCTCACACATCGAATACTTGAACTTTCCGGGAGCGCTATGGTTGAGAGAATAGCATCTAGCTCACACATCGAACACTTGAACTTTCCGGGAGCGCTATGGTTGAGACAGTAGCATCTAGCTCACACATCGAACACTTGAACTTTCCGGGAGCGCTATGGTTGAGACAGTAGCATCTAGCTCACACATCGAACACTTGAACTTTCCGGGAGCGCTATGGTTGAGACAGTAGCATCTAGCTCACACATCGAGCACTTGAACTTTCCGGAAGCGCTGTGGTTGAGACAGTAGCATCTAGCTCACATATCGAACACTTGAACTTTCCGGGAGCGCTATGGTTGAGACAGTAGCATCTAGCTCACACATCGAACACTTGAACTTTCTGGAAGCGCTGTGGTTCAGACAGTAGCATCTAGCTCACACATCGAACACTTGAACTTTCCGGGAGCGCTGTGGTTGAGAGAATAGCATCTAGCTCACACATCGAACACTTGAACTTTCCGGGAGCGCTATGGTTGAGACAGTAGCATCTAGCTCACACATCGAACACTTGAACTTTCCGGGAGCGCTATGGTTGAGACAGTAGCATCTAGCTCACACATCGAACACTTGAACTTTCCGGGAGCGCTATGGTTGAGACAGTAGCATCTAGCTCACACATCGAACACTTGAACTTTCCGGGAGCGCTATGGTTGAGAGAATAGCATCTAGCTCACACATCGAACACTTGAACTTTCCGGGAGCGCTATGGTTGAGACAGTAGCATCTAGCTCACACATCGAACACTTGAACTTTCCGGGAGCGCTATGGTTGAGAGAATAGCATCTAGCTCACACATCGAACACTTGAACTTTCCGGGAGCGCTATGGTTGAGACAGTAGCATCTAGCTCACACATCGAACACTTGAACTTTCCGGGAGCGCTATGGTTGAGACAGTAGCATCTAGCTCACACATCGAACACTTCAACCCGACTTACCAAGTGGAAATTTCGACTTATTGTTTCTATGCATAGCAGCAATACGATTCCGTAAGACACAGTATCTGCGCAACTTTTTGTTTAGCAAATTCATGGTTTGTTCTATTTACGTGGAATCATATTCACGTGGGTGCGTGCGTGCATTTTCGTGTGTGTGTGTGTGTGTGTGTGTGTGCGCGCGCGTGTGCGTGTGCGTGTGTGCGCGTGCGTGTTTTTGTGTGTGGGGGAGGTGCGTTGTGTGTTCGGTCAGGCTGTGGCTTATTTAGGGGGAATTGGGCCCTGGACCCCTTTGGCTTATTTTTGTTTGTTTTGTCAGTTGCGCCGCTACATGATATGGTAAATGACATGGTAAACTAACAAGCTTTCCCGAGCTTTTTTTGCGAGATCCTAGACACGCCACTGCTGTCACGGATACTGTCATTATTATTGTGTACGCTATCATTTGAAATCGACTTCAGTGTTATCGCGTAACGCAAAAACACTTCTATTTTAAGCTATATGTAATTTATGTAATGATCAACGTGTTACTCAATGGCTGTTGTTCACTTGCTTTAACAGTACCAACAACTATGTGATATTCAGCTTCTTTCTCACGACGTCTTCCTTTATTGCCCTCTGTGAGAATGAATACTTTCTGATATCCAATATACACTGATCCTTCACTAATGTTAATGAATCCGGTTTGTTTATGCGACAAATGACCAGGAGTATCTACCATGTTTAATATCTCGAAAACAAAATTGCATGATATGACAAAAACGTCACAGCAGGTCGGTCATAAGACACACACCACAGTGGACAGGTGTTATTAAAACCGAATCGTAATTTTGCTCACAGGGCAACGTTGCCTGGCTGACGTTCAGCATTGGGTCAATGCTGAACGGGTCAAACATTAGTAGTTTTCCACACACGCTGACACACGCGAGAAGCCAAAGCAGACTCCGCGTACCGCTTGTAAAGTAGTCGAATCCCGCCCGATTTTGCATACACAAGCGAGCGCACGATTTCGCATACACAAGCGAGCGCACGATTTCGCATACACAAGCGAGATTCGACCAGGTATGCTTGCCGGGAGCCAAGCGGCTGGACCGACAGACCTGATGGAGTTTGGTTCCTCGTCTTCGCGAAGAGACAGCGACAACGAAAAGGAGACGGTCTTTGCGCAAAACATCTTTAAATTAATGCATAGTCAACGTTATGACTACTGTGTATGTCCAGCGCAGTTTGCGGTGTTATTCTTCAAGATGTCACATTTGAATTGATTAACGATGTCATCCAGTATTAAGTAGTTCGTACACCACAGAATTAACATAATGAAAGATGATAAGACCTAGTAGAACACGGGTATCTTCGAAACTCCAGGCATAACCACCATTTAAGTGCATTCATAACATAGAGCCTGTTTTTGGCATAATTTCATTACAGCAGGGCAGTGTCACAGTCTAATGACCTGTAGGGGCAAGTTAACTGGGGCAAGTTAACTGGGGCAAGTTGACTGGGGCAAGTTAACTGGGGCAAGTTGACTGGGGCAAGTTAACTGGGGCAAGTTAACTGGGGCAAGTTAACTGGGGCAAGTTAACTGGGGCAAGTTAACTGGGGCAAGTTGACTGGGGCAAGTTAACTGGGGCAAGTTAACTGGGGCAAGTTGACGAGCAAAGAGCTACAACTAAATAAGCCACTTTGTCAAAGAGCAATAAACCACCCCACCGGTGTTCACACCAAAGGCGTTGTCGTCAGAGGGCGCATAAATACAGGGCGAAGCGTATTACCCTCCCACGACCCGGCGCTCGCTCCAAGCGCCCCGCCACATTACCCTCAATAATCAGTAGTTCTATCATCTTTCCTAAGTGTGAAAAAAATATTTCTAGCAATATTTCCATACCCATTCAATATCTAAATGTTTATCTCCTCGTAACCTCTTTGTCTCTAGCGTTGCCAAACCACATTCTGTTCATAAGTACAGGCCCGTGGGAAACAAAAAGTATTGCTAAGACGCACTCTGGCTAGGGAGTGTGAATACAAGACAAACCACATTCTGTTCATAAGTACAGGCCCGTGGGAAACAAAAAGTATTGCTAAGGCCCACTCTGGCTAGGGAGTGTGAATACAAGACAAACCACATTCTGTTCATAAGTACAGGCCCGTGGGAAACAAAAAGTATTGCTAAGGCCCACTCTGGCTAGGGAGTGTGAATACAAGACAAACCCAGTAATTACTGTCATAGTTGCGAAACGACATTGGCCTTCAAAATAATAATTGCGTGACAAACTACATGATAAAAATTTACTAACATGTATTTAATGCAGTGGGAAAATATTAGCGTTATGCTATTATGTCTCGTCAACTTCAAAATAGTTATGTCTGAGAATTTAAAAGTGGCTATAGCGATTTTATTTAAGACCCACAGACGCCTTTGTTTTGTTTGTTTAGTGAATTTCACTCCCTTCTGAAGAGTGTACACTATTATTAGCAGACTGGTTGATATGCCTGTATTTTGTTTTGCTTGGGTTAAGAAATAGTCCAGTAGATTTAGAAGCACTTTTCACTTGATGAAGTAAAGGTTCTGCTTCTTGTATCGTGTCAGCGAACAGAGCGATGTCATCGGCATAACCCAGATCAGAGAGATGCGAGGCAGGATGTCTAGCGCTTCTGCGTCTGGTTAGGGTTAGTCCTTCTCTGTCACAGTTCTTAGGGCGTAGTCAAAGACTATGATGAACAGGTATGGGGCGAGAGGGTCTCCTTGGAGAACTCCTGTATTAATGTTGAAATAATATACTCTTTATGCAGACTCATTTACCTAATACCACCCTCAATCAGTATACATGTCATTCAATTGTATGCCTGTGATACAAACTAAAGAAACCATGGCCAAACCTACACATGACATACATAAATACATTCAACATTGTTCGCTTCTTTTTTTTTCTGGTCAATTTTAGTACTTTTCCGGAGTAACACGTACGTGCCACACTCTATTGACGTAAATGTTACTATTCAACTGCCATTCCTGCTAAAACGTATTGTGTTTGCTAATTGGCAAATGGAATGACAGACTTTATGGTAATATGCATCACTGGCATGTTCCATATTGCATCGATAAAACTACAGTTTGTCTTTAAATCAACCACAGTCAGCATCTGAGACATGGCGGCCATCTTCTAAATTAATAGGATAGAAAAATTCATAAATAGTAAATAATAAGGGCCTCCCTTTTGCTTAAAAAACTCCGGACGAGAAACTATTTTCTTTTTTACTAGGCCTAACGTACGCATTAAGTATTTCCAGTGAAAGCATGCAGGTTTGTTGAATTGTTCTGACAAACCAGTTTAATTTAGCACCAGTCCGGATGTTGTGTTTCGCCAACGATGTTGTGTTGTCACAGATCTGGAGTTTACAGCAGTACCAGTGCCAGTGCCGGTGCCAGTGCAGTCGGGTGGGTTTGTCATGTTTTGTCGAGGATGTTATGACTGGCACTGTCATTGTTCCACACCATGAGTTAATGGATTTGATACGCTGGCTGGCCTTGGCCCAACAGTTTCATACGCGGCGGAGGCGGCGGCGGCGGCGGCGGCGGCGGCGGCGGCGGCGGCGGCGGCGGCGGCGGCGGCGGCGGCGGCGGCGGCGGCGGCGGCGGCGGCGGCGGCGGCGGCGGCGGCGGCGGCGGCGGCGGCGGCGGCGGCGGCGGCGGCGGCGGCGGCGGCGGCGGCGGCGGCGGCGGCGGCGGCGGCGGCGGCGGCGGCGGCGGCGGCGGCGGCGGCTGCTGCGGCGGCGGTGACCTTCACGTACGCGTAGGCCAACAAGGCTTATCACGAGGCAATAGCGCATTAGTAACCACAGCGCCGTCTACCGACAGCGTCCTAACTGTGAAAAGTTGGGGGTAGTTGCGGGTATGCATAGAAACGATTGAACAAGCGGGCGCTGAACATTGTTAGCACAGGCCTTACGTACTAATCATATTGGGGCGAGCGATGTTTATATTACAGGCCAGACAAGAGAAACGAACAATATCCTGTAGACCAATAATAAACGCTTCCACTTATCAGTAGTATGAATGAGGAGTAAATGGGAGCCTGTACGCCAATAAGAAAACGTCTCCACATCTAGCGGAGCACTCGACCGTTTGCGCGCAATCTGCCAAGCATGTAGGGAAATGCAATTTCGAATAAATATGTCTTTTTTTTTGCGGAAGGAAGCTATAGTTTCAGGTTATTTTTAAGTGATAGGGAGTTAGTTCTGGGTGTGGGCAGAGCGAGTATGCTTGCCATGGGTAAACTTAG
This sequence comes from Lamellibrachia satsuma, assembly GCA_033239005.1. Classification (NCBI taxonomy): domain Eukaryota; kingdom Metazoa; phylum Annelida; class Polychaeta; order Sabellida; family Siboglinidae; genus Lamellibrachia; species Lamellibrachia satsuma. Next base: position 5,692,669 of record BSQZ01000043.1, on the reverse strand, counting down.
TTTTAGGTAGAAAATGTTGTGGGATAGAAGACCTGAGAACTGCCTGGGGATATTTGAAAGATGCACGAGATTAGCTAAATAGAACAGCTGTTGTGTAGATAAAGCACAGTGTGCAATACCAGTTTAAATATGATTTAGTTTAAATATGATTAGATAGCGACAGGTAACAGGAAGTCAGTGTAAAACGAGGCGCCGTGTGTGCATCATACATGGAATTTAGCTACGTCTCTTTTTGCAAAGTTGTTTAGCTTCAACAATTTTATGGGGGGGGGAGGAGCCGCGGGTTCGCCTCTTTGTTTTACATTATAAAATGTGAAATTTCAACTTGTCTAATATAGTGTAACTACATAACAGTACTTAACATTGTACATTTCCCTATGCTCACCACATCTGGTCTGGCGTGCACTGTCGGTTGGCAGCCTACATCATTAGCCACCGTTGCCCGTGGCTGCTTAAACGCATACACAGACATCGGAGCCTGTTGCGAAACCAGCAGTAAAATTATCTAGTCTGAGTTTAGCTGCTAGTCCATTTGTGTTAAATGTGCTAGTTTCGTTTGCATTAGAAGCACGTGCAATGTCTGGCGCACACTACATAGTGTATTTATAGGAACCAGTTCGATGAAGCAGTCGATACGGAGGACTGGAAGGGCCGATCGTGTCAATGGCGAATATTGATCGGCCTAATGATGACGCTTGGGAAGTAGCTAAACTACCGGATCAAGAGTTTAATCCGAGGCATAGTGGCCATCGTCAAAAACCGCCAAAACCGTCTCAACCAGAACACTGGCAAAAGTAATCCATTTAAGCTCAGAGAGAGCGTCCACTCACCTCACAGACCCAACCACGAGAATCCCTTCGACACAATGAATGTACTTGTTACTCCGTAGCACACGTGGAATCCTGCATAGGCGTTACGGGGCAACCGTGAATAATTTATTGCTATAGGCGTTGCGTAGCGCACGTGAAACGCTGTAGCTCCGGTCACGCTAAAACATGCAGTGAGCTGTTCCAGTCTACTCGTCGCTGACCGAGACGCTAGTGTCGCTCTACACACGACTCAGGCATTCGGGTCGATAGGCACTGCGCATAAGATTAGGTAACTCAAACAAAACCGCTGCACGTTTTTTTTATGTTTTGAAAGGCTGGGATATAAAAGCCGAGCCCGGGCGTAGCAGTATGGAAGCCTGGCATAGCAGTATGAACGCCGGACCTAGCACAGCAGTATGAACGCCGGACCTGGCATAGCAGTATGAACGCCGGACCTGGCACAGCAGTATGAACGCCGGACCTAGCACAGCAGTATGAACGCCGGACCTGGCACAGCAGTATGAACGCCGGACCTGGCATAGCAGTATGAACACCGGACCTAGCACAGCAGTATGAACGCCGGTCCCGGTGCAGAGCTACTGTCTTAACACAGCAGATGTATAGTATTAGCAATGTGTAAGTTTGCATAGGCATCGTGTATTTGTTGATGCATTAGACTTTTAGAATATAAATGTGTATCTTATCATAAGTATGAATGATTGAGTGAACGCGAGCATGTATGCCAATAAATAAACGCTTCCACAGCTACCGCCCGACCTGTGTGTGCTTGAGTGCGGGTGCACGCGTGCGTGCGTGTTGGCGCGTCAGTATGTGTATGCTTTTCAATATTACTAATAAAACAATATCTTATATAAAAGAGCGTCAACAAATCGAGTTAATTTCTGTCGGAGACCGGTATGTACAATGTGTTAAATCAGCTCCAACGTTAAATCAACTCCAGATATTACGGTGGTAATTCTTAGAGAATGTCTACAATAGCCCATTGGTACAACACCAACCACGCGGAGACGTGTTCGCTGGCACAGACGTATTTGATTAGTACAACTAATGTAAATACTCCATCCGTAACGAGTCAAAAATGTGTATTATTGCGTTTGGATTTTACCTTTCCTAGCAGGTTTTAATCGCCGTATTAAAATGTTAGCACATCACCTTTGTCGACCCGACGAATGCCTTTGATATGTTCCCCAACGCTGCTGATTACAAAGATATGCATGACAGAGGGCAGTAAGATGGGTCGTCATCGAAGGCACGCACTGAAGATGGTCTGGCCATGACGACACTCTGGCGGTGATGGTGGTGTTCCCTTACATAATATCAACCCCCATGAGCAACCTCATCGGCAATGTTGCCTGTGTCATGCAAAGGCTAGCCAATAACAAAGCTGTCAAGTTGTGCCGAGAAACATGCGTGAGATCCTGGGCTGATCCAAACAATGAAAAAGGGTGCCAAGTTTCGCAACAGGACACCAGCCCTTCTAGTCACTAAAATGTTTACCGGGACAACGCTTTCTTCAATGGAAAGCATTTATAAATTGACAAATATCTCATTATATATGCAGTTTATTTAAATACGGGATCCTACTTGCAATGCACAGCAGCTGTCTCATGTCCCTTGGGGGCTCCATAAAATTACACATAAACATGATTGGAAGACTTCAAAAGAACTCAGCAAGTTTTATTGGAAGCAACTGTGAACGTATACATTCGGAACCGTGATCAATCCCATACCAGAACGTAGTGCATTCGGAATCGTGATCAGTCTCATACCAGAACGTACATTCGGAACCGTGATCAGTCTCATACCAGAACGTACACTAGGAATCGTGATCAATCTCATACCAGAACGTACATTCGGAACCGTGATCAATCTCATACCAGAACATACACTAGGAATCGTGATCAATCTCATACCAGAACGTACATTCGGAACCGCGATCAATCTCATATCATGCCGTACACTCGGAACCGTGATCAATCTCGTACCAGGACGTACACTCGGAACCGTGATCAATCTCATACCAGAACGTACACTCGAAACCGTGATCAATCTCATACCAGAACGTACACTCGAAACCGTGATCAGTCTCATACCAGAACTCAACTGGCCCTCATTTGGAACGGACGCTGAATTGCCACAGTGTCTTTATTACTTTCGAAATGAAGGGTAGAAGTGTAGCATGCTAAACTATCCCGCACTCGCCTGGCTTAAATGCTTAGCAGAAACAGACGTTCATCACGCCCAGGGTTGGCTGACTACTTGCCCGTGTAGCTCTTTGGGCTTTCTTAAGCAAGTTTACTGTCGTCTCAAATGTCATTGCCGATAACACGCGCCAACCGTACCTATATCATGTTCACACTGGCAAGGAGACACGGGGCTGTCACGCGTGATGTCTGTGGAAAATTGTGCGTGAATCTGTTAGTGGCGTTTATGCAGTACGTCAACGACGATATAATTTAACTCGGCGATCCCTTGGACGATCTGCGCTATCAGCGCGTGTAGGGATAGAAATAGACGATTGTTTGTAATAATTATTCATTGAAACGGCCAATAGACAGTTTCAGGTTAAGTGTTTCGTTCTACGTTAGTTCCGTAACTTATAGGTAGGCTACTGACGCATGGGCAGATACAGCGGGTGTCTGTCGGGTGTCCGGGCACCCCACTTTATATTGGTTGGATTTTTTTCATCAAGTCACAATTAATTGTGGAGACATCGCGAGGTGGCGCCCTCATGCACTCAGATTAGGACATACAAACGTGGGACATTGCTACCAATACTGCCATTTCTCCACAGTCGTTTTGTGATTTATTCCCCCACTATGCCTTATCCTCGTGGCACCCACTATTAAAAGCAAATTGTAATGAATTATATGGTGAATTACAACTGCTTTTACCAGGCTTGCAAAGCAATGCGTGAGACAACCCTCTTAAGCTGCAGCCCATGGTAAACGCGGTCTGTGAAAACAGAATATCGCCACAGCCATCTCGACACTGATGAGAATTATTGCTATTATCTGGGAACAGATCTAGCAGAAGATCATGTGCGAAGCCTTTTCTTAATTTATAATAAACAAAGAAAATTTAAGCATTGTCCAGAAAGATGAAAAACAGAAAGTCATTGTGGGCTTCTTTGAATGTCTCTTGTGTTATTCCGGAGATACAGGCGCAGCAGGCGCCAACAATGTCGGGCAGTCCGGTTTGGACTTCTGAAAGATTCACGACGAAGCATATGATGGTGCTTTGAAAATGTCCGGAAAGACGACTGGTGAGCAGTGGTCCACCTCTTATAAGACCCCTGTCACGCGAGGCTGCTTCCTCACTAGACGAAACCCTGCCGTGCAGTAAATAACGCTTTCCCATGTTAATCCCCCCTCACGTGAGGCCACGTCTCTTATAAGGCCAAAGTCCTTTTTCAGAAGGGGTTTCTTTATAAGATGGGGGCTATTGAGAGCGTGCGTCTTTAATTGCTTTATCCTGTAGACAGCTGGATAACTTGGAGTTCTGCCACCTGATGCATTTGCTGGGAAACTGGGCTCCCCTCTTTTTAAAAATCTGGATCAGCCCATGTGACGTCAGCTGAATTTGCCGGTCACGTGTTCTCTATAAGTTTCGTGGCGAGATACGCATATGTAAATGCAGATAGAATGGCCTGCATTAGTGAATTTATCAGTTCTTAGACGTTATTTCAATGAAGGCATGCTTCATTTTTACATGCGATATAAGAACAGTCATAACTTAACGGGACAGGAAAATCATTCAAGCATAGTATGGTTGAAGGCCCAAAAATACACTAGAGGGGGCAGACCACAGTAGAGAATTCCATTGGTGGCCATGTTATCGTTTTGTCTGATTATAAGAAAACGTGACCATAAAACATTCTTACAATTTTCCACAGCAAGTGCCATCATCACATTGATATACTGCCCAAATTTTATCAAAATCACATAACTCCAGCTCTTTTAAAACGCCCCGACGTGCGATGCCTATCAATAAAAAAAAATAGCCATGTATTCATGCGCCCACGTGGCCCATAGCAGAACAATTCCAATAAATCCCTCCGCCTGTTAAGCTCTCAAAAAAACTTCTACAAACAAACCTCTGAATATGCCTGATCAATTACACTTATGTCACATAATATGAATTATTTAAATTCACATATCGCAATTTAATATGCCCTACATTCGTGTGAAACAATAAACAGGAAGGTCACCTGTGGTCTTACCCCTAGATGGGGTGTGGCAGGGGTCTCAATCGCAGTCTCATCTCTTATTGAGGTCAACCTCCCACCTCCCGCCAGTTGTTAAGAAGAACCTCCCACTTTCTGCCAAACCAGCGCTTTGTGGACACGTTCACTATTTCAAAGTTATAGCTATAACTACATTATGGCTACGTATGAGATAGGTTCAACGCATGGGTTACACATAATATAGCTGAAACTGTGAATTATGCATGAGATTTACAGGTAGCTGCATGAGAGGGTCAGATGGAAGCCAAAATGCGTGAGTCTCAAACCATATGCGTAAGACTTGGTAGCTCTTCAGTCGAGTGTGGGACAACAGCATGCTCACTGAGAACACCAATATTCGGGTATTCCAGGTTTGTACCCTAAGCACCCCTTCTACAGTAGCAAAGTGTAGGCCACGTATACGAAGTGGGAGCGGCGCCTTAGCAGCTGCCATCTCCGATATCCCAGACAGACGTATAATTGGCATCACCTGACTGGAGCATACATGAAACAAGGATGTCCTCGAGCACGCAGCCACCCACAGCTTGTGTTTCCTGCAAAAGTACGTATAGATGGCGTCGAGTCCTGGAATCTCCTGCAGCAGTTCGTAACAACTGGCGACGGTTTGCCAATGTATAGGCAGAGCGTAGTCACGAAGAGACGATGCTGATGCGCCCTGTTGTCAATTTGTCAAAATTTCAAATTTTGGCAGCGTCCACTGTGGCTGTGAAGGCCGATTCTTAAGTGGCAGTCCTTGCCGCAGCCAAAGCAGACGAAACAGGATGACATTGGTGGTAGTGCTGCGTTTTGTTTTCGCCTCATCCTCTTCTCCGCCGCATGCTGGTGTCTCCTTTCATCTGCCCTTTCAATGCCTCTGCGTGTTGCCTGACGCCAAGCAGTGCGGTCTTCGGCCACTGCTTCCCAGTCTTTGGGGCTGATGTCACAGGCCTTCATGTCACGATTGCAGGCATCCTTGAATCTGAGGGCTGGGTGTCCCACTGGCCTCGCGCCACTGGCGAGTTGTCCATAGAGAATGTCTTTCGGCAAGCGGCCGTCCTCCATGCGCCGTACATGGCCCAACCAGCGCAGGCATCTCTGGCTCAGCAGTGAATGCATGCTGCGGATCCTGGCACGGTCCAGTATGTCGCTGTAGGGGATACGATCCTGCCATGTGATGCCGAGGCTACGCTTGAGGCACCGCATGTGGAAAGTGTTGAGGCGGCGCTCCTGGCACATGTATGTTGTCCACGATTCGCTGCCATAGAGGAGGGTGCCCAACACACAGGCCTGGTAGATTCTCATCTTGGTGTTCTCAGTGAGCATCTTATTTTCAACTAGTCTTTTGGTCAGCTTGGCCATAGTGCATGCGGCTTTTCCGATGCGCCTGTTTATCTCCTTGTCCAGCGAAAGGTTGTTAGAGATGTTTGACCCGAGGTAGGTGAAGTCTTCTACTACCTCCAGGGTGTAGTCATTGATCTTGACGGAGGGGACTTTGCTGGCATCCCGTGCAATGATGTTCGTCTTCTTCAGGCTGATTGTGAGTCCAAACTCACTGCAGGCATGTGCAAAGCGATCGACCAGCCTCTGACGGGCCTCTCCTCAGTGGGCAGTGAGCACTGCATCATCTGCAAACAGCATCTCCCTGACGTATACCTCTGTAACCTTTGTTTTGGCACGCAGACGTGCCAGGTTGAACAGCTTCACATCAGATCTGGTGTGCAGGTAGATACCGTATGAGGAAGAGTCGAAGGCATATGACAGAAGGAGGGAGAAGAAGATCCCAAACAATGTTGGAGCAAGGACACAGCCTTGCTTGACACCGCTGCAGACAGGGAAGGGCTCCGATGTCGAACCATCGTACACAATTGTACCATTCATTTTCTCATGGAAGGAGACCACCATGCTGCTTAGCTTGGGAGGGCAGCCGATCTTCTCAAGTAGGCGGAAGAGTCCCTTCCTGCTGACAAGATCGAAGGCCTTGGTTAAGTCAATGAACGCCACGTAGAGGGACATTCCCTGTTCTCTGCACTTTTCCTGGAGCTGGCGTACTGAGAAGATCATATCTATGGTGGATCTTCCTGCTCTGAACCCGCACTGGGATTCTGGGTAGAAACGTGAGGCAAGTTCCTGAAGTGTGATTAGTAGGACCCGAGCGAAGGCCTTCCCCACAATGCTCAATAATGATATGCCCCTATAATTGTTACAGTCACTGCGGTCGCCTTTGTTTTTATACAAGGTGACTATTATAACATCCAGCATTTCTTGAGGGACTGTTCCTTCATTCCAGCAGAGACAGAGCAGTTGACGTAGGTGGTGTAGTAAGGCGGGCTTCGCAAACTTGATCACTTCTGGCGGTATGCTGTCACATCCTGGTGCCTTGCCGCAAGAGAGGGAGTCAATAGCTTTGCTGAGGTCCTCGACTGTGGGCTCGTTGTCCAGCTCCTCCATCATAGGCAAGTCCCTGATGCCGTTGAGAGCAGCATTAGTAACGACTGTTTGTCGGGAGTACAGTTCTGAATAATGTTCAACCCATCGCTCCATCTGTTTATCCCGGTCTGTGAGCATCTCTCCTGATGTGGATTTCAGTGGAGCCATCTTCCTTACAGTGAGGCCAACGGCTTTCTTCATCGTACATGCCGCGTATGTTTCCGCAGTCGGCTGAGTTTTGGATACTCTCGCACAGTTTCAGCCAGTAGTCATTTGCACAGCGTCTTGCAGTGCGTTGTGCGATGCTCCGTGCAGATCTGAGAGCCCACAGTGTCTTCTCGCATTGATTGTGTTTGTATGCAAGCAGAGCTTCTCGTTTGGTTTCAATGATGGGTACCATAACATGTAGGTTAGCATTGTACCAGTCTTGGTTTGGTCTTTCTCTCTTGCCAAATGCAGTTATCGCTGCATTGTAGATGGTATTACTGAGGGTGTTCCACCTTGCTGTGGCGTCCTGATCCGGAAAGTCCTGAAGGGACTGCTCAAGGGAGGCTACAAACTGCTCCCTTCGTTGGGGATCTGCAGTTCTAGCAACATTGATGCGAGTGCGACCTGTGGGCTTGGAGCGGTGCAGCTTACGCGGAGAGAGTCTCACTTTACTGCACACCATGGCATGGTCTGTATCACAATCTGCCCTGTGGTAGCTACGCGTTGCTAGACATTGTTCAGAGCAGAGCGTCTGGCGATGACGAGGTCTAGTTGATGCCATTTATGAGACCTTGGATGCTTCCACGACACTTTTTGCTGATGCTTTGACTGGAAGAAGGTGTTGGTGATGCAAAGACCATGAAATGAGCATAGCTCCAATAATCTTTGTCCGTTGTCGTTCATCCTCCCAGTGCCGTGGTGTCCAATGCAGGACGGCCATGATTGATGGTCTGAGCCTACTCTGTCATTAAAGTCGCCAAGAAGGATGAGCGGCTCAACTTTGGGAATCTTGCCAATCAGGCTGTCAAGCTCATCATAGAAATGGTCCTTGATATCTTCAGAGGCCCCCAATGTAGGGGCGTAGATGCTGAAGATGTGGGCAAACCCTGCAGCAGTGGCGAGACGGATAGATAGAATGCGCTCGTTGCCACCAGTAGGAGGCTTCACAGTATCAAGGAGAGAGTTCTTGACAACAAAACCAACCCCGTACAAGCGGGGTTCCTCCGGCTCCTTCCCTTTCCAGAAGAAGGTGACGTTCTCTTCCTTGAGACATCCGCTGGAGGCTAGTCTGGTTTCCTGGACAGCTGCGATGCTGACATCGAGTCTGGTTAGCTCCCTATCGATCATAGCTGTTTTCCTGCTGTCATTGACCTGTTGCAGGTCATCTGAGAAACCGGGACACATGGTCCGTACATTCCAGCTTGCGAAGCGAAGTGCTGGGTACTTCTTAGTTTTTCGTTGTTTGCATGGTGCAGTGTTACCATCTGCTTGTTGTGCCTAAACACTAAGATCCAAGCACCCAATGAAGTAGGCATATGTTGGCGAGTCAGCACCTTATTGGCTGGGGGCTGCCCAGCTTAGGCGGGCGGTAGCTGACCAGTGAGGCACGATGATCTCTCCCACCGTCAGAGACAACCCGTAGCGCCCGTACTCTACGCCAATCGATTTGGGCTTATCACTCGTAACTGCTGTCTCCAGTGTTAGTTCCACACTGGGTAGGGGAGAGAGAGAGAGAGAGAGAGAGAGAGAGAGAGAGAGAGATGGAAGGGAGGGAGAGAGAGAGAGAGAGAGAGAGAGAGAGAGAGAGAGGAGAGGGAGAGGGAGAGGGAGAGGGAGAGGGAGAGGGAGGGAGAGGGAGAGAGCGTCGAAGAGAAACGCCATCGACAACCAAACTGTTTACACCTTTAGTATTTTGTAACAGAGACTCAAATAAAAGATCGGACGTTTAAGTCACAGCAGATGTTGCTGTGCGGACCACTGATTGTAGTACAATGCGCAGCGAGATAACCGAATAAGAGATAAGCAAGATAACCGAATGCTTATGAATAAATAAATATTGCCACACACTAAAGCGAAATTAGAAAACGAACGATTTTTCCCGAATGAATGAATCGATTATAAATACACTATCCAATCAATCAACTATTGAAAATGGAGGCATTCTACAACCTGACAGCATTTATTATTGAAACACATGGATTGTAAATATAAGCAGCCGTACGGTGTGGGCAGGTCACTTTGTAAAGAGCAAGGCAGTGTAACCAACTTTATAACTTGTAATATGTAATTAGTAAGAAGTTGTTTATTGATCGCAGTGGACACACTACATGTCCATCCCTCTGGTGGGAAGATTATTAAATGATTATCTATTTATCTTAGTGGGCAGCGTCCAGCAAGGGAAGGGCGTTCCAGTCAGGTCACGTTCTTGTGTCCTCGGAAGGGAATTGACTTCCGTCGAACTGGATACATGAGGATTAACTTAGATGTACATTAAGATAAGATCTAATGAATATATTAACTTGTGTGTGGGTAGAATCAATAACTGATGAACTTTGCCGGTGTTAGCTTGATGTTAATGTATGTGAAACGTCTGCTATAAAGGCAAGTAATCAGATGTAGTCTGGGAGAACGAGGGAGAACGAGAGAGAACAGTGGGAGTAGTAGTAGGAGAGCTGTAGAAGATCTGTAGTAGAGTAGTTGTAGTATCGATGTTGTACTGTGTATGGACTTCTACTGATAAAGCCACATTGTGGTCGAACCTGAGATCTTCTGGTAAAACAATGTGAGTTATTCGTTGTTGCGTCCTGACGGTCGTGAACGAAATAAGGATAATGTCGTGACGTGATACGATAGCTTGTACATTTTGGCGAGCGTGCCAGGATATTTTTTTTTCGGCATGTACATTTGTACATTTTGGCGAGCTGCGTTCAAGCATTTAAACAGATACGAGAGGACACGTTACACGTTCACATCAACTTTGAAGAAGATGTCCAGCAAAACGCGAGACACGATGATGGACGACCAGATGCTGTCAGCGAGCGGTGTACGTCCAGCTGACTGCCCGGGACTGGGATGGGCTTCCGTCGTAGCGGCTATGCTTGAAGCGGCTACTCCTGACGATGAGGGTAGTGGTCCGAGACAGTTGGAGCAGCCAACGAGCAACATCGGAGGACAGGACACTCCACGGACTGAGAGCCCAACACAACGCGGTCAGCACACACGCCGACTGAGCGGGGATCACGTCAAGCGGACATGCATCGAGGTGGAACGTGGATGGCTGTATCTGGCTGATATGTACATCCCTACTGATTCACCCTTCGTGTGCTGGCTGGCTGGATAATCATGACGACTCCATAGACGAAGGGACGTGCCAGTGAGCAAGAAGGAGGCTTTTCCACAGAAGGAGGCTTTTCCACAAGATATCCAGTGAAATTTGAACAATAACTATTAATTTTGTGAACTATGAACAGTGAACATTGACAATTAGCCCAGTGGACATCAATTCTGTAAGTTAGCCTTCTGACATCGACGATATTTGGTGAGTTAAATTGTACAATTATTGATTGATCATAGCCTGCTCTGATGATCTTTGGAAGCATTGTTACATGTACCTGTGTGATTTTTTGTATTTGAGATATTAATTATGTGTGGAGCTATTTTGTCGAAATTACATCTTTGTATGTTATACGTTTGACAAGAATATCGTCCCATTACAACAACGAAGACCAATTTATCCATGGTTTAAATGTAGGGGCGTAGGAACTATTGTGGCGGACTGGTGTGATCGTATACAACAACGAGACATCAGCCTAGGGGTGGTTATACGACCATGTCCGTAGTTGCACAAAAGCAGGGCACTTTGTTAGAAACCATGTGCTGATTTTCAGACATTGTAGCTAAATGACTAGCTTGAAGATTGTTCGAATGAATGCTATATTCACTGATACATAATACTTTAGGGTGGTATTAGGACCGTAATTGACCGATCAGTTAATGTTATGGTAGTACATGTTTGCTACCGGTAGTGCAAATGAACTACACTACTCACATGTAATTTGTACATGTTCTTTAGGATATGTTGATCACATGATCAGTACAATAACGTTATGTCTTATTAGGTATTATAATTACCCAGGGTCGTGACCACGTATACCTGGTTACCCGTTACTAAGATGTTACTGTTTCCGGCAGATAAACTGTCCGCCAACAGTAAGGATTCGTCTAGGGACGCCTAGACTCCCGGGCCATACAATACAACTGCTTAATGGTAACTTGACATTACAGCAGAGTATGTCGCGTGGTGTTTTCCGTGTGGATTTAGGTTAATTCACGGAACAGCTACAGCCCGATTGCTGACTGCAAATACCAGTCAAGGGCTGTGGAAATTGATTAACGTGTTATACGTTGTTAAACGGTATGAGCTAGCTATCGAATAGGCCACAGGTTCTAGAGAAAGTGCGCGCACTTCTTCTAGTCTACCTAACGAGCTATATCGATGACAGCGTACTAGGTTAGAAGATGTCTTGCTGATAACAAGCACCATCTTGTCTAACCCATGATCTACCCTGTATATGGTTTATCACGTTTTGGGGCACCATATCTGGTTTCGCCGGATCAGATGCGGGTGTGACAGAACTTATATTTGTACCATGTGTGGTCAGGTTGTTTTTACCTCACGAATGGGGAGGTACAAATTATCTCATGATGGTTTACACTGTCACAGGGTTTATTGACGTAGTTTCCCTTTGTCACAGTTGTCAGGTTCTACTGAGACAACTCTCTCACCCGACAAGTCTGATATAACTAATTTAGTATTTTAGTGGACAGGACTGTCCATAAGCATGGTATTATAGATGTTCACTGTTGCTTATATGATGAACGCTGTATAGTTGTGGTATTGTGCGTATTACATGAATATCTTAGCTGTGTTATTGTACTCGACCAGCTATGTAACTATGTTGTTTAGACTATTTCATGCGTATTGTAGGTGATTACTTCAACTGTAAGCATTATTGCCTTTCTGTGTTTAAACACATCACCATGTGCACATCAAGTACCATGGTATTTTACACCTAGATATATTAGATATATATTGTCGTTGGTCACTGGATAACATAATATACGCCATTATACGATATGTTTAGCTATGGCTAGTCGACTTTTTTTTTAATTCATATTGTAGGTTAGTCTAACAAGTTTGACACAGCCTTGATATTTTTGATTGTATTATTTTATAAATGAAGACAATGTCTTCACTGGTGAAAATGGGGGAGATATGTAAAGAGCAAGGCAGTCTAACCAACTTTATAACTTTCACTTGGTGCGGATGAATCCAGGCCGATTATATTACCGAATTATATACCGAACGAGAGCAGAGGTGGTGAACCAGCGAGGCTTCTGGAAGAGGACCATTCCACATTTAAGACGCGAAGACTGCGTTAAAAGGGATGTGAGCAGAGAATGATGAAAAGGAAAGGGAATAAGCTGCCGATTGGGGAGCCGAGGAAACTGACAACAAATAAAATAGTGCAACAGAAGAACAAGTCGCCACCAGCCTTAGATAAAGGGAACTCCATCACCCCTCTGTAAGGGTGTCTACATCAACTCTGTGTAAGGGGGTCTACATCACCCCTGTGTAAGGGGGTCTACATCACCTCTGTGTAAGGGAGTCTACATCACCTCTGTGTAAGGGTGTCTACATCACCCCTGTGTAAGGGTGTCTACATCACCCCTGTGTAAGGGGGTCTACATTACCCCTGTGTAAGGGGGTCTACATCACCCCTGTGTAAGGGGGTCTACATTACCCCTGTGTAAGGGGGTCTACATCACCCCTGTGTAAGGGGGTCTACATCACCCCTGTGTAAGGGGGTCTACATCACCCCTGTGTAAGGGGGTCTACATCACCCCTGTGTAAGGGGGTCTACATCACCCCTGTGTAAGGGGGTCTACATAACCCCTGTGTAATGGGAACTACGAGGAAAAACAACAGAACAAGGAACAGCACAGCGGTGTAGAACTGCATCACCCGGACATGTTGCTTTGTAGATTGGCAAGTATACAACAAAAGACGATTCGCTAGTCAGATTGCGTCATTAGTTTACGGCGCGTCTTGTTTGCTGCGACCTGCTGCGTTCCAAATGACTGGGTCATGGGTTCCCAAAATGGCGGGACTGAAATCACCGGGGGCCCTCGAAAAACTTGCAGAATAAATTATTCTTGAATGGCATGTTGCATCTGGACAGAGACAAAAAGCTGGTGCGCATGAGCGTGAAGGCGCCATCGTGAACGGTGAAAATGTTGCATTGATTTCTGCTTCTGCGTGATGTACAAATGCAGTTTCCCTAAATCATGAAACAGGACAATTATTGTTATGGGGCAATCAACGTGAATGAAAGATTACTTTGCTTGCCATGTAGAAAAGCAAAGGTAGACCTTTGAGCATTATTTGCTCACTGCCACAAAAATATGATCATGTACAACAGCGTTCTACTTGAAATATTGTCACGATCGTAGGGTTCTATTTTCAATAAGTCGTACACGTGCATGACGTCAACTAGCCAGTTGTACATATGTATGTACGACAATTCTTATTAAAATATTCTACACAAACAATCGTTAAATTCCACTCAATATTGATTATGTTTTCGCTACTTTCCATCACGTGACCACACAACCATGCTGCTCCTCAACCTACGCGCATGCGTGAAACTAACTCCAGTGCTAACAACTGCAAAGATGTCATCCACAATTTGTTCAAAACGATATGGGGAAAACATATTTCCGATATTTTGACAGCTAGAGATGTGGTCGGCCGGGTCGCAAATAAATGATGTAATATCATTGTCACGTCGTAATAGGCGAGCGGCAATTCCACAAAAATGCTTTATTTTAGGAGTTTAAATGCCCCCCCCCCACACATCCACATCATAATATCATTTGAACGTTTAATGTATCCCCGTCAAAGTTATGTATGATGTCGCGCTGTCAAATTGTGCAGTAAGCGTGGAGTGAGGGTCAAACAAGGTCACCCCAAGCGACATTTTGCCGAAAAGCACAATTTCATAAAAAGACATTGAATGCGTGTCTACTTTTTTCATTACACAAAGCCAAGTCATATATCATTTGAAAGCTGATTTCCTCCCCGTCAAAACGTGATGTCATTTGGCGATGGCAAAGGGTACAGAAAGTATTGAGCGAAGGTCAAACAAGGTCACCGCCAAATGATGAATTTTCGAAATTGTGGTAAACGTTATGCAATTCTAATGGCTGTATATTTACTTTACACCAACCTACGCATATCACACTCAATTTGAATGCTTGATATCTCCCAGTCAAAATGAGGTATGATATGGTACTGTCAATGGTTGTAGTACGCGTGGAGCGAAGATTAAATAAGGTTACTGTCAAGCGATGAATTTTCTTCTCGTCTTTCGATAATCGTACGTATTTAACTGAAAATCTACTTTCCTCACAATTTGTTTGCACTCTATCGATGAAATAAGTATCAATGATTTAGAATATCGACGTCTTGCGCAATGCTTTCTTTGATATTTGTCAAAATGTTATATGCTATTATGTATAGCAAATATGGGACCGTCGTGTATATGAGGTCAAAATTAAGTCAATTTGATCAACCAGATACATTCAGTTTCTACTATTGATGTGACTTGCCTCCTGTTCATCGTCTTCATCGTCTTCACCCTGGTCCCTGTCAATCGAGTGTGGGCTTCCACAATGTTCATGCCCATGGCATATGCACAGTTCAGTGCAGGGCAAACTACCCTGACTATACACACAGTTAATATAGTGCACCATGGTTTGAACAGCATGACACTGGTGTACACAGTGGCCATGTCGGCGGGTTTGGCATCAACAATTGGCGCATATGCATCAGCTGTGTAGATGGTTTTCTTTGGGGAGAGCTTGTAGTTGGTAACACACGACGAAGCAATAGTCTGAGAAGACCAGGTAAGGTCTGGAACAGGATTCATGCCCGTCTTACATTACTTCTCAAGAACCTTCTATCTTCGAACTGGTTCTACACATTGCATAATAGACTATGACTACTCACAAAGAACAAGTGAGTTCGACTTGCCATGCTTTATTGATATCTTCCTTGTTGCTGGACTATCTGTAGACTGTTCTTGGAATACTACCCTAGCCATCGAGTGAAATGTATTCTTTCCATCTACCGTATCGGCATTGATATCAATATTGTCACCTCATTCGTGGATGAGGCTTCCACCATCGATAATTGACACAATGCCATTGGGAACATAAACACCTACTTGAAGTTTGTCTATTTCTACTTCTGCAGCACTGGTCATGAATGGCCTCAGGTCGTTATAGCTCATACAACAACCATGAAGGTGTAAAGTGTCAATTGACGGGATCCAAACTCAGTTATGCAGCAAGGCCCAAGTGCAGGGGTGTAATGACTTTAGAACAGTTGTACACTATGCATTCAGCAGTAGAGAGACACCGCCTATGAATGGCCTCTGCAGTCATATAGTCGTATGCCTCTGTGTTGATCAACCAAAGAATGAACGTTTGGAGCATCTGGGGTACAAGGCAGCTGATCTCTGCAAGCTGACCTCGCATGTTGTTGGGCAGTGTTCTGATGGTTCAATTTGACTTATCTCAGCCCTCAGAATGGGCACGGCATTGTGCGGGATGGCTTGTTCTGAAGAGACAGGTTCATCATGACTTGAGTTCCTGTTTCAGACTACGAGTGCTTTCTTGTTTAATATCAAATCATTGTCTGTCTCTTCGATCAAGCTGTAGAATGCAGTGTCATACAAGCATCGTGTAACGGTTGACGAAGGTGTCTTTGTTTTATTCAAGTATGATGAAATATACGTGGAGTGGTACACTGCATCTTTAGCTATCAAGTCCTCCTCTGATATGTTGCGTAGCGTGTCCTCTTCCCTTCGTTCATATGTTAAATAGCATGTCCTCTTCCCTTCGGTTCATATGCAGCCTCCTTAAGCTTGGTGTCCCGTTCAAATGTTTCAATTGTGTGAAGTTTTGTTGTCGTCCCTGCGTGTTCTCTTCGAACAAACAACGCAGACAGACCAATCTGTGGACCTGTGCTTTTTCTCACGGTCATACTATGGATGCATTTCTGTTGAGAACCAGAGTCCCTTGGTGTTTCTGATTTGGCAGTACATTGATACGTTCCACGTTTGTTTTGCTTGTGTATTTTTGGAAACAACTCCTATGGTATAGTAGTTACATCTTCAAGGCTAGGAAACTCATCTAGTAGACGTTGATACAGTTCGTCTCTTCTGCATGGTTTCCGCAGCCTCTAACACTGATTTCTGTCCAGCACTCATTGCTTTTGAAAGTTTTACATTGCTCTCGGTTGCCAGGAAAATTACATACTTTGACAAGTTTATCGACTGTCGTCTTCTTTTCTCGTTAACTCGCTCACGATGGTCAACTCTGAAGGCTGATTTTACATGCCGAATACAATATTACATTGCTGTATTATGTCATTTACCGAATGGACACATTATTACATTGCTGTATTATGTCATTTTTTTAAGGTGTTTGTTGAAAGAGCTCGTGCTTTTAAACATCATTAAGTTAGGTTAGATTCAGGCAAAGTCAAACTTACCAACCCAAGTCAAAGTCAAGACAACATCGGGGAAACTACCCCTCGATCTCACGATTGCGAAGTAGAGTCCAAATCTGAGATTCTACCCATATTTGCTACAGACAACAGTATATGACATTTTGACAAATATCAGAGAAATATATCGCAAGATATTGATATTGTAAATCACTGATACTTAAATCATCGATTAAGTGCACACAAATGGTTAGGAACTTAGCTTTTCAGTGAAATACGTACGATTATCGAACGACGGGAAGACGCTATTGTAACTTTGCGGAATGGCACAATTTCGAAAATTCATCGTTTGACGGTGACCTTCGATCTTCGCTCCACGCGTACTACAATCATTGACACTACCATATCTTACCTCATTTTGACGGTGAGACATTGAGCTTTCAAATGATATATGACCTGACTATGTGTAATGATACCAAGTACATACGCATCCAATATAGCGTGACATCATACCTAACTTTGACGGGGAGACATTAAGCTTTCAAATGATGTATAATGTGGGGTGGGGGGACATTTAAGTCGGTTTGTTATGTGGTGCTCGCCGCTTGACTATAAGAACTTCTATGGTCAGGTTACCGTAAACTTAGCCTAACCAGTGGTGCAACAAAACAATGATAGTTCAATACAACCATTTGGTACTTCTTTGACTGACGCACGCAGGCACGCACGCACGAATGCTCGCACAATTATATACAAATTATACACATATCGGCCGTCAGCTCGTCCGTCGAGCGTGGCATCTATCGCAGTCGACCCGTTCATTATGTCGTCGGACGCAGGCGAGTTCGTGCAAGACAGAGCCGATCCCGGCTGCCACTCCTCGACGGCATCTGACAGTCTATCGTCCTCCGTCCTGACCACGGGCCCCGTCCAGGTGAGCTGCCGCTGCAGTGACATGGCCTCAATGCTGGGCCCACCGGAGGGCCTCGTTGTCCATTACGCGGTGGATCCGTGATAGGCGCCGACTGCACAACCGATAGAGCCTGTGTACATCTTGTTATAGACGAGGCATTTGTGCCCGACGGCTCGGTACACTTTACATCTCGTTGTGAGCTCGGCGATGCGTCTGCTCCAAAGCCGTTCACTCGAACGTCCGAAAGCGGCACAGGCCGAACGAATGGCCCTAGCTGCCAGTTCCTTCTCCAGACTTCAATCGTTTGCGATCGTACTGCAGAGGTACGCGAAGTGATTCGCGTACCTCTGGGGTACCGATCAACAGAATGGTCGGCTCAGTGCTCAGTGTCCCAGGAGTGGGTAGAAACCTCGCTCTCCCTGACACTGGTGGAGAGTCCGAAGACGGAACACGCGGCGGCCAACTTGTCCAAGATGTATGAAGCCCATAACATGACATCGCAGGGTTTCCGCGGATCAACGTACACGCGCATTTCTTGGATTAGATCTATCAGTTACATATCAGGAAATTAGCACCCGATAATTTGACCTGTTTTCAGGTGCTTCTAACTTGAAAAGTTTATAAGCTACACATCTGCTATATGCTGAATATGTATACACATGGCACAGATTATTCGCTAAAATACAAGAATCAAGGAGAAGGACAATGCCTATTTAAAAATGTTTACTTCAGAAAGTGATTTCAGTAGCGAGCTGGTAGATCCGCGGCAAGCTGTGAGAAATGCACGAGGATTGCCGGCCATGTCATGTTATGGGCTTCGTGTATAACTCCTGTTGCTCAGGCACAGAATGAGACAAAAGGCCAGTGTTGTCCGCGTAGAGCAGATATCGGACACACTGCTGACGGATCGTGCCTTCGCTCTGAGGCGGCTGGAGTTGTAAAGCTTTCCGTCAGTGCGCGACGTAAGATATACTCCTTCTGTCACACACGTGGGGTTGCTACTTCAACCGCGGCAGCGAAGAATAGGGTGGCGTTGTGGTTAGAACGCCGGACGCAACAATCGAGAGAACCCTGGTTCGAATACTCTTGGAGCCGTTTCGAAACTTGGGCAATTTCGTTCACCCCGCGTTGCCGCAGTTCACTCAGCTGTATAAATGAGTACCTGGCTACACAGAGGAGAACGAATAGTCTTCGCGCAGTAATTGCAGTGTGGCTAAATGCTTCCCAGAGAAGTCGCGTTGGCATTGGAATGAACAGGTATGTTAGGGAGCGAAATTTAAAGCGCTTTGAAGAGTCCCATAGCTATACAGCGCAATGTAAGAATGTACGTTTTTAACAGTATTAATTAACAGTGTCGGAGATAGGACGCAGCAGGGTTCCACGTGGAACAGATCAGTGGTGTTAAGGCCCGCATGAAAGGCCCGCAGCAGCGATGCGAACTTGTCCGGACAGCGATATGTTGATAGCAGGCGCCAGAGGCGCGGGGGGGGGGCGGCTGCCCGAGTCAAACGCCTAGGGAAAGTAGACAAAAGCTAGAGTGGCATGTTTTGTTCGGTTGACTTTTGTGGAGCAGCCGAAGCGTAAAGGTCGCATGTGTGTTATGTAAATGCCTATGTAATAATCAACCACTTATGTAATAATCAACCACTTATGTAATAATCAACCACTTACGTAACAATCAACCACTTATGTAAAAATAATAATGACGAAGAAGATGACGATGAAGGAGAATAGTATTATTATTATGATCACGATGATGGGAATGATGAGAATAAGATGAGGAGGATGCGGGTGTGATCATTATTACGATTTTTTTATTATGATTATGAGGACGATGATAATGATTGTGAGGAGGAGTAGGAGGAAGATGAGGATGAAAACAATAAAGAGGATGCTGCTGATGATGATGTGGATGATGGCGATTATGACAAGATTATGAGGATGCTGAGAATAAGAATGATGATAATGAGGATGATGAAGATGATGGTGAAATAATGAGGATGATTATGATTATGACGAGATGAGGAGGAGGATGCAGATTTTGTGTATGATGATGATGATTAGAAAAAAGGGGGATGACGAGGATGATGACAAGGAGGAAGATGGGGCAGATGGTAATGAACATGCTGATTACGACAATATGACCAGCGTGAAGGCGGTGATGATGAAGTTGAGGATGGTGAAAATTTAGATGATGACGTTGGTGAAGGCGACGAATATAACGAAGACGACGACGTCATCGTCATCATCATAATACTAACCGTTAATTTACCGAGGAGGAGGTTGAAGATGATGATAATTATAAAGATGATGAGGAAGATGATGAGGAAGGGAATAACAACGTGATGATGATGATATCCTCCTCCTCATCATCATTTTCATTATTGCCATCGTATTCGCCATCATCACAGTCATCGTCCTCAGCAGCGGCATCGTCATTATTTTTTCGTAATCCTCATCATCCCCATCATTATCATCCTTATCATCAGCATCTCCATCATCACCCTCATCATGTTCATCGTTCTCATCATGATGTCATCCTCGTCATCTTCTTCATTATCCTCATCCTCGATATTCTGATCATCAACATCCTCGTCATCTTCATCACCCTCATCATGTTGTTATAATCATCGCCTAATCCTTATCAATCTTATCTTCTTCATCCTCGATAGCAGTCCTTATCCGCCTCCTACTCCTCATATCCCCTTCCTCTTCATCACCATATTTTTCATCACCATTATTACATTACCGGTTGATTATTACATAAGCTGTTGTAACACACGTGGTCTTATGGGCCTAGCCGATGAAAATGTCCAATTCGTGGCGTTGGTCTCGCGGACCAGCTGATGACCGAGTTTGCAAAACGTCAGGTCTGTACCAGCAGATGAGACTTGGATCCGTTTTCACCCCACGGGCGATTGTGATCGGAGATTATGGCGCAAGCGCTACATAGGCCTACTACAAACTAGACTATACAGCATTTGGATACATCACACAGACCCGTGTAGGTACATCACACAGACCCGGGTAGGTACATCACACAGACCCGTGTAGATACATCACACAGACCCGGGTAGATACATCACACAGACCCGTGTAGATACATCCCACAGAACCGTGCAGATGCATCACACAGACCCGTGTAGATACATCACACAGACCCGTGTAGATGCATCACACAGACCCGTGTAGATGCATCACACATACCCGTGTAGATACATCACACAGACCCGTGTAGATACATCACACAGACCCGTGTAGATACTTCATACAGACACGTGTAGATGCATCACACATATATGTGTAGATGCATCACACAGACCTGTGTAGATGCATCACACAGACCTGTGTAGACACACTAACACATATAAAACCACAACTAAAACCACTTTAAATGTAAGGTAGTTGGTTCACCCGTTAGTTGAAGGAAGCAAAGTTACCGTAGTCACAGGCAAACCACAGTCGTCTGTTCGGGATCCGGCTCATTCCGGCTTTGCGCAAAACATAACGGGCAAGAGAGCGTTCTGGTTGTTTCCAGCGAAACTCGATATTGTATATCATGAATTGTTAATAGATGGACTAAATGTTGAACGTTTAAATGATTCACAGTAAATAATAATTGAATGTTAAAAAACTAACTCTGATGTACAACTGTACAATTCTACTGCGCATACATTGGCATCAACAGGTTGCGTGATGTGGTGGCACCACCGTTTGTCGCACACAATAGAGCCTGGTATCAAGGTATACTTTCCACTGTGACGCATAGGCGTCGGAACTGGGGGGGGGGGCTTGGCACCGGGCTCCCAATGCTGTTTGGTGGATGTGTTCAGCCTTCCCAAGTTGTCTGGTGGATGTGTTCAGCCTTCCCAAGTTGTCTGGTGGATGTGTTCAGCCTTCCCAAGTTGTTTGGTGGATGTGTTCAGCCTTCCCAAGTTGTCTGGTGGATGTGTTCAGCCTTCCCAAGTTGTCTGGTGGATGTGTTCAGCCTTCCCAAGTTGTTTGGTGGATGTGTTCAGCCTTCCCAAGTTGTCTGGTGGATGTGTTCAGCCTTCCCAAGTTGTTTGGTGGATGTGTTCAGCCTTCCCAAGTTGTCTGGTGGATGTGTTCAGCCTTCCCAAGTTGTTTGGTGGATGTGTTCAGCCTTCCCAAGTTGTCTGGTGGATGTGTTCAGCATTCCCAAGTTGTCTGGTGGATGTGTTCAGCCTTCCCAAGTTGTTTGGTGGATGTGTTCAGCCTTCCCAATTTGCAGACTTGTTGGCAAGTCACAAATTAGCAAATCAAGTCAAGTCATTGACGTGCAAGTCAAGTCATGTATCAACATAATGACGACCAAGTTTAAGTCAAGTCTCGATTCATCTCTCTGAATTGCAAGTCAAGTCTCAAATCACAAGGGTTCACCAATCATTTGTTGTGGTTTGTCTGCTGCTGTTCGAATCCCATAAAAATAGGAATCGAGATCAAGAAAAAAGACTCTTTCCAAACCTCCGCGCATGCGTAAAAATTATCATATATCATTCCTGCCACAACTTCAAGTTGTTGTCAAGAAATCTCTCAACTACAATTACATACAATTGTGGATTGCTTTTGTATTGAAATATGTGCTGCCCGACTCTGTCTTCACGAACGGCCACGAACACAAATTGGATCACAATTCCCTGTTTGTACATGCCCAGTATTGTCGACAGCCGACTTCCGAAGATAAGCAGCGACGCGAGAATTTGTAAGATGAGTATCTGTTAATTATACAGACAACTCGTATAGTATAATTATACTGGCTGGGGCGGTGTTTGTCAGAAGAATGTGCAGTTTTGACAAACATGTCCGCAATATGTCAACAATAAATTTGTAAATCACTGTGACAAGGATTTCACGGATTGGATACAAACAAATGGTTTGAAGCGTTGTTGTTGATTATGTGATTCACGCATTATTGCATACACGTCTAGCAACAAACCCAACAGCCAGTATGTCACGATACAATACAGGTATGTCACGATACAATACAGGTATGTCACGAAACAATACAGGTATGTCACGATACAACACAAGTATATCACACAGATCAGTTATATCGTTGCGTGTCATTTCGTGCGTCGCGCAATTCCGTGGTAACTGGTATTACTTCGTTTTTTTAATTAGCGGTTGATCACTGGAAACCATTGATCAACTGTTGGTGTGTCGTAGACACCCTTATTCGGGACTAGACCACCAACGTCATAATTACACAGCACGCACAAAGTTGGGAATAGTCTCGCCATAGATCTATATTTCTATAGGTTTATGGTCTCGCTAGTCTGACTCTCGTTCGGCTTCGTGAATTCGCCGAGAAGAGCTCCTAGATGCAGAGGCGTGGTCTTGTTGTCACCAACTGTCGCCAGTGTTTTGTGCACTGTAGGCGTTCCCGTGCAGTGCCAGCGGCCAATCGGTGTCATTATTAAGATGCTTACACTAAGCACTTCTTCTTTCAGTCGGACAGTTGTGTCACTATCATTAAAGTTTAAAGTTAATTCGTGTAAACTGGAAAAACAGTTACCTCTTATTTTATTAATTAGCCAAATGCCCGGATGAGAACTTAATTAGATGTTTATGTATCCGCCCAGAATCTGGGTCAAAGAACTTCAATACCAAGAAGCACAACTCCCATCTTTTCCTGTGTAACAATATTTTAGTTGCGTCATATGATGGCGAGTGATAAATGAAACATGCTAGGCTGGCTTGAAGGATTCATTGTGCATACATTACTAACCTTTATTTGTTAGTATCTGCAGATATTTATGTATGATTAATTGATTCTGTTAAATGTACTGTTTTTAAACTTCCATACATATGAAGGAATGAATGCAATGCATCTTTTTTTTTAATTACTGCTGTTTTCTGAACTATGATAATGTTGCCTATACTTTGAGCAGTTTGTTGCAGACAAACACAATGTTTCATCTACTTATTTTTATTTACAGTGCAGTTATGAGCAAAATAACATATGCAACTATATATGTATATAGACAAATGTCAAATAGCATCACCATCAATTCATAAATGCTACACAATAAGAAGGCATGAACAAAATAATGTACACAGTAGTCTATCAGTATTGGATGAATTATTTATAAGCAAGTGTATCCATGTTTGTACACAATAACCATGTAGAACCACCACCAACCAATAAATATCATGCACAAAGCACCACCACCAATTAATAAATGCTATGCACAAAGCTGGCACAAACGAAGTAATGTACACAGTTGTCTATCAGTATTGTATGAATTATTTATAAGCAAGTGTATGCAAAATGTAGAAGAACCATGTTGTACACTACTACATAAGATTATCCATTACACTATCCATGTTTGTACACATTGAAGGAAATGGAGACAGATTAACATGTTTCGCAGTTAATTTTGGAGCCATTCGAATGGGTAAACTTGAGTCAATACCATAAAACTGTTCAACATACTTCCAACTAACAAGTTCCTCATTTACCCGAAAGCTGCTACGTTTCATATTATTTCGTATGTTCTTCAACAAATGTGGGGGATCATATAGCACAAAAATTGTGGAGCCATTATGTTGAAATGTTGGATTGTTGACTGAAACACCAAGACTGTTAACAACAGACCTATTGTTACTGCCTTGGTCACAGATCACTACTTTCACAATTAGGCCAGTTGCCTGAACTTTTTCAATACAGGTGAGCAGAGTAGATTTAAGCCTGTCTGAACACATTGGGCCACTTGTCAAGAAGTACCCCACTGGCTGCTTCCACTTGTCTACCAAACCCCTGAACATAAACACCCCAGCATTGTTAGCCACATACAGAGTTGTCCCACCAGTGCCAAAGTCTTCTAAACCACAAACATTGTCATTGCGTACATCATAACTTCCCTGTTCCTTTATGGCCATTTCATCAAACAGTATGGCGCAAAGTTTCGACTCGTCACTCATGTGTTCAGCCTTACATGTCAATGCATCAAATATATTTTGATGGAACCCGGGTTTGATGTCAACCTTCTGCAGGTATGACTTCAATGTGCTGATACCAGGTAAAGCTAGTGTTTTTTTCAGAAGTTTATAACATTTGGGACTAGCATGATACAGGGACATAGTGAACATCTTATATTCCTCTGAATATCTATGCCCTTGTCGTTTTCGACCTGCCAACATGATTTGAGTCTTTAGCAATTCCAGAGCAGTACCTGAAACAAACTGCGAAATAGCAGTTACTGCCTCCTCTTTGGTTATCCACAGTTTCCTCTGCCGAGACGTCTTCTTTGCCAGTCGGCAAACTTTTGTGCGATGTCTCCTGTTTGCAGCTTTCAGTTTCTGCTTCCGTGGGGTCTCTGGCTCTGGCACGTCATCCTGACTCTCAGCTAGAACAGAAATAACAATGTCAAAATTTTTATTTACCTTTACTCTATATGCATATATACATACATTGTACATGCAATCATCCAGTTTGAAGTACCCTTTCAAAATATTACAATTATCTTTAAAAGCCTCATATTGAAAAACTTATGAATATGTTTTGACTAATAATATGTCTTGTTTGTTTAAATATCATATGTCAATTATAATATACACAAACCAGTGGCATTGCTCTCAACCTTCCTTATCTTCTCGGGGGTTGTCTCCCTCGTCGTTGGCGGGTGTCTCTTTGGAGTCACCATGCAGGGAGGATTAGGGACATCCACAAGGATTGGAAATTCCAACCCTTGTGGATGTTCCAACTTGGAATCGCATTCCAATTGAGGCCGTTTCTGTAAAGAAAATATACTTACATTTAATAGTGCATCATGTTACACCATTCAACATCTCCAATGTCAACATAGTAACAGGAAAGAATGCGTAAAAAAAAATTCTCTTCAGTCTTCATGAAAATATGTCATGAGTGGTATCTCACAAGGAAGCATTTTCGTATCACTACTTTTTGTTATATTTATAATATCTGCTAACCAAAGTAACAATCATAAGTTCAGTAATTTGATATAGAACAGTGAATATACCTTCAATAATGATATTTAGTTTATACAAACCTTGTTGAGGCATTCTTGAACTATGAGGACTCAAAGTGAAGACCACACAACTTGTAATGCCTCAACGCTGGTGCCTTTTTTCCCACCAAATCAGCATGCCTGATGTTTCGCACCCATTTTGAGCACCTAATTAATAAACATACATAACGAGTTGCAAACATGTATGCATATCAGTTGACACAAAAATAGTCGTCTATGTTTGCGATTACACATATATGCCTACAGTTTTTTCACCACCAAATCAGCACGTCTGATCAACTGACGTTACGTACCCATTTTGAGCACATAATTAATAAACAAACACAACGAGTTACGAGCAGTAACAAGGACTTCAGTATATCAGATGATTCAAAATATAGGTGTCTATTTTTGCGACACCGCGTATAGCTGTCTTTATGTACAACGTCGAATACGCCGGCTTCCTTATTATCGCTCAGTCAAACCGATCTTTCTATGTACTGAACAAGACAACGAAGTGGGTATACCTGTCTTCATCTTTCGGGAACGTGAAGAACGACAGTCCTTTTGTGGTTCCCGTGTAGTTGTTGCAGTTAAATGCAGCACACTGCTGCCGATAACTGCTTGCCCATTTGCCATTTGGTCTGCCACTTAGCACGTTTACGCGTAGCCATGACAGCTAATGCAATTTCATTACTCTTCCATCGCTGCGTGGCGCTGCGATCGCAAAATTTCACATTAGACGCCGAGTTGTGCTTCTTGGTATTGAAGTTCTTTGTCTGGGTGCATACATAATTTCCGTCACAATGAAAACCCCACTCTGGCATCCAGGCGAAGATGTGTGCGACAAACGGTGGCGCCACATCGCGGAGCCTTGATAATCGAGGCTAAATTGGGAAACGCTGAACGCGGTGCGTTACTCGAGTATACTGTATTACAGGTTTCGGCAATTTTTGCTATGCTTAAGAGAATAATCCCACTTTGAGAACAATCTGAAAAAAATTCGTGCAATTAAGAAATCAACTTTAAATCACTATCATCACTGCTAAACGCCAGCAGTGCCAATGTGTTTGACAATTTTTTTGAGTAAAAAAACACTGGCTTTTGAGAAGCGGCAGGACACGCCCACTTGGGAGAGTTGCGCCACAACACAACTCACAAGATAAATAATCAAAACATAATAATCTTGCAATAATATTACGTATCACCAACATGATATTATACGTCTTTATGATTTGTCAAAATCAGTTATAGCAATTTTATAAACATTTCAACACAAGCGTTATAACTTATGCTACATATTCGCAATATAATTATAGTCAAATATAGACAAGTAGGCCAGAGACAGAGTGCCCGTTGTGCATGACAATCAGATGTCTCTGCAAAACGCTAGGAGCACCAACGAAAGCATAACTACCTCCGCTAAGCCTAAGGAGTATCGTTTTTAAGATTCTCCAAGGTTACTTTATGAAAAACGGTAGGTATATAGGCCCCCTACATAAGATATCATAGCTAGGTATGTCGTATTTTTTTTATGTCGTTTGATATGAATATTATAAGAAAAATGTTTGTATGTTGGGCGATAATAGATCTTTGGTTCGCTTACTCCAATTTAATAATACATTAATGTCACTGGTCAACTAAATACAGATTTACAACATTATTATTTATTACCACATACGATTTGTTATAGTTAGCTTTGTCATTGGTTAGCTTTGAATAAGATATACTTGTGCAGGGCCGTTTTCGGTTATTACATAATTTGGTACCAGACTATGCCTAGCCCTAGGCATAACAAATCGTACCTTGTTATGTATTAATCGAAAACGGCCCTGCACGAGTATATCTTATTGAAACCTAACCGATGACAAAACAGGTGTTCCATTTGAACAACACAAAAATGCAAAAGGTAAAACAGGATTTTAAGGCCTACTAAGTCTAAGAGGAACCAGTTTCTCGTTGAAACTTTTTTTAAAGAAAGAGGGAAGCCCTTATTATTTACTTTACTTACTTACTTAGTCCTCTTCATGCCCGGTGGCACATAAGGCATCAACAAGAGAGCGCCACTGCTGTCGGTCTGCAGCCCATTTGGTGATGGTGTTCCATGTCAGGCCGCATTCTTTCATCTCCTTCTCCACTGTTCGTCTCCATGTTTCTTTTGGGCAACCACGTCTCCTTTTTTCGTCTGCTGTCCAGGGTAAGGCTGTCTTGGGCAGTGCGCCAGGTGACATTCGGCACACGTGTCCAAGCCATCTCCATCTTCTCTCCTTTATCTGTGTGGCCAAGGATGTTGCATCTGTTTTGCAGTGCAGCTCTTCATTAGTGATGGTGTTGGGCCAAAATACTCCTAGGATCTTCCGTAGACACTTGTTTTGGAATGTCTCAAGATTGTGTGCTAGCTTGGCTGTCAGTTCCCAGCACTCGGAGCCGTAGAGAAGTACACTGAGAACATTACTATTGTACAGTCTCAGTTTTGTTTCCAATCTCAGTTGCTTGGATTTCCAGATGGGCTTCAGCATAGTGAACGTCTTCCAAAGCCTCACTGTTGTTTATGGTGATGGGGTTATCTGTCTTGTTGTTGATCCTCATCAGTTTGGTTTTTGCTGTGTTGAGCTTTAACCCAATCTGTGGTGCTGTTCTTGTGAGTTTGTCCATCTTTTCTTGCATGTCTTTGTGCCTGTCAGACAGCAGTCCAATGTCATCTGCATAGTCCAGGTCTTCCAAGATCGAGGTCAGTGTCCATCTGATGCCTCTGTTTCCATTTTTGGTGGTTTCTATCATCAGCCAGTCGATGGCAAGGTTGAAAAGAAATGGTGAGAGAATGCATCCCTGTTTTACTCCAGATTTTACGCTACAGCTGTCTGACATGTGAATGTTACAGGCGACTTGACACTGGACGTCTGTGTAAAGTATCTTGATCACATTTACCATCTTCTGTGGGATCCCGTAGTGACGTAATATTCTCCACAGGGATTCTCTGTGAAGGCTGTCAAAGGCCTTTTCAAAGTCAATGAAGGCAATGTAGATCGTACTGTTCCATTCCGTGCTTTGTTCCAATTACTATTATTTACTATTTGTGAATTATTTTTTTTTCGAAAATGGCCACCTTGTCTTAGGTGTTTATAGTGACTAATTTAAAGATATGCTGCCATTTTTCCTATGTCATGTGGAACATGCCATCATGTATCATGCTATACCATCATTTTCCTATGCCATGTGGAACATGCCATCATGCCAGTAATGTATATTAGGCCTAACAAAAATTGGTGTGTTTCTGGTAACCCACCCTACCTAAACTGGAATAGCCGATAAAAAGATTAGGGTCGGCCCTACCTTTTCTCTTCAAATATTTCAATCAATGTTCGTTTTGTTACATTCAGTAGCAAGTATTTTAACAACCAGTGAGTAACACTTCAGTGCGTATACAATGACAGAATTAGTCCGCATGCTAACTGGCGGACTTTCTAATATTTAACCCAATCAGTGGTCTTTTTATGTATTAGCAGTCGTCTTGATATGAATGGCAAGAGCCAAGATGGCAGATGCTGCATCTATACTAATTCGCGTTATAAAATCCAGTGTGCTGCCCAAAGTGAAAAAAGACATCTGGAACATTTATCATGCTGTCAAACAAAACTATTGACAGCATGGTAGAAAAGTATGTTGGTGGTAATGGACTGTGTAACTGTATGATAGCAGTAGCAAAGCATGAACAGGGACCATGGACGATGGTACCAAATACTGATGCCACAATGTACAAATCAGCGATGTCTTGTATACCTAGGCCTGTTTGTGCCCGTATCAGAGGTAGTATGACCCGCCCCATGGTAAAACGAACCAACCCTGCTTTTCATTTAATGTGTTGTCTTCACATTTTTGTTATTGATCACATCCACTATTATTATAGGTAATATTTATAATACGTTCAACTTGATAATATATTAAATTGGGGCGTTTTATGAGGTATGAATTATTTAATCTTAATTTAGGTGCTACTTTTTCTTTTGGAAAAGAAATCCTGAAAAGGGGTTTTGAATAAATATTATATATTATTATGTATATTCATGTGCTTAAAAATGTAAGTAAATGTGGTAGAGACGGGTTAGGTGAATGAGGGATATATTGGGGGGGTCATATA
This sequence comes from Lamellibrachia satsuma, assembly GCA_033239005.1. Taxonomy (NCBI): domain Eukaryota; kingdom Metazoa; phylum Annelida; class Polychaeta; order Sabellida; family Siboglinidae; genus Lamellibrachia; species Lamellibrachia satsuma. The sequence goes on along the minus strand of BSQZ01000043.1, from coordinate 5,662,583 downwards.
TATCCCAATGGCATGGCATATTGACCTGGGTCATATTCCCAAGGCATATTGACCTGGGTTATGCTATGAAGACCAAACTACCAACATATTTAAAATTAAATGAAACACTTGTTATCATGATTTTTTATTTCTTTCATTAATATTCTACAAATCACATACATGTTGCACATAAGCATCTTTGACATGAAGGTTAGTCTGGGGGGTCCTATTCCCATGGCAAAGTATACTCACTCGGGTCATGCTTCAGAAACTTAATCTACCAATATTGCTAAACGAAGCACTTGTTATCATGACTTCTTGATTTGATCACCCAAGCAATATTGCCCCGGGTCATACACCCATGACATAGTATACTGACCGAGTCAACTTATAAATTTGATGAAAACAACATTTTTATTCCTCTAAATAGTATTCTACTAATTCCTACACATACATGTAGACCAGGAGCCCAGAGCTTTTATTTATGTAAACGATGCCAAAAGGTTTGACCCCCATGGACTGAAGGGACCACCTCCCACCCCCCACTCCCCACCCCGCCCCCAACATCTACAAAATGTGTTGCTGCCGGGTCAGGGGTGGTTGGTTGCCCCTGAAATCACCCATCGAAGGGAGCAAAAAAGTACATTTATTTATGGGAATGACGCCAAGGGTAAAAACAGTGCCAAATGTTCCACTGGGGTTCTCTGAGTATGGAATGACCAGTGCAAGCAATTTCAGGTTGGGCATTTATCTACGGGAATGACACCAATGCTAAAAACAGTGTCAAATCTTTCCTTGGGATTCCCTGAGTACGGAATGACCAATGCCAACAATTGTTCTCCCTGCCAGCAACCCCAAAGGGTGAGAAGGGGGTACTTATTTAATGGAATGACGCTTATTTAATGGAATGATGCAAATCATAAAAATGTTTTAAATGTTCCTGTGGGATCCCTGAGTATGGCATAACCAGTGCCAGCAATTTTATGTGGGGCCTTCCCCTGCCAACAACCCCCAAAGGGTGAGAAAAAGGATGCATTTATTTTGGGAATGACACCAAGGCTAAAAGCAGTGTCAAATCTTCCATTTGGGTTCCCGGAATGACCAATGCCAGGAATTTTATGTAGGCTTTATCCCCACCAGCAACCTAAACCCCCGAGTCCCAATGGTTACTACTTCCATTGTAATCATTGTGGGTGCATAATTTTATCCATCAATGATTGTCTCGATGAGAAGAGTCTTTACAGAAACAAAACATTGTTTGGTTTTGACAAATATTTTAATACTACCAAGTCATAACAAATGTACAAATCCATGAATTCGAACACAGCACAGACACTACTATACTACAGCACAGTACAAACTGATCTTTGTACTGTGCTAAAAGGCTTTCCAATGAAACACTAGGTTTCTGTGTAAATAAAAAATAACTCAACAATGTTGTTCCATGCATTGCCTGACTCATTGTCTGCTAACGTTGCTCCCACACTGTTCCCATCATCCGTAGTCGGTGTTACTCACCTCACCAGTTGGATCAGTATGGTCGGCTCTCTTTCAGATCCTTGTAAAAATGGACACGTTTGATGTGATTGACAAGCATCTTGGTGCACGGGGAAGAGAGGCACAGTTAATCTTCTTTATTCTGGCCAGGGCTTCCCTCTCATTGCCACCACTCATGCACATGAAGGCCTTGTACCTTGCCTCGTTGATGTCAGAGGTTTTGAAATCATACAACAAGCAGACACAAGGAGGTGACAGCTGGAACGTCAACAAGCCTAAGAAGAATGGCGAGGACGTCAGTATGGGTGGACCTCACTAGAATGGCGAGGACGTCAGTGAGGGTGGACCTCACTAGAATGGTGAGGACGTCAGTATGGGTGGACCTCACTAGAATGTTTCCAAAGGAAACACTGTTTGCATAGAAGGCAATCAGGGTGTCGGGTGAGGGTGTCAGCCTCCTCGAGTCAACCTTCAAAGTAATTGGGTACTTCTGTTTGCAGCAGTTCGCCTTTGTTGGTCTTCATCGCATTTACCACCATGTTATATGTACACTATCCTATGATTGGCCAGAATTATTTCATTCCTCTGTGAGGAATGCTTATTTCATTCCTCCGTGAGGAAACGGGTAAACTCTTCCCTGAATGTTTTAGGAGCTCTGTACCACTCGTCTGCTGGGTCTGGTCAGGTCCAATGATGATAAATGCACATGTTGACGTGCAGCACAGTTTCATGTACGGTGGATGCCGCCATCAAGCATTGTTTTTATCCATTGCGTCATTCCATTAATTAAATGAATGCCCCTTTTCTAACCCTTTGGGGGTTGGTGGCAAGGGAAGCCCCCACCTAAAATTGTGGGCACTGGTCCTGTTGTACTCATGGGACCATAAGGGAAGATTTGAGACTGTTTTTAGCCTTGGCATCATTCCCATAAATAAATGCCCCCTTTTCTCACCTTTTGGGGTTTGCTATGAGGGGGAAATCCCCACCTAAAATTGCTGGCATTTGTCATTCTATACTCGGGGAACCCCAAGGGAAGATTTGACACTGTTTTTAGTCTTGGCATCATTCCATTAAATAAATGTCCCCTTTGCTCACCCTTTGGGGTTGTTGGCAAGGGGAAGGCTACATCTAAAATTGCAGGCATTGGTCATTCCATACTCAGGGAACCCCACAGGAACATTTGATACCTTTTCTATCATTTGCATTATTCCATTAAATAAGTGTCATTCCGTTAAATAAGTGACCCTTTTTGCACCCTTTGGGGGTTGGTGGCAGGGGAAGGTCCCACTTAAAATTTTTTGCATTAGTAATTCCATACTCAGGGAAAAGAAAGATTTGACACTGTTTTTAGCTTTGGCGTCATTCCTGTAAATAAATACCCCCTTTTGGGGTTGCTGGCAGGGGGAATCCCCCACCTAAGGTTGCTGGCATTGGTCATTCCATACTCTGGGAATCTCAAGGAAAGATTTGAGCCTTGTTTTTAGCCTTGGCGCAATTCCCATAAATAAATGTACTTTTTTATGCCCCATCTCGGGGGCAATCCCCCAGCCCAGATCCGGCAGCAATGCATTTTAGGGGATGTCGGGGGGTGGTCCATTCAGTCAAACTCCAAGGAAACATTTAACACAATTTTTTCTTTTGTGCCAGTCCATTAATTCGGCATCATTCTATCAAATAAATGCATTTTTTCTCACCTTTTGGGGGTTGCTGGCATGGGGAATCCCCTACCTAAAGTGCTGGCATTGGTCATTCCATATGCATGAAAACAAAGGAAGGATTTGACACTGTTTTTAGCCTTGGCGTAATTCCCATAAATAAATGTACTTTTTCTCACCCTTTGGGTGTTTCTGGCAGGGGGAATCCCCCACCTAAAATTGCTGGCATTGGTCATTCCATACGCAGGGAACCCCAAGGAATGATTTGACACTGTTTTTAGCGTTGGCGTCATTCCTGTAAATAAATACCCCCTTTTTCCACACCTTTTGTGGGTTGCTGGCAGGGGGAAACCCCACCTAAAATTGCTGGCATTAGTCATTCCATAGTCAGGGAACGGTATGGGAACATTTGAGACTGTTATTAGCCTTGGCGCCATTCCAATGGGGGTGATCCCTTCAGTCCATGGGGTCAAACCTTTTGGCGTTGTTTACATAAATAAAAGCTCTGGGCTCCCAGTCTAATGGAACTGCACTTTGAAATAAATGCACAAACATACGTCATTGTCATAACAAAGATATACTACTACAGGCACTTGATTAAACTCCTAAAATTGGTTAAAAATAGTCTTCCATGTTCTTGATATGTATACTCTATTCTGAAAGATTAATTTTAACAAGATTTAACAAGATTTGCCATCCAAGCCAAAGGCCCAGATGGCAAGTGGACAAGGAAGCCATTGGCTTATCGACAGTCCAACAATGTTCATCTACTTATAACCCGCCCTCCTGAGATATGTGTCAACCTTGTTTTTAAACATATTTACGCTGCTAACAGTTACACAATCTGTAGACAATTTGTTCCATTCATTTATTGTCCTCTGTGCGAAGAAGTGCTTCCTGATGTCCAATCTACATTGATCCTTTACTAATTTTACCTCATGTCCTCTAGTTCTGCTATCCTTCTTGAGTGAGAAAAACATATTTCTATCAATATTTTCATACCCATTCAATATCTTAAAAACTTCAATCTGATCTCCTCTTAACCTCCTTGTCTCTAGATTGGAGGTTAAGAGGAGATCAGATTGTTAATTAAGATGTCATGTGAACACATTATTAATGATTGAGAATGCTTAATCCTAAAAATGTAAGTACGAAATACATCAACCCATCAACATTTCTATGATTATCTTGTTACCATGGTTACGGTCATGCAAATAGCATATTATGTCATGCATGACCTTTTCATCAATATAATGTACTGTCAACTTGTTCATGATTAGATGAGTAGTTTTTTAAGATATGACACAAGTTTATAGAACCCATTTGCATGTAAACTGAGTTGGGTTTTTCTTGGGAAAAACAGGACAGTAGAAAAAACACAGGAAAAACCTGTATTTACTGATATTTTCTGAGTCTCTGTAGACATACGTGGCACATTCTTTTCCTTTGTTTGATGATAAGTGCAACTCATGCCTAACATTGTGTTGTCATTCCTGTGAACATCATAGTAAAGCTGTACTAACAATGTGTTGGTTTTGTAAAAGTAGTTGTTCCATGGTTATATTTCTGAGATCATACTTAAAGCAAAATAAAGTTAATTCCTAGTAATTTAAGGTTATGGAGAGGGCAGTGCGCAACGATACTCGTAGTAGATAGCTTGGTAGTAGATAGTCTGTATGAACATGCCGAAGAATTTAGAAAATTATTTTCAAACACAGTTTTAGCTCATCGGGAATGAAGTAAATCAGACCGGCTAACGTAAGCTAGTGCATCATTGACGCTCCTGTAATATCTTTCTACGAAGAATTTTATCTTTAATGCTTCATCCTCAGATAATGCAAAACAAGATATTTGAACTGTAATAATGTAGGAAGATATTACGGAAGAAAATGTACGTATGTCAATAACATAAGACAATGTCAGGCATGCGTTGCATTTATCATCAAACAAAGGAAAATAATGTACAACGTATGTCTGTGGAGACTTGTAAAATGCCAGTAAATACCAGTTTACCACAACTGTTCAAATCAATGGATTTAAGAGGTCACCTGCATGAAAATGGGTTATATATTATATATATTTCAACTTGTATCATATCTTACAAACCATTCATCTCATCCTGCTCAAGTTGACAGTGTATTATATTTATGAAAAGGTCACGCATGACATAATATGCTATTTGCATGACTGTAACCATGGTAACAAGATAACCTTAGAAATGTTGATGGGTGATTTTGCGATAAGTTCCATGGAAAATTTTAATTAAATGTAAAATTTTTAATTATTCTGACAAACAATGTATCAAATTGTGCAATGAAGCAGTTTGGCTGAACAAATAGTAATATTTTTATTATAAAATTTTATTTTTACTATTACAAAATAAATTGTTTAACAATACACAAATGGCAAAATCACAGTTTTATCCAAAATATTACTATTTGTTCAGCTAAACCGCTTCATTTTACAATTTTGTGTATTTTTCGTAGTATTTTGACCCGGGTCAATATACTATGCCACAGGGATATGACCCCCCAGGCTAACCTTCATTTCGAAGTACTAGAATATTTTTGTTTTCATATTGCAGGTGATGTAACAGGTCACTCTTAACAACATCAGATGAAAAGTAATACTGCACATCCACCACACCCACCACATCCGCCACACCCGCCACATCCACCACACCCACCACACCTACCACATCCACCACACCCACCACATCCACCACACCCACCACATACGCCACACTTCATTTTATGAATTTGTGTATTGTTTGTTAGAATAAATAAAAAATAAACATATATGAATTCAATTTGCCATTGGACTTCACGCAAAAAAACCACACCATCACCTTTTCTAAGATTATCTGGTTAAGATGGTTATGGTCATGAATATTGCTAATATTATGTAATAAGTGAAATTTTCACATAAACATAAAACACTGAATTTGGTCAATAAAAGTAGTTTTTAAGGTATAACGTAAAGTTTGCAGACCAGTGCGACCTCTTAACATTGTCCATATGGCCTCATACAGCATGACCATGGCCCATGGGGCGTAGCCTTTGCTGGCACACCCTGCACAGGGAGGGAACATAGTGTTTAAATGTTGTTTCAACTTGAAATCAGTTTCTGCCCCATTTCCACCTCAGTAGTAGCAGACTGGTCCTCCCAGGGCCGACCTGTAGTAAGGAGCCTCCATGGGACTCTCACAGTTTAGTACCTGGATGTTTTGCCAGATGGCAGCAACTTCCATGGCTTGCTGCTACTGCCAGCCACGAGTACGTCAAATGCATTTCTTTGACTTGGTTCAGGTTCAGGTGGGCCTGCACTAACAAGCTTAGGCATACAAGACATTTTAAGGAACTTGCAGTTGAATGTAGCTGCCACGTTCATGATCGATGATTTGTACCTTGTGGCGTCGGTATTTGGTACCGTCGTCCATGGTCCTTGTTCATGCTTTGCTACTGCTATCATACAGTTACACAGTCCGTTACCACCAGCATACTTTTCTACCATGCTGTCAAAAGTTTTGTTTAACAGCATGATACATGTTCTGGATGTCTTTTTTCGCTTTGGCCAGCACACTGGCATTTTATAATGCAAGTTAGTACAGATGCAGCGTCTGCCATGTTGGATCTTGTGATGCATATCTAGATGACTGCTAACACATAACAAGACCACTGATTGGGTTAAATATTAGAAAGTCCTTCAGCAGGCATGGGTTAATTTAAATTGTTAATTTATAATTGAATTAACTCAACTTAAATTAATTAGAATTTCCAGAAAGACTCGTTTGAGTTGACATAATTAATGCATTTTTCAAAAAGGGGTTAATTTTTTATATTACATGCTAATTTTTGCTCATACCTTCTTTTACATTTTATAATTTCAGATGTAGCTGTATAAAGTTCCGGTTCAGCCTATAGTATAATCCTTCCACATAGTTTGCTTGTACATAATTTTCGAATAGTTTCTTTTGAGAAGTGTTTCTTTGTAGACTGTTTCCCTTGTTTTTCAAGGGAACAGATTGATTAATGATACTCTCAATTTCATATTTTTTAAATATCCCAGCATTCTATTGCTGTTTTATTCTTCAGTATGTTATTCCAACCATTTTCTTGTATGTTTATATTTACTTTTGTGGATGTTTCTCTTCTATTGTTAAATTTGTTTTACTTTAATATTAAAATGCATTTGTTTATAACCGCTGCTACCCAATGGTTCATATATTTTGACATTGTCTACTAGTCTCCCCTGGCTGGTTGCATGAATGCTTTCTCTATTGATTTTACCTGGTGTGCATGCGTTCGTTCATATAAACAATGACTATTAGTTGATAATTTTAGACCAAGATAATTTATTTAGTATGCATAATTAATTATACTTAACTGATTCAAACATTGGTAAACTGGCTCAACTAACATATGGTGTGGGATAAGTTAAGCCACAGTGTAGTGTAAAAGTCACAATGGGTAAATGCTAAATATTTGTGTAATTTATATAGGTTTTTCTAATAAAACTTTACTACCACTCAACCAACGTGTCTACATGAAGGGTACAAGATGTCACTGACAAGTCAACAGACTTAATTAATATTCACTTATAGGCCCGTTGCAGCCAGTGTGACTAACTGCTAATATGCTAGCTATCCGATGTCCCAATTTGCTTGGTAAAATTAATTTCTTGATGTATTTTGAAGTAAAACAACACTTGGCTTTGTTTTTAACCTCAAATAGCCCCAATTCAGAAATTAAGATTTTGTAAATAACTTTATATTAACGCGCGAAATGAATCAAAATAACCTTCTTCTGTTTGCATAGTTAGACCATTTGTAAGTGTACAGACAAAGAAGTCTAGTCACATACGTTGATAGTTGACATGCCAGCAGAAATTAATCACAAACACCAAAAGTTTTGAAAAAAAAACCCTCTCTTAGCTCACATTTTCTGACCATTGTGACAAATGACACCCACTGTCAGTCATGTTCTAATAACATATTCAATCACTGGATGGTACCACATAACTGTCGCTGCTGTAGTTTCCTGGGAAACATGGGTTTCTCAACTAACAAACTGGCTCAATTAACACTGCCTTCCCCTATATCAAATAAGCACGCAGGTACAAACAGACATATTTATTAAATAATATTTATTTTGGTCAGCATACTGGAAGCATTGCTGACCAGTCACTCGGCCAGTGCAGTTGAGTTCATTTTCCTCATCATTGTCAATGTCAGACATAGTATAAATCTATAAACTGTTTTAGCAGGATGTCCCCTTCAGTCCTGTCATATTCCAGCTTTTCATTCTTGTCAACTTTCCACGCATGTTCAGCTGGGGTGGGGATGTCTGGATATGGATGATGTGCATGGACCCTCAGAACATGTGTTTTCAGAGACAATTGGCTTGGTGACAAGAGACTAAAAATGTCTAACTCTAATTCATGTAACTATGAGGTCATTATCACCAACTTTAAAACGTTTAGCTTGATATTAAAGAAAAATATTCGTGCAGCCAAAAACATTATTTTTAAAAAATTACATTAGAAATAGTTGGAAAATCTTTCAAATAATAGAGCAAACAAAATATTTTATATTAAAGATAATGGCACTGATATAACAGATAAAATGGATATTGCAAATAAGTTAAAAAAAACTATTACAAGTATAGGTCAAACTATTACACAATGGATTCAGTAAGATGGCAATAAGGATCATAGTTATTACTTAAGTTGACTCTGTTTTCAGATTTCAGAATGTAGATAAAGAAACTAAAGAAAACTATAGAAAGCCTTGCAGAAAAAAAACAGTTGCAGCTGTGATGGCATCTCTTCAAAACTGTTGAAACTAATAAAACCTGTCATCATCATTAACTGTATTAATAAACCATATTATAAAAAAGGCATATTCCCTGACAAACTCAAAATTGCCAAAGTTATTCCTATTTTCAAGAAATATGATCCATCACTATTTAAAAATGATAGACACACTTCTCTCCTTACTACGGCTGTATTTCAAAAGTGTTCGAGAAAATAATTTATAGTCAGTTATCTGCATATGTCTATGATTCCAAACTTTGTTTTGATGATCAGTATGGCCTTAGACAAAAACTCGTGACTGAAACTAGTAGACATCATTTGAACTAGTAGACAGAATAATCACACAAATGGATAAACATATTGTACTATTCAAAATTTTTTTCTTGACCTCTCCTCTCCACTGTTTATCAATCAGTAGTATTAAGCAAATTAAGATATTACAGTTTAGATGGATCTACTCTGAATTTATTTAAGAGTTATTTAAACAATAGAAGTCAATATGTCGAACTTGAAAATACTAAATCTGATACTTGGTGTACTGCAAGGATCTATCCTTGGCCCCCTGTTATTTATTATATATATAAATGATTTTCCAAAAGCTAGCAATGTGTATAACTTTAATATGTATGCCGACGACACCACCTTATTTAGCACCATCAAATCCTTTAATGACAATATACCAAACAAAAGCACTGAATCTGCAGTAAATGACTAACTCCTCAAAATACTGGAATGGCTTGATATTTATTAATTATCATTAAACAGAAATAAATCGAAATATATAACCTTTCAAATGCCTAATAAAGTTAAATTATGTTAAACCTTTTTGCTCAATATCAATAATATCTACATAGAATGAGGAGAAGAAGAATTATTTAGGAACGAATTTAAATACAAACTTAACTTGGAAAAAACACACTAAAAAAATATCAAACAAGTGTTCCAAAATTATCAGCATATTAAACAGACTAACGCATGTGTTACCTCTTGAAAATAAAATTCTTTTATATAATACACTAATGTTATCTCATATTAACTATTCTATCATGGTGTGGGGTTACCATGGTAGCAGAAAGTTGAAAATTCAAAAGAAAGATATGCAAATTTTAACCTTAAGTAAATTCACATACAGAACCACTTAAAATATTTTTTTTTATTATTGATTGATTCAAGTTACAGTTATATTTTAAATACAAGCATGAAGACATACCTGCCTACTTGTTAAACCGTAAAATTTTCTCTTTCTCCTTCTGCACACTAGTTAATTATATTTCATTGGATGGCAAGTGGACAAGAAAGCCATTGGCTTATCAAGAGTCCAACAATGTTCATCTACTTATAACCCGCCCTCCTGAGATATGTGTCAACCTTGTTTTTAAACATATTCACGCTGCTAGCAGTTACACAATCTGTAGACAATTTGTTCCATTCATTTATTGTCCTCTGTGAGAACGAGTGCTTCCTGATGTCCAATCTACATTGATCCTTTACTAATTTTACCTCATGTCCTCTAGTTCTGCTATCCTTCTTGAGTGTTTTTAATTGCTCGCTCACGCGTATGGATACACCAACCACGTGACCTAGAGCCAGCCTCTCTCGATTTCCAAGTTAGCTTGTGTCGTTGTGAGACCTTTGCGCTGCAAATATTTCCGAATTTCTATTGTTACTGATTATTCGTTATCGCTGAATTTGTTGATTTTATTGCAAGATCAGTTTTGTTGTTCGGTTTATTCCGATCCGTTTGAAAAAATCCCACCCTCCCTCCCTAATATTGTGTTAACAGTTGTTACCCAGTGTTATCTAATAAATCAAGTGGTGCATTAGGTAGGGATACACTGGAACACTGAAGACAGAGAGGCAGTTCACCAAGTTTTTGAATTTTTTGACGCTTTTCCCTGTTATAGTTTGGTACATGAGGTTCTGCATTAACGCTTTTCCCTCCACTGAGTTTTCAGTAGTGTACACAGGGTTTTTAGTGCGGGTACTTTTTACGAGTACATTTGGGTGGCTGTTTGGCCCTACCTCTCGGTCTGATGTGTTAGTAGTTACTGGTTGACTAATGTCTAGCTATGTAACACCTTTATACATTGTGTGTTGTGTTTCCATAATGTTCATTATGAATTGTTCAAGAATGTTGGGTGGTTAGCCCACTTTTTTCATTTACCATGTTTGGCTAGGGGCGGAGTGACCCCCACCGATACCATGTGAATTGTATATATAAGTCAGTAGTGGTACAGATGGTACTGGTAGTGGGTAGCTGATAGGCATGATTTACTAATTATGTGTAAACACCTTTTGGGGGCCGGCATGCTTGCTGAGATTATTTGATGTATCTTATTTTGATGGTGTATGCTTGCCTAATTTCATGCTCCTTAATTAATAAATCTAAATGTCATTCTTTGGCCTATTTCAATCTACGCTGGACTTGTGTTGTTATTTTGCATAAACATATTTCTATCAATATTTTCATACCCATTCAGTATCTTAAAAACTTCAATCTGATCTCCTCTTAACCTCCTTGTCTCTAGAGTTAAACCACATTCCTTCAGGCGTTCTTCATAACTAAGGTCTCTCAGTTCTGGAATCATTGAAAAAGAACGGAAGTGAGTAGAACAAGCTGAAAAGGAACATGGGCAATCAAAGGATGTACAATTGTAGAAGATGTACTATCGTAGAGGGCGTACAATCATAGAGGGTGTACAATCATAGAGGGTGTACAATCAAAGGATGTATAATCGTAGAGGATGTACAATCGTAGAGGGTGTACAATCATAGAGGGTGTACAATCAAAGGATGCACAATCGTAGAGGATGTACAATTGTAGAGGGTGTACAATCTTAGAGGGTGTATAATCAAAGGATGTACAATCGTAGAGGATGTATAATCGGAGAGGGTGTACAATTGTAGAGGACATAATGTGGTAGAGATACAGTTATATTGATAATGTATATTGTGGATTGTTTCCCGGATTAGATAATAATTAATGTAGTAAGTATTGTAGATTGACTAGGACGTGCAGTCTTTCAGGAGGGGGTCATGTTATGAAGTGATTTTGTTGGGAGTGTTAAAGTCAACATAGGGACACACGATGGGTGTGGCAGCAGACAAGTCTTGGCTGGAGGGTGTTTCTATGGAACTATTGTGCTATTGTTGGGTAATGCTGGTTGATGAATTAGTGTAGTCTGTGTAGCACTGGGCAGTAGACCGCATGTCTTGGAGGTGGGGAGTTCTGCCACAGAAAGAGAGAGAGGTTTGCTGTATATATGCTCCAGTTGGGAAGTAATACATAGTTGGATCCATGAGTTTTGTTACACACCTGTTAGAGTTACTAAAACATAACCATTTGTAACTACAATTAAGAATATCGTGCCAGTGGTTGACTAAAAAAATTTTTTTTAACACACTGCATTTTCATTTCGTGTGCCGCTAGAGAGTTTTTGTTTCATGTGTGTATATCCACCAGCCTTTCAATCAAGAACTGCGAGGTGCTTGTTGGTCGCCTGGTCAACATGTCAGCTGCCAGGATATTTTACCAGAATCTCCTGCTTCTAGAAGAAATTCTGAGTAAACCGTGACTTTTGTTTGCTTTAATATGTAAAATAACTCCACCTTCCCTTCATCCTATTCTGTCTTTCCTAAACATTACATATCCTGTCAGTACCAATTCAGCATCTGATATGTCTTTGTTGGCCCATTATTTGGTTATACCAATTAGGGGAAGGCAGTGTTAATTGAGCCATTTTTCATTCTTTTTGATGTCCAGGGCACAATCATATTCGTAAGTCAAAATTATTTTTACTCACATAAACTATGATTATTAGTAGATAATTTTATACCAAGATAATATATCTAGCATGCATAGATAATTATATATAGCTGATTCAAATAGGGTTTGTAAGCTGGCTCAACTAACACTTGGTGTGGGGTAAGTTGAGCCACAGTGTAGCGTAAATTGTGTAAATGCTTTATTTGTATACCGTACGTAGGCCTTGTACAAAAATATCATAACAACTCGGCCAACACATCTATCCAATGGGTACAACACATCTCTGACCAGTCTACATTCCTAATTAATAAGTTGACAATTAATATAGACTTATTGGCCAATCGCAACCAGTGTAACTAACTGTTAATATGTTGCCTTGTAGCTATCCGATGTCCCAATTTGCTCGGAAAAATTAATTCTTTGATATATTTTGGGGTAAAGAACGCTCATCTTCAATCTTTAACCACTGCTCAACTAATCCTCCCTTGGGCCTTGGGTGGCTCAACTAGCCCTGTTTCGACAGTTAAGCTTATTTAATTAACTTCTCATTAATAAGCGAAACGACGTAAATATTCTTCTTCTTTGTGCGTACTTAAAACGTTTGTAAGTACACACGCAATAAAGTCTGGTTACGTGCGTTGATAGTTTACACACTAGCAGACATTAATCACAATTGCCAAAAGTTTCGAAAGATATAAAAAAATATACTTTTTTTTTAGCTCACATGTTCTGACCGTTGTGACAAACGTAACCTATTATACATCAATCATGTTGTAATAACATGTTCAATCACTGGGTGATACCATGTAACTGTCGCTGCTGTAGTTTCCTGGGAAACGGGGGTGGCTCAACTGACCCAGTGGTTTAAATAACACTGCTTTCACCTATGTGATGGTCATGATGTTTAATTAGCTTATCTTATTTAATATGCTCCTTGCATTTAAATGCACACATTTAAATCCAGCTTCAGAAATGTTTTCCGGACATTTTGTTGCTAATATATGTGTACTGCTGGTCTCTTGCCTTGTTTGAGGCATCTCTAAGAATCCCCTCCCCCCGCTTCAAGTTAAAATAATGTACGCTACCCATGCAACTTTTAGCTGTTCTTCAAACAATGCAACCCCCTTTCCATTCAGATACAGCCCATCCCTCATAGACATGTCTGCCCTCCCAACAAAGCAACCCCACAAATCTACTAATCTAACTCTTATCTCCACATAGTTGCTGAACTAGGGTTTTAATCGTCGTCCTCCTGCAATATTGATATCCCTGATCCCGGCCTCCCATTACTAGTAAAATCCCTGACATAATTATATTCCCCACCCGTGTCTGCTTTTGTGTCCTGACTAACTGCTTGTGTTTCTTAACAATGGCAGTTGTGCCCTCCGTCTCTTGAGTTATTTATGCCAACGCGCACCAGAATGGACCGTCCCTTGTCAAGACCTAACGCTTTCTCCATCCTTTCTGTGACATCATCTGTTCTTAGCCATGGTAAACAAACGACTACATCATCCCCCTTCAGTGCTTTGTTTGCCCTTCTGACTGTAGAGTCCTCCATAAACACCCTCACTTTCCCTGTAACACCCTATATCTCTACCCCAGAGGAGTTCTTTCATCGGTTCTCATCTGTTATTTTCTGCCATGCAGTATTGCCACTTGGCATCCTGTCAACATGTCACTTGTCCCTCCTGGTTACCTACCCCTACCTTCCCTCAACTCTCCTTCTCTCCTGTCAGTTTCCCTTCAGTCTCCTTCCAGGAAGTCCACCCAGCTGCCACATACTGGGAGCCTATTTGTTTTGACCTGCCATTTGCACGGCACCATTGAAAACTTTAAATTTAGTTACATCACATGTTGTCTACAGTGTTCTCTTGTTTACTACATTATTCTTGAATGAGACTTTTCTGTGTTCGAAGGCACACTTTGTGCGGGATTGTTTAGGTTTTAATTTAAGCTTGCCAATCTATACTTGCTAATTATGTTCTATTAGTCTGGCAGCCAATTTCCAAAAGAAGCCTATTTTCATGTTTGTATAACTTAAAATGGTGACCATACCAACATTGCTCCGACCCCAATTCAGTACAATGCGATAAAGACAGCTGATATCACTGGGAACCAGAGCTCAGCAGCATGTCAAAAACCACAGGGTTAGACAATCTCTAATCCTTTTACAATTTAAGTTGCTAACTTCACTGCTCCGAATATGACTACAGATGCTTCTTAACTCCATGCACTATGTTCTTTATTTTAAGGCTTACCCTCGAGCCACCACTATCCCTGTTTGATCAAAACAACTAGACGGGAATTGCCTCCTGGCAAATATCATGTTGTTTGACGATATCTTGAAAGAAATCGGTGAGTGTGGACCGTACCAGATATTGTTGTACATCCTCCTTGGTCTCGCTGGAATACCAACAGGTAAGATCCTGGTGGACGTGGATATCCTGGGATGTGTCCAATTTCATAATTATATTGCAGTTGTTGTTGTTTAAATACAATTAAGTCTTCACAAATGAATATAATTTGATACATCTTCATTATATAGTCATGATCATATATTAGGTATTTATATCTTTTACGAGAGCTCTGTATTACAAGGTTAAACAAGATAAACTGGTAAGACACAGTACGTGAAATACCCAAATAATATCAATACCAAAATAATTAATAATAACTTATACTACTAGAGAATATAACATAAAGGAATAGTTATAGCTGCTATTTATTCCTCTGTCTGATGTAACAACCAACCTAATGTTGTCCAATATTTTAGGGTTTCAGAACATGAGTATCACGTTCCTGGGCGCTGACATGGATCACTGGTGCCATGTCCCCCAACTGGCCAACCTCAGTGGAGACCAGCAGCGCTACATCAGTATCCCAAGTGACGAGGTCGGACGACAAACCTACAGCCAATGCTACATGTATGACATCGACTACAGGTACAATGCTAATTATTAGAGAAAATGAGGAGCTTTGCAGTTGAGTGATGGACAATAAATGTTTACCATCTACTTTCTTTTGGGAAAACCCTTATGCTGGCATTCAGTTGTGAAGCCAGATTACCATCTGCTTTCATTTGGGAAAACATTTTGCTGACATTCAGTTGTATAGCCAGATAGATTACCATCTGCTCTCATTTGAAAAAACATTTTCCTGACATTCAGTTGTAAAGCCAGATTACCATCTGCTCTCATTTGAAAAAACAGTTTGCTGACATTCAGTTGTAAAGCCAGGGAGCAGAAGCACAGAAGAGAACGTAAGACTATGTCGGAGAAGAGATGTGAAGTTTGTCCCAATTGCTGGTGGGGTAACCTCACAGTAATGGAACAATAAAGCTGGATACAAAGAAGCTGACAATGGAAACAATTGTTTGACTCTATTCCTCATTGTTTACATTACTACTGGTTTATACTAAAGAAGCTCTTAATACTGCAAAGTTCTCCTAGCAACACGAATGTGTTTAAAATAAGATATCTGATTTTGGTGAACACACAATTATATGACTAAATAAGGCAATAGCATCTTTGTGCACATATTAGCATTAGTGTGTTCTTTTGACGGAAAGTTTATTAAATAATGCTGATGCCACTGCCACTGCCACTGCCACTGCCACTGCCACTGCAGTAGGAGATGACTGGTTGTTTCAGCGGCTTTGATTCAAAGGACTTTCTCGGCTGGAATCGCAGCAAACACATTGGCACGAACACACCAAGAAAGAAATGCACTTCGTGGCAATATGACCAGTCGCTTTTTCTCTCAAGTTACGTCAGCACAGTGAGTGTTCTTGTTGTTACCATTGTAAGTTCTTCTCAAGGTACGTCAGCACAGTGAGTGTTCTCATTGTTACCATTGTAAGTTCTTCTCAAGTTACGTCAGCACAGAGAGTGTTCTCATTGTTACCATTGCAAGTTCTTCTCAAGGTACGTCAGCACAGAGTGTTCTCATTGTTACCATTGTAAGTTCTTCTCAAGTTACGTCAGCACAGAGAGTGTTCTCATTGTTACCATTGTAAGTTTTTCTCAAGGTACGTCAGCACAAGTGTTCTCGTTATTACGAATATAAATTTGTCTGTAATTAGGATAACACAGCTTGTTCTCATTGTTATCAGTGTAAGTTTATTCTCTGTTTGGCATTCATGTTTGATCGATTCCATGAATATTTCACTTTGCTAAATATGATAAAAAAAACTAGTCGACATGAAATAGTAAAATAGTCAATGGACAGTGTACTTAGGGTATAATAAAATGATCGTTAGACATACCTGGAAGGGACATACCGCAGAGGTGAACAAATTTGGAATTCTCAGTAAGCGTCTTTGCTTACCATCTGACGTGTGTTCCTTTATTTGTTCCTGTGACGCTTGTTTCATTTGGTGTTTACTTATCTTACTTTCAGATGGACCTGGTGTGTGATCGGGCTCCGTTGCTTTCACTTATGCAGACGATCTACATGACAGGGTGTCTGTCTGGCTGCATTGGCTTTGGCCAGCTGTCGGACAGGTAAAGTGATTCTGCATCCACCTAGTGATTTATGTCTACATGAATCCCTGGTGGATAATACGGACAACATATGTACTTAAAGCAATAGTCAACATGTGCGTGCATGCATATGCATGTAGCACAGTTAATACAAGTTTGATAAAGAAAACTAAAATTGCATAACGAAATGTAGCTGAAGCTAAACGAGACTGCTTTCATTTTACAGGTAAGGTGCAGAAAAATTAAACCGACCATATCGTTCCAGGGTTGTCAGTGTTTTGTTGCCCCTGCACCTGCAACATAACCATTTGCAACTACAATTAAAAGAATATCGCAACAATGTTTACTAGGAAAAACTTGTTGAACACACATCATCTTAATTTCATGGGCTTCGCCAGACTGTTAGATGAACCTACATCGTGAGTGTCATATCTGGCAATATTCGCTCGCTGAATGAAAATATATTTGTATGCAGATATTCCTGTACTTGCCAATAGGATATGGCCATGCGGTGCATCCAAACTCAACTGATGTAACATATTTTGGCCTTTGTTTACTAAACTAATCCTCTTTCTCTCAAATCAGTCAATCGGAGAAATGGCCGGAATCTTAAAGTTTTAGAACACATTCTGAGTAAACCACGGATGTGATATTAGTTGCACATGGTTAGTTTTTGTTTTCTCTTAGGTGCATAGCCCCAAAACCATGACTTGTTTTGTTTTAATTGTCTACTGGTACTCCTGCAGAATTGGTCGACGGAAGACATTATTAATAACTCTTGCAAGCGAAGTCATGTTTGCTACAGCCGCCACTGTTAGCAGCAACTACATCCTGTGTGCTCTCTACCGCTTCCTCGTAGGAGCTGCAGCCGCAGGTGTCTTCACCACCGTCTTCGTTTACGGTAAGTACAACACGTTGCCTCCCAATCTACTGATCTTCAACTCAAACATCAAGTATTACTGTACGGTAAGTACAACACATTGCCTCCCAATCTACTGATCTTCAACTCAAACATCAAGTATCATAGAAATCATAGAAAACAACAAAGACAACATTGAACTATCCAAACCTTCACCAAAGTAATTAACTTGAAATGGTTTGACAAGGTCAGCAAGGAAAGGACCAAACAGGATCATGTAAAGGTGGAAATTAAGAGGACATGAATTTGACGCAACCTCAGGAAGCCCCTCCCTACATCACTGTACAAACCCTACATGGAAGCCACAAGCGAAGTGACGAAGAGGCCGAGTTCACGAAGCCAACTGGTTTATTTTGAATACATATCCATACAACATTTCCATACATATGTTTACAGGCAACACAATCACCACATAACAGAAATAAGTTATGATTATGGAAATATGTACATCAGTGTAACTGGGGCTTAGCAAACTTGTAACCCTGAGCAACGACAACGGATACTTATGGACCACAAACACTATTTGGAAAGTTTCATTTTAATGTGACAGTGCAATGCATGTGACAGTGCGATGCATGTGACAGTTCGATGCAAGCGACAGTCTGTTGCATGCGACAGTATGTTGCACGTGACAGTGTGATGCACATGACAGTGTGATACACATGACAGTGTGATGTATGTGACAGTTGTTATTGGTACTGCATCAAACGAATGTTATTGTTGTAAATTTGTTACGATATATTAACAGGCTGTTTATTTCTGAGAATTATTGGTGCCTGTCCTTTGCTATTTCTCGAGTAGTTGTCAATACAGACTCTTCAGCCAGTACAGTACTCGCAATATGCAACTGGACCCTGTTTGGTAGTTTACCCCTCACTGTGTTGAAGGTATGGAGATAATAGGCCCGAAGTTCCGAGATGCGACAGGGATCATGGTGCAGGCGTGGTTCGCTGTGGGACTGATGATACTGCCGGGTGCTGCTTACTTCATCCGAGACCACGTCCACCTGCAGTGGATGATGGCCATGACGCCTGTCATAATGATCTTGTACGCCTTGTAAGTAGCATTGGCCGATGGACATGACGCCTGTCACAATGATCTTGTACGCTTTGTAGGTAGCATTGGCCGATGGACATGATGCCTGTCACAATGATCTTGTACGCTTTGTAGGTAGCATTGGCCGATGGACATGATGCCTGTCACAATGATCTTGTACGCTTTGTAAGTAGCATTGGCCGATGGACATGATGCCTGCCATAATAATATTGTATGCCTTGTAAGTAGCATTGGCCGATGGACATGACGCCTGTCATAATGATCTTGTACGCTTTGTAAGTAGCATTGGCCGATGGACATGATGCCTGTCATAATGATATTGTATGCCTTGTAAGTAGCATTGGCCGATGGACATGATGCCTGTCATAATAATATTGTATGCCTTGTAAGTAGCATTGGCCGATGGACATGACGCCTGTCATAATGATCTTGTACGCTTTGTAAGTAGCATTGGCCGATGGACATGATGCCTGCCATAATAATATTGTATGCCTTGTAAGTAGCATTGGCCGATGGACATGACGCCTGTCACAATGATCTTGTACGCTTTGTAAGTAGCATTGGCCGATGGACATGATGCCTGCCATAATAATATTGTATGCCTTGTAAGTAGCATTGGCCGATGGACATGACGCCTGTCATAATGATCTTGTACGCTTTGTAAGTAGCATTGGCCGATGGACATGATGCCTGTCATAATGATATTGTATGCCTTGTAAGTAGCATTGGCCGATGGACATGATGCCTGTCATAATGATATTGTATGCCTTGTAAGTAGCATTGGCCGATGGACATGACGCCTGTCATAATGATCTTGTACGCTTTGTAAGTAGCATTGGCCGATGGACATGATGCCTGCCATAATAATATTGTATGCCTTGTAAGTAGCATTGGCTGATGGACATGACGCCTGTCATAATGATCTTGTACGCTTTGTAAGTAGCATTGGCCGATGGACATGATGCCTGCCATAATAATATTGTATGCCTTGTAAGTAGCATTGGCCGATTGACATGATGCCTGTCATAATGATCTTGTTCGCCTTGTAAGTAGCTTTGGCCGATGGACATGGCGCCTGTCACAATGATCTTGTACGCCCTGTAAGTAGCATTGGCTGATGGACATGACACCTGTCACAATGATCTTGTACACTTTGTAAGTAGCATTGGCCGATGGACATGGCGCCTGTCATAATGATCTTGTACGCCTTGTAAGTAGCATTGGCCGATGGACATGATGCCTGTCATAATGATATTGTATGCCTTGTAAGTAGCATTGGCCGATGGACATGACGCCTGTCATAATGATCTTGTACGCCTTGTTGACTGATGTGTGTGTGTGTGTGTGTGTGTGTGCGCGCGTGCGTGCGTGCGAGCGAGCGTGCGTGCATGTGTTCGTGCCCATGTTTATGATGTGTGTTGCCCATGTTTATGCTTTTAAATGCACTGATGTTGATGTTCCGGTCCCAGTTTCATCCCGGAGACAGCTCGCTGGTTGATCAGTCAAGGGCGAGACGAGGAGGCAATGCAAGTGTTGAAGACGATGTCACGATTCAACAAACGCAAGCTTCCATTTCCCCTCAATCTTGAAGAGAACCGTGTGCAGGTACAACGCCACTGTCCCATTCCTGCATCAATTCGTGATAACTAAAACAGGAAACATAACATACAGGTACTTATGAATAATTATGTGTCTACTGATTTTTTAAACATCACAAGTGTCAATATGTTTAAAACACAGTGCCGTATAATTCATAATAGTAACGCACTACCTAATAGACGCACGCACCCCTTTTTGAGAAGTGAAACCATGCGCAAAAACATTTTCAGGAGTGAAGGCTTGCTAAACGCAAATGGCAGCAGTATTGATATGGCTTGCGTCACCTTGCGGAATCTTTAGAAATAATTCTTAGTGTGTGTTTTTAGCCACAACGTGGCAGCACATTGTTATCACTACTGTCGGGTTTCGCCAGATGTCTGTGGAAGTACTAGGACTAGTTTTTATTTATTTAATCGCTCACTCGCCGCTAGCAAAGCGTGCAAGTTTGAATTGTCTATTTAATGATGCTCAAAGAATTGAGTTGTGCCGGCTGACGTTGTTTGTCTGGAATTATAAAAACCGCGAACATTGTTTGTCTCATGCGCTTTTGTAGTGTTTATATCAAGTGTCGTTTCGTTTGGTAGATGCGCTTAAACTGCATCTTTGCTAAGTGCAAAACAAACAACGCAACACCTCATTGTAGGCTTACATTAAGTTTATGTAGCACCATCAAAACAATTCGATAATAGACGCGCACCCAAGCCTTCGCACACGAGCACTGCGCATCTATAGGGAACAATGGAGTAGTGGACATATATCTGAGATGCACGGGCTCCGCGTAGGTTAAACATTGTTGGACACTCGATAAGTCAATGGATTCTATGTCAATTTGCCATCTGGGATTTTTGTTTTGCCGGGCAAACACCCCAATGTTGATAGAAGTGCTCGTTATGTAGGCAAATGTAGATGAATTACTTGGATGTAAATCCCAATTGTATATTGT
This sequence comes from Lamellibrachia satsuma, assembly GCA_033239005.1. Taxonomy (NCBI): domain Eukaryota; kingdom Metazoa; phylum Annelida; class Polychaeta; order Sabellida; family Siboglinidae; genus Lamellibrachia; species Lamellibrachia satsuma. Next base: position 5,640,874 of record BSQZ01000043.1, on the reverse strand, counting down.
TATATTTAATGTTTGAAACGCACATTGGGGTATTATAAATAATAAAAGCAAACAGGAAATCTTTTGTTTTTATTCAAGATAATAATACAGTATTTAATGGACTACCAGTAAATGTTTAATGGACTAAGGACAACAGGTGGAAAAAGATAACAACAGAATGGAGACCAATGATAGGTTCTCGAAGTGAGGGACAACAAAAAACTAGATGGAGAGATGAGATTGTAAAGCTGATTCACAGTCCACGTAAGAGACGAAAGTCGTTCGCTCCAGGAGCTAGTTCCCGATTCGCGTAGGAGAAGAAGGCCGTTCGCTCCAGGAGCTGATTCACAGTCCGCGTAAGATGGAGAGATGAGATTGTAAAGTTTGCTGGCATCACATGGGTGAGAACGGCACAGGACAGAAGTGAATTGTACCAGCTTGGGGAGGCCTTCGCCCTGCAGTGGGCTGACAATGGCTGAGATGATGGTGATGATTATGATTTAATGGATGTGGCCAAACTACATCATGTAATTGCAGATGGTGAGAATCCGTACGGGACTTGTGCAGCATCTATAAATATGTTGCTGTTTCTTTTGTGTAGGTGAGAATGTACGACAGTGTATCACACCCATCTTTTGCTGATTTGTTCAGAAGTCCAAACCTGAGGAAGACCACGTTATACATGTGGTGGGCTTGGTGAGTGAGGTTTGGAGATATCAGTAATTTACTAATATATATATATATATATATATATATATGAGGTTAACTCCCAATCCCAGGCTGTAGTAGTCCTTACAAACACAGTACGTGTCGTATGTTACTCAGGTTCACTTGTATGGTCTACTACGGCTTGGGAGTCAACCTCATCGGTGGCAACATCTTCCTCAATTCGTTCATGTCCAGCGCCATCAAGATTCCGTCTTTTATTCTAAAGGCCCGTTCACAAGAGTGTTTAGTTGTCCGGGTGACTGTGTCGTCCAACCAGTTGGATGCATTGTTTGTTGTTGCTTTCAAGAAACGATGCGTCCAATTGGTTGGATGACGCTGTGTCGCCCTACCAATCAGACAACTAATCACTCGTGTGAACGGGCCTTAAGGTGTCAGTTTGTCGATGGTATGTGTTGTATGTTATTCAGGTTCGTCGTGTGTATGGTCTACTACGGCCTGGGATTGGGAGTCAACCTCCTCGGTGGCAATATCTTCCTCAATTCGTTCATGTCTGGCGCCATCGAGATTCCGTCCTATATTATCGTGATTCCTATAATGAACAAACTTGGTCGACGATGGACTAGCGTCATCTCTCTTGGGGTGGCCAGTTTCGCTTGTTTCGTGTGCACTATACTGCTTGACAAGGAAGGTTTGTCGCATCGTATGATCCTACATTCTGTCCTGCTTGAAACAGCAATACCAAACAATTGATGCCGTATACGCAGCTAAATGTTTGTACTAATCACACTTTAGTAAATTATTGAACAAATCCAAGTTTCACATTAATGCATCTATCAACCACTTGTTACAATGTGTTGTCAACGTTGTCTTGCAGGAAGAAATGCGGCCTGGAATAAGTAGGCTTCCTTGTCATAGTAAGATTGATTTAGAATTCCATTTATTTACTCTGGTGTTTTTCTGTGCACCAAAAATGGCCTCCATGTTATCTTAGCTGCATGTTGTTTGTAACTCAGCGTTATTTAACACTACGTTACACAGCTCTAGTGGCCTTCAAAGTAGCATTATTATAGTTAAGTCATTCAATAATACATTCAAATCACTATGTCTTAAGTGGCCTTTACCATTGTGGTGTGTTTGTAACTTAAAATCATTCAATGAACCTTTCAGGTCTCTTCAGCATCGCATGGTTTTTTAACCAAGTCATTCACTGTTTGTAACTAAGTCATTCACTGTTTCTTTCAGGTCTCCACACGGCTCTGGTCGTCTTCAGTATGTGGGGCAAATTCTCCATCTCTGCCACATTCGCCGTCATCTATGTGTACTCAGCAGAACTGTTCCCTACTGTCGTCAGACAAGTTGGGATCGGATCGTCGTCGATGTGTGCCCGCGTTGGCGGACTCGTACAGCCACAGTTTGGTCGTCTTGTAAGTAGTTCCGGTATCCCTTCTTGCTTTGCCGTTCTATGCCCATTTCATTGTTAGTAGACGACTGTACAGAAAGACGTAAAACAGGTAATGTATTTCGTAGGATTTATTAGTTTGTCAAATTCCCGTTTTATAAAATTTCTTGTGGTAGGTCATAAATATATTATAACAATACAAAGTAAACATGAAGTAGACCACTAAAATGTAATTTAGATGTACTTCGAAATTGAAAAATTAAGAGAATTTTTTTACAAAAATAGCTTCGTATCAGTTGACTAATGAAAACCGTTGTACATTCCAGTTAACTGAGGCTGTGATATCTCTGAACTCGGGGCCTGTACACATAGGCAACACAAAAATACTCGTATCGTCGTATGCTAGTTATTTCATTTTCAGAGTACATATTGTCGAAGGGGCACTCAGACCAAACAACACCAAGATTGAGCTCTTCCAAGTGTCCGGTGAATGTAGTATACCGTCCGGTTTAAGCACAAGCACCGTCTCACAGATAGACGTTAAACAGATATTTCGCATTGATGTACTGTAGACTTTGCGTCCTGACATACATCTCACAGTCCAGAGTTTCAATAAAAATTCAGATTCGATACCTGCTGGTAGATCAAGCTCTCCTTACCAGTGCTGCCACAATGACACGGTTGGTAGCACGTATTAACACCGACGGAAACACACCAATGATCGATGTAGGCATAGTCACTGAAATTGTTTATGTCTGAAGACAAATTGCTGGAACCCTTCATAATCAAACCACGGATGGCATCGACTGTAGCCAGTTGGAATTCACACAACGGTTCCACAACACGGTTTACGCTGCGGTCTGTGGACACCGACTGATGACATTGATGAGCGTATTCAATGACTTTGTACAAATATTAGCAATCTTGTCCGTAACGTATAAAACGAACCATTCGTGACACTTGCTGACGATTTGAGACTTTAAATGCATATGTACATACACATAAAAACGTTTGTTCACATGTACGTGTGTAGAAAGTCAAACAATGACAGATTAGTTTGTTGCACCTGTTCGTATGATGCATGGACATGTATATATGACCATACATATTTGCAAATACATGTACGCACGCATGCGCACACGCGTGTGTACACACATTTAATATATTTGCTTATTGGATTAGTTCGTTATTGTTGATGATTTTCATGACTAACGTGTGTCATGGTTTTGGGGATATGCACCTAAAACAGATAATACAAACTAACGACATCCAACTAAATTCAAGAATATCATGCCAGTGGCTTACTCAAAATGCTTTCTAAAAGTCTGAGGTTCCGGTCATTTCTCCGAATGACTGGGGGCTGACATATTAACCAGCGTGATCGATAAGAGCATGCGTAATTCTATGAAATCGGGGTAATTTAGACTACAGTTGATGTATTAAAGGGGGGGTGAAGCACTTGAACAACCATGGCCCAAACATAATAACATACCATTTACAGTATATATCACCCTTATATGATGGGCGCAACGCCACGGTAATTTTGTAATATCCTTTTAACTTTGCCATTATCTTCGCTGGGCGGCGCCATATTGCTCTGCGGGGGGCTCAGCGGCAGAGTGGTTTGAGTACGAGCTCCTGGCACGGCGTTCACACAGTAAAAACCTCTCGGAAAAACGGTCGAAATGCATGGAAAATCGAATAAAAAGAAAACTGGTGTGGCCCATGAAGTTAAGATGTGTGTTTAACATGGTTTTCCTAGTAAACCACTGGCGTGGAAACAACTTTTGATCGACTTCCGAGGAAGAATTTGCAGCGGAAAAGGTGGTTGCAAATGCGGAAATTGCCGTGTCCGCCAGCCGCAGGCTCTGCGAGTGACCACTTTTCCGATGCAGATTACAAGACAAAAGACTGTGTGATGAGCATTGTAGAGTTTTACTGACCTAATTCACTGTAATTTACAGAACATCTATTGGTCGCCATTACCATTCCTGCTGTACGGATCCACTGCCCTCACAGCTGGTTTAACTACCCTCTTCCTTCCCGAAACCCTCAACAAAACCCTTCCAGACACCCTGGAGGACGGTGAAAAGTTTGGAAGGTTGGTAGTGAACTATACAAAGGTTGGAAGGTTGGTAGTGAACTATACAAAGTTTGGAAGGTTGGTAGTGAACTATACAAAGCAGTTATTCTTTCCCACAAAAATACACACTAACACATTGTGCACCTTGGCTATATGGACAAGTATTTATATAATGGACGCATTAGTGAAGTCTTGAATATCCTTGATTAGTCTACAGCCATTGCTTGTACTAAAGCCCTCTTCATAATGAAGTTGTTACATTGTTATCATTGGTTGCTAAGTAATATTATTCTTGTTGTGTTTCACAATATATCGATATACATGGTACAGTTTTCTTCTACCAATGAACATTGTGCAAATTGTTTAGATACAGGGGCGTATCTAATGCCTAGTCACCCATGATAACATGCAGTGGTGCAACGGTAAAATATAAAAAATTTAATCCAAAGGGGGGCCAATTGCTTCCCCCCTAAATAATCCACTGGTCGAAGGTGATTGGCAGGGCTGGGGTCAATACCTTTTAATCAAATCTGATTCCTTTCAATGCCTTTTAATAAATTCCAGTTCCTTTTTCTTTTAATTCCTTTTTTCCAGTTCCAATTTCTGCTGAAACCTTTCAGTTCCAATTCAGTGCTTTTTTCGAAATAATTCAGTTGGTAGTTTTCCAACACATTTAAAAAATAGTTACATGAACATTATGAATGCATTCTGTCTATGAATACACAAAGCCTGTCAGTAACTTCTGTGATGAATACATATCACATCTCAGTTAATGCACAATATATCTCAGTGTTGAGCATCAAAACATGAATGTAAAAGTAAAAGAAAGAAACGAGTAAAAGTAAAAGAGAACGGATAAAGTAAAGTATTTTAACAATGAGTGCATCATTACGTGGTGCGTCCATCGCTGTAAAATACTGATTCCGTGCATGTAGTGGCATTAGTCGTTTCACGTCATTGAACAGGTACAGTGGGCTAAGCACCCGTAGTCAATCATCAGTTGTACCATCCCCGTAAAATACTGCTTCCGTGCATGTAGTGGCATTAGTCGTTTCACGTCATTGAACAGGTACAGTGGGCTAAACACCCATAGTCAATCATCAGTTGTACCATCCCTGTAAAATACTGCTTCCGTGCATGTAGTGGCATTAGTCGTTTCACGTCATTGAACAGGTACAGTGGGCTAAACACCCATAGTCAATCATCAGTTGTACCATCCCCGTAAAATACTGCTTCCGTGCATGTAGTGGCATTAGTCGTTTCGTGTCATTGAACAGGTACAGTGGGCTAAGCACCCGTAGTCAATCATCAGTTGTACCATCCCTGTAAAATACTGCTTCCGTGCATGTAGTGGCATTAGTCGTTTCACGTCATTGAACAGGTACAGTGGGCTAAACACCCGTAGTCAATCATCAGTTGTACCATCCCTGTAAAATACTGCTTCCGTGCATGTAGTGGCATTAGTCGTTTCACGTCATTGAACAGGTAAAGTGGGCTAAGCACCCGTAGTCAATCATCAGTTGTACCATCCTTGTAAAATACTGCTTCCGTGCATGTAGTGGCATTAGTCGTTTCGTGTCATTGAACAGGTACAGTGGGCTAAGCACCCGTAGTCAATCATCAGTTGTACCATCCCTGTAAAATACTGCTTCCGTGCATGTAGTGGCATTAGTCGTTTCACGTCATTGAACAGGTACAGTGGGCTAAGCACCCGAAGTCAATCATCAGTTGTACCATCATTGTAAAATACTGCTTCCGAACATGTAGTGGCATTAGTCGTTTCACGTCATTGAACAGGTACAGTGGGCTAAGCACCCGTAGTCAATCATCAGTTGTACCATCCTTGTAAAATACTGCTTCCGTGCATGTAGTGGCATTAGTCGTTTCACGTCATTGAACAGGTACAGTGGGCTAAGCACCCGTAGTCAATCATCAGTTGTACCAACCTTGTAAAATACTGCTTCCGAACATGTAGTGGCATTAGACGTTTCACGACATTGAACAGGTACAGTGGGCTAAACACCCGTAGTCAATCATCAGCTGTACCGTCCCTGTAAAATACTGATTCCGTGCATGTAGTGGCATTAGTCGTTTCACATCATTGAACAGGTACAGTGGGCTAAGCACCCGTAGTCAATCATCAGTTGTACCATCCTTGTAAAATACTGCTTCCAAACATGTCATTGAACAGGTACAGTGGGCTAAACACCCGTAGTCAATCATCAGTTGTACCATCCTTGTAAAATACTGCTTCCGTGCATGTAGTGGCATTAGTTGTTTCACCTCATTGAACAGGTACAGTGGGCTAAGCACCCGTAGTCAGTCATCAGTTGTACCATCCCTGTAAAATACTGCTTCCGAACATGTAGTGGCATTAGTCGTTTCACGTCATTGAACAGGTACAGTGGGCTAAGCACCCGTAGTCAATCATCAGTTGTACCATCCTTGTAAAATACTGCTTCCAAACATGTAGTGGCATTAGTCGTTTCACGTCATTGAACAGGTACAGTGGGCTAAGCACCCGTAGTCAATCATCAGTTGTACCATCCTTGTAAAATACTGCTTCCGGGCATGTAGTGGCATTAGTCGTTTCACGTCATTGAACAGGTACAGTGGGCTAAGCACCCGTAGTCAATCATCAGTTGTACCATCCTTGTAAAATACTGCTTCCAAACATGTCATTGAACAGGTACAGTGGGCTAAACACCCGTAGTCAATCATCAGTTGTACCATCCTTGTAAAATGCTGCTTCCGTGCATGTAGAGGCATTAGTCGTTTCACCTCATTGAACAGATACAGTGGGCTAAGCACCCGTAGTCAATCATCAGTTGTACCATCCCTGTAAAATACTGCTTCCGTGCATGTAATGGCATTAGTCGTTTCACGTCATTGAACAGGTACAGTGGGCTAAGCACCCGTAGTCAATCATCAATTGTACTATCCTTGTAAAATACTGCTTCCGAACATGTAGTGGCATTTGTCGTTTCACGTCATTGAACAGGTACAGTGGGCTAAACACCCGTAGTCAATCATCAGTTGTACCATCCTTGTAAAATACTGCTTCCGTGCATGTAGTGGCATTAGTCGTTTCACGTCATTGAACGGGTACAGTGGGCTAAGCACCCGTAGTCAATCATCAGTTGTACCATCCTTGTAAAATACTGCTTCCGTGCATGTAGTGGCATTAGTCATTTCATGTCATTAAACGGGTACAGTGGGCTAAACACCCTGTAGTCAATCATCAGTTGTACCATCCTTGTAAAATACTGCTTCCGTGCATGTAGTGGCATTAGTCGTTTCACGTCATTGAACAGATACAGTGGACTAAGCACCCGTAGTCAATCATCAGTTGTACCATCCTTGTAAAATACTGCTTCCAAACATGTCATTGAACAGGTACAGTGGGCTAAACACCCGTAGTCAATCATCAGTTGAACCATCCTTGTAAAATACTGCTTCCGTGCATGTAGTGGCATTAGTCGTTTCACCTCATTGAACAGGTACAGTGGACTAAGCACCCGTAGTCAATCATCAGTTGTACCATCCCTGTAAAATACTGCTTCCGTGCATGTAGTGGCATTAGTCGTTTCACGTCATTGAACAGGTACAGTGGGCTAAGCACCCGTAGTCAATCATCAGTTGTACCATCCCTGTAAAATACTGCTTCCGTGCATGTAGTGGCATTAGTCGTTTCACGTTATTGAACAGGTACAGTGGGCTAAACACCCGTAGTCAATCATCAGTTGTACCATCCTTGTAAAATACTGCTTCCAAACATGTCATTGAACAGGTACAGTGGGCTAAACACCCGTAGTCAATCATCAGTTGTACCATCCTTGTAAAATACTGCTTCCGTGCATGTAGTGGCATTAGTCGTTTCACGTCATTGAACAGATACAGTGGACTAAGCACCCGTAGTCAATCATCAGTTGTACCATCCTTGTAAAATACTGCTTCCAAACATGTCATTGAACAGGTACAGTGGGCTAAACACCCGTAGTCAATCATCAGTTGAACCATCCTTGTAAAATACTGCTTCCGTGCATGTAGTGGCATTAGTCGTTTCACCTCATTGAACAGGTACAGTGGACTAAGCACCCGTAGTCAATCATCAGTTGTACCATCCCTGTAAAATACTGCTTCCGTGCATGTAGTGGCATTAGTCGTTTCACGTCATTGAACAGGTACAGTGGGCTAAGCACCCGTAGTCAATCATCAGTTGTACCATCCTTGTAAAATACTGCTTCCGAACATGTAGTGGCATTAGTCGTTTCACGTCATTGAACAGGTACAGTGGGCTAAGCACCCGTAGTCAATCATCAGTTGTACCATCCTTGTAAAATACTGCTTCCGTGCATGTAGTGGCATTAGTCGTTTCACGGCATTGAACAGGTACAGTGGGCTAAACACCCGTAGTCAATCATCAGCTGTACCATCCCTGTAAAATACTGATTCCGTGCATGTAGTTGTATTAGTCGCTTTCCACATCATTGAACAGGTACAGTGGGCTAACCACCCGTAGTCAATCATCAGTTGTACCATCCTTGTAAAATACTGCTTCCAAACATGTCATTGAACAGGTACAGTGGGCTAAACACCCGTAGTCAATCATCAGTTGTACCATCCCCGTAAAATACTGCTTCCGTGCATGTAGTGGCATTAGTCGTTTCACGTCATTGAACAGATACAGTGGGCTAAACACCCGTAGTCAATCATCAGTTGTACCATCCCCGTAAAATACTGATTCCGTGCATGTAGTGGCATTAGTCGTTTCACGTCATTGAACAGATACAGTGGGCTAAACACCCGTAGTCAATCATCAGTTGTACCATCCTTGTAAAATACTGATTCCGTGCATGTAGTGGCATTAGTCGTTTCACGTCATTGAACAGGTACAGTGGGCTAAACACTCGTAGTCAATCATCAGTTGTACCATCCTTGTAAAATACTGATTCCGTGCGTGTAGTGGCATTAGTCGTTTCACGTCATTGAACAGGTACAGTGGGCTAAGCACCCGTAGTCAATCATCAGTTGTACCATCCATGTAAAATACTGCTTCCGTGCATGTAGTGGCATTAGTCGTTTTACGTCATTGAACAGGTACAGTGGGCTAAACACCCGTAGTCAATCATCAGTTGTACCATCCCTGTAAAATACTGCTTCCGTGAATGTAGTGGCATAAGTCGTTTCACGTCATTGAACAGATACAGTGGGCTAAGCACCCGTAGTCAATCATCAGTTGAACCATCCTTGTAAAATACTGCTTCCGTGCATGTAGTGGCATTAGTCGTTTCACCTCATTGAACAGGTACAGTGGGCTAAGCACCCGTAGTCAATCATCAGTTGTACCATCCTTGTAAAATACTGCTTCCAAACATGTCATTGAACAGGTACAGTGGGCTAAACACCCGTAGTCAATCATCAGTTGTACCATCCTTGTAAAATACTGCTTCCAAACATGTCATTGAACAGGTACAGTGGGCTAAACACCCGTAGTCAATCATCAGTTGTACCATCCTTGTAAAATACTGCTTCCGTGCATGTAGTGGCATTAGTCGTTTCACGTCATTGAACAGATACAGTGGACTAAGCACCCGTAGTCAATCATCAGTTGTACCATCCTTGTAAAATACTGCTTCCAAACATGTCATTGAACAGGTACAGTGGGCTAAACACCCGTAGTCAATCATCAGTTGAACTATCCTTGTAAAATACTGCTTCCGTGCATGTAGTGGCATTAGTCGTTTCACCTCATTGAACAGGTACAGTGGACTAAGCACCCGTAGTCAATCATCAGTTGTACCATCCCTGTAAAATACTGCTTCCGTGCATGTAGTGGCATTAGTCGTTTCACGTCATTGAACAGGTACAGTGGGCTAAGCACCCGTAGTCAATCATCAGTTGTACCATCCTTGTAAAATACTGCTTCCGAACATGTAGTGGCATTAGTCGTTTCACGTCATTGAATAGGTACAGTGGGCTAAGCACCCGTAGTCAATCATCAGTTGTACCATCCTTGTAAAATACTGCTTCCGTGCATGTAGTGGCATTAGTCGTTTCACGTCATTGAACAGGTACAGTGGGCTAAACACCCGTAGTCAATCATCAGCTGTACCATCCATGTAAAATACTGATTCCGTGCATGTAGTTGTATTAGTCGTTTCACATCATTGAACAGGTACAGTGGGCTAACCACCCGTAGTCAATCATCAGTTGTACCATCCTTGTAAAATACTGCTTCCAAACATGTCATTGAACAGGTACAGTGGGCTAAACACCCGTAGTCAATCATCAGTTGTACCATCCCCGTAAAATACTGCTTCCGTGCATGTAGTGGCATTAGTCGTTTCACGTCATTGAACAGATACAGTGGGCTAAACACCTGTAGTCAGTCATCAGTTGTACCGTCCCCGTAAAATACTGATTCCGTGCATGTAGTGGCATTAGTCGTTTCACGTAATTGAACAGATACAGTGGGCTAAACACCCGTAGTCAATCATCAGTTGTACCATCCTTGTAAAATACTGATTCCGTGCATGTAGTGGCATTAGTCGTTTCACGTCATTGAACAGGTACAGTGGGCTAAACACTCGTAGTCAATCATCAGTTGTACCATCCTTGTAAAATACTGATTCCGTGCGTGTAGTGGCATTAGTCGTTTCACGTCATTGAACAGGTACAGTGGGCTAAGCACCCGTAGTCAATCATCAGTTGTACCATCCCTGTAAAATACTGCTTCCGTGCATGTAGTGGCATTAGTCGTTTTACGTCATTGAACAGGTACAGTGGGCTAAACACCCGTAGTCAATCATCAGTTGTACCATCCCTGTAAAATACTGCTTCCGTGAATGTAGTGGCATTAGTCGTTTCACGTCATTGAACAGATACAGTGGGCTAAGCACCCGTAGTCAATCATCAGTTGTACCATCCTTGTAAAATACTGCTTCCGAACATGTAGTGGCATTAGTCGTTTCACGTCATTGAACAGGTACAGTGGGCTAAGCACCCGTAGTCAATCATCAGTTGTACCATCCTTGTAAAATACTGCTTCCGTGCATGTAGTGGCATTAGTCGTTTCACGTCATTGAACAGGTACAGTGGGCTAAACACCCGTAGATCAATCATCAGCTGCACCGTCCCTGTAAAATACTGATTCCGTGCATGTAGTGGCATTAGTCGTTTCACATCATTGAACAGGTACAGTGGGCTAAGCACCCGTAGTCAATCATCAGTTGTACCATCCTTGTAAAATACTGCTTCCAAACATGTCATTGAACAGGTACAGTGGGCTAAACACCGGTAGTCAATCATCAGTTGTACCATCCTTGTAAAATGCTGCTTCCGTGCATGTAGTGGCATTAGTCGTTTCACCTCATTGAACAGGTACAGTGGGCTAAGCACCCGTAGTCAGTCATCAGTTGTACCATCCCTGTAAAATACTGCTTCCGAACATGTAGTGGCATTAGTCATTTCACGTCATTGAACAGGTACAGTGGGCTAAACACCCGTAGTCAATCATCAGTTGTACCATCCTTGTAAAATACTGCTTCTGTGCATGTAGTGGCATTAGTCATTTCATGTCATTGAACGGGTACAGTGGGCTAAACACCCTGTAGTCAATCATCAGTTGTACCATCCTTGTAAAATACTGCTTCCGTGCATGTAGTGGCATTAGTCGTTTCACGTCATTGAACAGGTACAGTGGGCTAAACACCCGTAGTCAATCATCAGTTGTACCAACCTTGTAAAATACTGCTTCCGTGCATGTAGTGGCATTAGTCGTTTCACGTCATTGAACAGGTACAGTGGGCTAAACACCCTGTAGTCAATCATCAGTTGTACCATCCTTGTAAAATACTGCTTCCGTGCATGTAGTGGCATTAGTCGTTTCACGTCATTGAACAGGTACAGTGGGCTAAACACCCGTAGTCAATCATCAGTTGTACCAACCTTGTAAAATACTGCTTCCGTGCATGTAGTGGCATTAGTCGTTTCACGTCATTGAACAGGTACAGTGGGCTAAACACCCTGTAGTCAATCATCAGTTGTACCATCCTTGTAAAATACTGCTTCCGTGCATGTAGTGGCATTAGTCGTTTCACGTCATTGAACAGGTACAGTGGGCTAAGCACCCGTAGTCAATCATCAGTTGTACCATCCCTGTAAAATACTGCTTCCGTGCATGTAGTGGCATTAGTCGTTTCACGTCATTGAACAGGTACAGTGGGCTAAACACCCGTAGTCAATCATCAGTTGTACCAACCTTGTAAAATACTGCTTCCGTGCATGTAGTGGCATTAGTCGTTTCACGTCATTGAACAGGTACAGTGGGCTAAACACCCTGTAGTCAATCATCAGTTGTACCATCCTTGTAAAATACTGCTTCCGTGCATGTAGTGGCATTAGTCGTTTCACCTCATTGAACAGGTACAGTGGGCTAAGCACCCGTAGTCAATCATCAATTGTACCATCCCTGTAAAATACTGCTTCCGTGCATGTAGTGGCATTAGTCGTTTCACGTCATTGAACAGGTACAGTGGGCTAAACACCCGTAGTCAATCATCAGTTGTACCATCCCTGTAAAATACTGCTTCCGTGCATGTAGTGGCATTAGTCGTTTCACGTCATTGAACAGGTACAGTGGACTAAACACCCGTAGTCAATCATCAGTTGTACCATCCCTGTAAAATACTGATTCCGTGCATGTAGTGGCATTAGTCGTTTCACGTCATTGAACAGATACAGTGGGCTAAACACCCGTAGTCAATCATCAGTTGTACCATCCCCGTAAAATACTGCTTCCGTGCATGTAGTGGCATTAGTCGTTTCACGTCATTGAACAGATACAGTGGGCTAAACACCCGTAGTCAATCATCAGTTGTACCATCCCCGTAAAATACTGCTTCCGTGCATGTAGTGGCATTAGTCGTTTCACGTCATTGAACAGGTACAGTGGGCTAAACACCCGTAGTCAATCATCAGTTGTACCATCCCTGTAAAATACTGCTTCCGTGCATGTAGTGGCATTACTCGTTTCACGTCATTGAACAGGTACAGTGGGCTAAACACCCGTAGTCAATCATCAGTTGTACCATCCCCGTAAAATACTGCTTCCGTGCATGTAGTGGCATTAGTCGTTTCACGTCATTGAACAGATTCAGTGGGCTAAACACCCGTAGTCAATCATCAGTTGTACCATCCCCGTAAAATACTGATTCCGTGCGTGTAGTGGCATTAGTCGTTTCACGTCATTGAACAGATACAGTGGGCTAAACACCCGTAGTCAATCATCAGTTGTACCATCCTTGTAAAATACTGATTCCGTGCGTGTAGTGGCATTAGTCGTTTCACGTCATTGAACAGGTACAGTGGGCTAAGCACCCGTAGTCAATCATCAGTTGTACCATCCCTGTAAAATACTGCTTCCGTGCATGTAGTGGCATTAGTCGTTTTACGTCATTGAACAGGTACAGTGGGCTAAACACCCGTAGTCAATCATCAGTTGTACCATCCCTGTAAAATACTGCTTCCGTGAATGTAGTGGCATTAGTCGTTTCACGTCATTGAACAGATACAGTGGGCTAAACACCCGTAGTCAATCATCAGTTGTACCATCCTTGTAAAATACTGCTTCCGTGAATGTAGTGGCATTAGTCGTTTCACGTCATTGAACAGGTACAGTGGGCTAAGCACCCGTAGTCAATCATCAGTTGTACCATCCTTGTAAAATACTGCTTCCGAACATGTAGTGGCATTAGTCGTGTCACGTCATTGAACAGGTACAGTGGGCTAAGCACCCGTAGTCAATCATCAGTTGTACCATCCCTGTAAAATACTGCTTCCGTGCATGTAGTGGCATTAGTCGTTTTACGTCATTGAACAGGTACAGTGGGCTAAACACCCGTAGTCAATCATCAGTTGTACCATCCCTGTAAAATACTGCTTCCGTGAATGTAGTGGCATTAGTCGTTTCACGTCATTGAACAGATACAGTGGGCTAAACACCCGTAGTCAATCATCAGTTGTACCATCCTTGTAAAATACTGCTTCCGTGAATGTAGTGGCATTAGTCGTTTCACGTCATTGAACAGGTACAGTGGGCTAAGCACCCGTAGTCAATCATCAGTTGTACCATCCTTGTAAAATACTGCTTCCGAACATGTAGTGGCATTAGTCGTTTCACGTCATTGAACAGGTACAGTGGGCTAAGCACCCGTAGTCAATCATCAGTTGTACCATCCTTGTAAAATACTGCTTCCGTGCATGTAGTGGCATTAGTCGTTTCACGTCATTGAACAGGTACAGTGGGCTAAACACCCGTAGTCAATCATCAGCTGTACCGTCCCTGTAAAATACTGATTCCGTGCATGTAGTGGCATTAGTCGTTTCACATCATTGAACAGGTACAGTGGGCTAAGCACCCGTAGTCAATCATCAGTTGTACCATCCTTGTAAAATACTGCTTCCAAACATGTCATTGAACAGGTACAGTGGGCTAAACACCCGTAGTCAATCATCAGTTGTACCATCCTTGTAAAATACTGCTTCCGTGCATGTAGTGGCATTAGTCGTTTCACCTCATTGAACAGGTACAGTGGGCTAAGCACCCGTAGTCAGTCATCAGTTGTACCATCCCTGTAAAATACTGCTTCCGAACATGTAGTGGCATTAGTCGTTTCACGTCATTGAACAGGTACAGTGGGCTAAACACCCGTAGTCAATCATCAGTTGTACCATCCTTGTAAAATACTGCTTCCGTGCATGTAGTGGCATTAGTCGTTTCACGTCATTGAACGGGTACAGTGGGCTAAGCACCCGTAGTCAATCATCAGTTGTACCATCCTTGTAAAATACTGCTTCCGTGCATGTAGTGGCATTAGTCATTTCATGTCATTGAACGGGTACAGTGGGCTAAACACCCTGTAGTCAATCATCAGTTGTACCATCCTTGTAAAATACTGCTTCCGTGCATGTAGTGGCATTAGTCGTTTCACGTCATTGAACAGGTACAGTGGGCTAAACACCCGTAGTCAATCATCAGTTGTACCATCCTTGTAAAATACTGCTTCCGTGCATGTAGTGGCATTAGTCGTTTCACCTCATGGAACAGGTACAGTGGGCTAAACACCCGTAGTCAATCATCAGTTGTACCATCCTTGTAAAATACTGCTTCCGTGCATGTAGTGGCATTAGTCATTTCATGTCATTGAACGGGTACAGTGGGCTAAACACCCGTAGTCAATCATCAGTTGTACCATCCTTGTAAAATACTGCTTCCGTGCATGTAGTGGCATTAGTCGTTTCACGTCATTGAACGGGTACAGTGGGCTAAGCACCCGTAGTCAATCATCAGTTGTACCATCCTTGTAAAATACTGCTTCCGTGCATGTAGTGGCATTAGTCGTTTCACGTCATTGAACAGGTACAGTGGGCTAAACACCCGTAGTCAATCATCAGTTGTACCATCCTTGTAAAATACTGCTTCCGTGCATGTAGTGGCATTAGTCGTTTCACCTCATGGAACAGGTACAGTGGGCTAAACACCCGTAGTCAATCATCAGTTGTACCATCCTTGTAAAATACTGCTTCCGTGCATGTAGTGGCATTAGTCGTTTCACCTCATTGAACAGGTTGAGTGGGCTAAACAGCTTAGAACATAATTTGTAATCCCCTTTCTGGTCTACACTGTTTGATATACCCAGGAATATACGGAACATCGTGTGTACTGTTCCATTTAGCGAGAGTCCACTGTAACTCTAAGTGATATAATAAACAGGACATTTAGCGAGAATCCACTGTAACTCTTAAGTGATATATTAACCAGGACATTTAGAGAGAGTCCACTCTAACTGTGTAAGTGATATATTAACCAGGACATTTAGTGAAAGATCACTGTAACTGTGTAAGTGATATATTAACCAGTACATTTATCGAGAGTCCACTGTAACTCTGTAAGTTATATATTAGCCAGGACATTTTGTATGACTGGGTAACCACCAATGACAATTTGAATATTCAGTATAATTGTAACATGTTGTAAACCTAATATTTTGTGTAAGTTTGTACCTATTTACTTCTGTACTGTATGTGTCCTGTACTGTATATGTCTATGCAGGAAACAGAAGTGCTGCGAAGACACCAAGACAATTGAGAAACTGTACGATATCGACAACAACACCCCCTGCATGTGAAGGTGACCGGTAGATGGCAGCCTAGATCGCAGCGATCAGCATCACCCTCTTGTGGCATTAAACTCATTTGTTGCTTAACCTGTCAATTTCGCTCATCCACTAAAATGTCTCTGATGTTTCACGTTGGAAAGTTTGGTGATTTATTACACAAACGACTAATTGACACGTGTGTAAAATGTTAGATGTATGGATGTATATCCAGTATGCAACCTGCCCCAATGGGTGACGATTTGCTCAGCCGTCAAATAGAGGCATTTTGTCATCCGACGATAGTATGTCGTTTTTTTTTTCGTTTTTATCATTTGTTGACGATAGTATATCATTTTAATTTCCATTTTTTTATTTGGTGAGGTGTGCATGCAGTATATCATGCAAACCATGCATCAGTTAGTTACGTGTACGATCAACAGCAGCAGTGGCGTGTGTAGGGGGGGAGTCATGGTCCCCTCCCCCTTTGGCTTTAATGTTTTGATTTGTTCTGTATTTTCCCATTGCGCCACTGCATGGTAAACTAAAGGGTGACTAAGCCCCCCCCACCCCACCCCCGCCGCGACACCGAGCAGCAGTGATCTAATTTACATGTAGCAACATGTAAATGTGTAAAGTGAACTGTTTGTGTGGTGTGTGGTATGCATTCGCTGATGATTGGAATACATATCACGTCTGTCCTACTAGTTGAACGACAGGAACTCCGAGGAAACCCTGTGACAAAACCAGTAAGGATGTGTTTTCTAATGTTGATATCAATAGCGTTGATGTACGTGTAGACATTTTACACATTATGTACGACTTTGTATGTACGTGCATCAAGTTTTAATTGATGTGATTAAGAGTAACGCTAGAGTGTATTCATTGGACGAAATAGAAAGTTTGTAAAAGGTATGTTTTGTATTTAGAGTAACTGTGGATGCTAATCTTTCTCAGGTGGTTTCTTAGTTGCAGACAGCATCTCATGGTGTATACTTTATACTGTTGTAAAATGGCGTGTTGAAGTCTAGTCGTGTTGGGTAAAGTAACTTCTGTAAATTAAGGCGGGGTTACAGTCTTGTCATTTAGGTAAGATTTGCAAATATTAGGTGCCATTGTCTCATGGGTCTATGGAATATTGTTACTTTTGTAGTTTTTGATGCAGTTATACATTAGATGTTGTAGTTTAAGAATTTATTTGCCTACCGATTATAATTTAGGCATGTTTGGTAGCAGGTGATGCTGCTGAGGCCTTTTTCCGAAGGTGTACCGATGTGTAGAAGCATCGTGTACATTGTAGTTATGTTATCGCTTATGTTGTCGCTGAGAGCATGACGTAGTTAATTAAATGTTGTTGTTACTGTTGTTCAATCGTTGTGGTTAATCCCACGTTAGTGCGTAGTTCGTAGCCCTTGCTTCATACTCTCCCTTTCAGCTACCATCGTACCTTTGCTGGTTTGTAACCTATGCAGACTTTGTTGGTATATAATTTGTGCTGCATAGGTTATATACCAGCAGAGGCAGCACAAGTTACTGTCTAGTCTAGACAGTATGCAAAATAACACTGGTCGCTGCGGATCAGTGTGCAGAGTCTGCATGGGGTATATACCAGCAGAGTCTGCAGTTCTTTAAATCTTCTCGCAACGGTTGTTTACATACATTACAGCACATTCATCCTATCCAGACCATTGCTGCATCGTGTGTAGGCAACAGGCGCGTACATGTCTCGTAAACATTAACGTCCGTGGTACACTGCACACATAGACTGACAAGCACCGTTTACTATCCACGTTGGTGAATTTCAACGCTGCGTTGATGCATTTTTTATTATGTTGTTCTTCGTCTTTGGCAAATTGAGGCGTTTTCTTGTTAACAGTTACGACATATTGAAATATCAGCGTCCAGTGTGTGGGCGTGCGTGCGTGCGTGCGTGCGTTCGTCTGTCTGTATGTCTCCCTCTCTCTCTCTCTCTCTCTCCCCCTCTCTTTCTCTGTCTCTGTCTCTCTATCTGTCTCGCTCTCTCTCTCTCTTTTTCTCTCTATTTCTCTCTCTCTCTCTCTCTCTCTCTCGCTCTCTCTCTCTCTCTCTCTCTCTCTCTCTCTCTCTCTCTCTCTCTCTCTCTCTCTCTCTCTCTCTCTCTCTCTCTCTCTCTCTCTCTCTCTCTCTCTCTCTCTCTCTCTCTCTCTCTCGCTCTCTCTCCCTACCTTCCTCTGGCGTTCTTCTATCTATGTGCTTCCCACGTACTGTTTACTCTATTCGACAAGAGCAGCCCCTCGACCGATAATCCACAGGTCCAACACACTCCGATCAAATATCGCCCTATCTGATATAGGACCTGAGTGACCTACTTCCTCCGCGTCACTGACACCAAATATATGTCGTGATATATTTTGGCAAATGTATGATGGCGCTCGACGTTGTTGGTAACAGTCGTTGCATACAGCTCGGCATTAAGTCGGATCAGTTCAACACGCTGCTAATTAAACCGTCTTGCCCCATCCGTGGGGACAAGGCGGTCCTCTGCCAGGGGAACACGGTCCATAATCCCCTCCGGTTTTTGCTTATATGAAAGAACTCGTGCCTGAAATAAAATTTGGGGACGCTCAGAGTTTTAAATTTTGCGTATATGATGGGGGACCGTTTTTACTCCAGGGGCCGGGTACTATTGCGATAGTATTGCTGCAGCTGTATGACTATTATAATAAGATTGCTCTGTTTGAAGATTGCTGATGCTACGTCGATGAATAAATAAAATTATCCAATACGGTAGAAAAAGAAACATGCTTTGTTATTGTGCCTATCAATAGTTAACTGCACCATTGACGATTAACATCGATAATTCAATTTACTATTGATGTTATTGCATCGCTACATCGACTTTTGCGATGCAACGATAGTTTGATGCGTTGCTACACCCGTTGTGTCCTACATGTAGCCTGTAGGTAAATGAAGATGATAAATGATTCGACTACGTACTTTTTTCAATAATGTTGTCACATGCATGAACAATTCAACTAGTATCGTGTCTGTTTGATATACAGATTCAGAGCGAATTAATTCGTTTAATTAAAAAAACTTGCACATTTCGCTAATAGAAGAGATTCCTACTTAAAACGACGTCAAGACATGCATGTTTCTCAAATGGGGCCCGTTGGGCGTTTCTTGAACATGGTGCGGTGCATTTCGATGACTGTAGGAACCTTTGTGGCAGGATGGTGGTCCATACGGGATCTGATTTGGAGTTATATAATCGGTCATTGTTTTAAAACAGGCCAGAGACCGGTCCTATTTTAGGACTTAATTGCGTTATCTGTATTTACGGTTTTTTATAAAACTCCGTCTTTGCCTTGGTCAGTCAAGTGCCTCGTGTCGCCACCGTTGTGGGCAGAGTCCCTGGAGTGAGGACCACTGTGAGAGATAACTGTCACATCCGAAATATATTCTCGGCTACACCATAAAATATGTCTTTCAAACAGAGTCACCACAACTAGCATAAACCGCTTCGTTCACAACGGTAGATAATGTTATGAAACATATTTAAAACACAGGATCTATTCACAGACGTTTCACGTTCCGTCAAAAATCCGTTGACAGAACAGAACTCCAGTAGACATATCAACGTGAGCGCATTGATAATGACGTATTGTGACACAGGTAACACACATCTGGTTAACGATTATTTGTCGTGTTTGTCAATGGGGTATTCGTGCTATCCAAGGTTATCCGCATTAGGGTCTTGGGTATCCCGGTAACGAGCCGACGTCGTGACAACAAGAATATTGTCTAAACCGTGGACTTTTCGCATTCCGTTTACACATGAGATTACAGTTAACCCAATGAGAGAAGATTTTAATAAATTATGCAATATTCACATGTAATGCGTACTCGGATCAACATTCGCACGCTATATAATTTGCCAACGTGTCCGCGTACGCGTCTGAGAGCGATTCACGCGGATGTTTGTATACTGTCAAGCAAACTACGGTGCTTCGGTCCGGGTGCAGAGCCTACACAAGTGCGTTTCTGTATAATATGCTAGCGTTCGAAGTATAAGGATAATTAAACATTGCGTTAATCAATGACATATGTTCCGTGAAATAGTAGGTAACTATATTTGCCGAAACAAGAATATAATCTAAGCAACTAGGAAAAGGTTAACATCCCCGTTTGTCCCTCTAGTTTTTTTTCACCAGTTTTCTCAGAGTGAACTTCCCGACCGCCGTACCTCTCCTTCTTCTAAAACCTTGTTGTTCTCCCATTTCACACTCCACTATCCTCCTTTTCCTTCCATCCAGAATCATCTCTAATATCTTCAGAATGTGACTCAGCAACATAATACCTCGCTATTTTTGTGAACATCTCCCTGTCTTTTCCATACAGGGTCTTCCGTCCACCACGTTTGTGTTTTTCTTTCTTGATGACGATCCCCTTTTCCAGACGTTATGCCACACAGCTCCTCTGCTACGCCAACAAAAACATCTTTGAAAGCCTTCCACTGTTCCTATTGATGTTCCAAGTTTCTCATAGTCTAGCGTCAACCTCTCTTTGTATGTAACGGCTGTGTCCCCACTCTGTCCCCACTGTTTCCCATCTGCATTTCCACCATTTGATGGTCTTTCGTCCCACTACTTTCTCATCCTCCTCTGCATACGCACAACAAACACCAGGGGCTTGTACTGTGGGCCACATGCTCACCTTACAATCCTTCACTCTCCACATCTGCTGCCTCCTCACTATCAACAGGTCGAGTTCTGTTTTATGTTGGCCATTTCTATACGATATCTTGTGGTTTTCTCGCTTGTTGAAAAATGTACCTGCCACGGTTCTCATAACCAGCTCTCGACCCTCTCGATTCCTTGTTCCCCATCCGAGTCCCCCGACCTACTCTCATTCTCCAGTCTCAGCTGTAGCTACATGTCCATTAGAATCGCCAGCTATCAAATGCGCTTCCACCAATCCCACCATTCTCTCCAGCTCTTCCTTGAAGGCCCGTTTCTCTGTATCCGCCCTTCCTGTTTGATGCCCATATACAGACATAATGAAAACAAGTTGCTTTTTCACCATCATCCATGGAACAGTGATCCTCCCTTGCCATCTCTCCACTCTCACCACGTCCTTACTGAATTTCTCTGATACAATGATACCGACACCATTGCTCTTCTTGTATGTAACATCTTATACCCGCCAGTGCCCTCGCTATGTTTCCCTTCCACTTGGTCTCTTGGACGCACAACACCTGTAATTTCCTTTTATCCATCATGCTTGTCACTTCTATTGACCCCAATCGTTCCACATTCAAACTTTAAATCCGGACTTCACATTTGGTTCGCTGCCGGCGGAACGATCCACCCGAACTTCGATGATTTCTCACCACAGCCGGGAGGCGCGGCGCGTCGTCTACTCCGGACGCGGTAACTATATCGACTGTATCTAAGCCATAAATGTATTTGGGACGTCATAGCCACTGCAGCGCTGCCCTGGCTGACCTACATGCGTTAAATATTCGGATGTTTCCTTTAGGTGAGCTGTCAGCCAAGACTATCGAGCCCCATCTACCAGAGTTTTTAGATCAGAAATTTCTTTCTCCTAGGTGAGGTGTCTGTCATGACTATCGAGCGCCACCTGCCCGGGTTTTAAACCAGACATTTCCTTCTCCTAGATCCCGAGCACAGTCAACGTGCCCTGTATCCATGGTGAACCAAGGGGAGGTTGTACTAGAGTCTTGTCTATGGAGAGGCTATATACCACCAGGAAAGGCTCCCTTTTCACCCCAAGGAGCTATCTGGCGGCTGCAGCTGAACGCGAGAGTATGAAGCAAAAATATTTGATATTTAGTGATGGCCACATTTAGTAGCACTTTAAGCACGGTATCAGGACATAGTTCCCCGGACAAAACATTTTATATTATTAAAGAAGAGAAACTCAATATATTGTAAAACTACATTATGCAGCAACAGTTATGTGTTTGTGTATGGTTTTGTGTGTGTGGATTTTGTCAAGAGGGTTTTGTCCTAGGTAGATTTTGCCCGGGGGTATTAGTGGGGGAGTATTGTCCAGGGAAATATGTCCTGGTACCCTCTTTAAGATGCTACTAAAAGTGGCCAACAACTAAATCACGTTTTATGGGGTTCAACAATTATGTTTGTCCTCACCTCGTTAATTGCGTCTTCTCGAGTTTTGTCCAATATATCGACTGACCGGTCGACTTCCAACTAGTTATTGTCGAAGGTGACTCCATAACTGCGTCATATTTTCGCAAAAACGCCTAGAATATATATGTAACAACGTACGGCTGTTATACCAATCCATGGTCTCCTCTGTATATTTAGGATGACACGTTTCATACATCACTTTCTTGTTTTCGTAGTTATGACTATTATGTGTACCTCGAAACGTCAGTTTGGACGCAGTTATATTCGACTTGTTTATACTCTTTGGACTTAATCCGGTTTCTGCCAGTAAAGCGAGTTCAACGCGCAATAAGAGATTAGGTTACGGGCGCGGCCAGTGCCGAGCAGCAAACGCCGCGAACGTCTGACGTCATGTGGTAGTCCAGCTCTTTCCGGAATTTACCGGCGAAACACGAATGATGAGCTCACAATGAACTGTGCGCTGATTTTCTGCTCGCGTTTCAACATGGTTCGTTCCGAGTGCAACAGTCAGAGGTGCCAAGTGCACATAAAACGATAAATCAACTGCGTTCCAGGATGTGGAGGAAGATATATTAAAATTTGGTGCCGGGGTTTCGAGGTGTGTGTGTGGATAGGGATAGAAGGTACTACTAGGGATCCCTATTGGTGACAGAATAAATGTGCAATTCTACGATATATTTGTATAATTTTGGTGCAATTTCGCGTGCATTTTCTATATAAAATTATATTTAGGCGGTATTGTTTACCTCGAAAGCGGTAAATCGCGAGATTCGGTTAATTGTTTAGAAAAAGCTGTAGTTCTACCGCCAAAACGGTAGATGATTCAGTGTCGGATTAATCACAGTACATGTACCAGGTCCACCTCAACAACGATCCCCCCACCCCCACCCCCACCCTCCCCATCCCACCCCATCAACTTCACCCACAAAGCCACCTACGTTATCTCGGCCGTCTCGCAGCAAGTTTACCTTGTCAGTGTAACCTGATATGCGGTGTTCGCGCTTGCGCTTTGTAACGTCGAGTCAGTATGTAAACGACTGTTTGCCATCCGTACGTGAAGGTGCGAGTGGGACGCGAGCCGAGGTTTTATTGAAGTCTATGGCGCGGCCGCGGTTCGTCGATATTAATCAGCGACATCGCTAGTGTGTTTCAGCAGAAGGTTTGCAGCCACACGGTAGGTCATACACACGTCTACATAATAACGTAGTTTGTGACTGTCTCTCTATCTGTCTGTCTGTCTGTCTGTCTGTCTGACTGTCTGTCTGTCTGTCTGTCTGTCTGTCTGTCTGTCTGTCTGTATGTTTAGTCCCTCGTATCACCGTCTGTTTCGCCTGTATGAGCTGAAATTCTGTTGGCGTGCTCGAGGGCCCCGGGGCGTGCTCGAGGGCCCACAGGGATGGTTCGTACAACCGGGGGTTTACGTATGTGGACGTTTGAGGTATATTACCTAACTCGGAACGACAGTATGCACAATTGCTAGCAACGTTACTCGTGCTTTCTGCGATTGTTGTAAGTCACGTGATCTATGTCAAACGTACATATACGAACGCTTCGTGAAAGCGGCAGGTACATTTGATTTGGGGGCATTGTCTTACCAACATTTTCTCGCTAAACCGTTCGTAAAATTCAAATTGTCATAGAGTAAGTTGAGGCCTAACGGCCATGTTTCAATCTATCACTCTGTTGCGTGGAGAAATTGAATCAAATATGTCTACCAATGGCATTGTTGTTGTTGTTGTTGTTGTTGTTTCCGAGTTGTTTGAGTTACCTATCATGAGAAAATAAGTTAGCTATGAAACATTTTGAGAAAGTGGTGGGTGGGGCCCAACGTCCCTTTTGATACAAATAACATGAAAACAACCACATATGCGGTTATATAAATAACACGCTGGTAGACATATCACTTGACAGGAGAGTGATAGGCTGAAACCGACATCGAAACCCCTGTGCATATTGCCCCCTTATTTTAGATGCGTTTTACCCCAAGCATCAAATGTAAGTTACGAAAGTTGTTGCAGTGGTGAAACGGTTAGTGGCGCCACTGGTCGGGAGTTTGATTACAACAATGGAATTTGTGCAAATTTTTAGTTTTTGATGTGAATTATAAACATGTAAAACTGACACCCTGACTGTGGAAGTCCGAACTGTGGAACAAACTGATGGCGAGCAGACAGGAGTAAGTCGTGTATACACCAAATGGAGCCACCAAAACGCAAATCTTTTGAAAATGGCGGTTGGCGTTTCTCGCTGCAATAGGCGTTAAACCTCCCGGCCTCTATTCCCGTTTTGACGGCTAACATAATCTGGGCAGCGTTCTGGTCACTAACCACACCATGCAACGCTCAGTCAAACCCTCGTATCTCAATTTCTCTATAAATAAACCCTGGTGGATTCCCCGGCCACTCTTTGCATGGTAACGCACCAGCCAGCCTAGCCGCTAACGCATCTGAGGACGATAGAACTAGATTTAGATTGACAAGCAAACATCAAAGCGAGTTTGGTTTGCCGATTGGAATGATTAGTTGATGTAAAAACTACTGGTTACTGGTTAACGAGGATGAGTCAAGGCAGTCATTAAATTTTCATTGCAGTCACATTTTCAGAACAATTATTAAGGCAGGTTGAGAAACTAATATTTTGATATATTAGGAAATGGAAATATATGTGACATAATGCGATATCAGCGTTAGGTGGAAAACTGAAGGCATAATGCGATATCAGCGTTAGGTGGAAAACTGAAGGCATAACATTCAGTTTTATTTTAAACACTGACATTGACGTAATAGTTGTTAGGGACCATCAATAAAGTACGTCACGCAGGGGGTGGGGGGTAAGCGTTACGCAGCGTTACGTAGGGGTGTGGGGTGTCTTGGTGACCGTTACATTCGTTATCAAAACTATTTTGCTCGTCTAGTTCGCGATATCAGACTGATAGCATTGGTTGCTATGCCAGTTTTAGGGAAGATTTCAACTGAATTACAACGGAAAAGGAATGCGGGCGTACTCTACCAAGTACCAGTGAAGTGCGTAGTGGCGCACGAAAATTCATCAAATTTGGTGTGCCGGCAAGAAACTCTACACAACACGAGCCTGTTGCATTCAAATTGTTGAATTGCAGTGGTTTGGTGAGGAGGACGTCTGCATTCATTGCACTCCCAAAACAGCTCTGGTGTCTGGGACACCGATGATTCCATTGGGCAGCTCTGTGAGTCGTTGGGAGGGTGTCTAGTGTGTGGGTAGGCACATAAACAGAAGTGTGAGCTTTGATGTGTCACGACTCCGAGTAATGGATGTATCAGTACAGAGAAGAACTCACGAGGGTTTCAATAAAAAAATATGCTTAATAGGTTTTTTCCTCAAAATGAACGTATTTTTAGGGGAAGTGTACAAGCCAGTGTTACGAAGCGTGACAGGCTGTTGGGGGTCTCTAAAAAATAAAAAAAAATAGCATCACGTACATTATGGATACCTCCTTATACGAGATCAAACTGAAAGGCGGATTTCTGATGTTTATCAAAGTTTTCAAATGCGTTACAAACGTGGACATTTTATAATGCATGTCAGTTTTAAGACGAATACGCATTGGTCTTGATGTTGTCATAATGTAAACATTATGAACATTCTAACATTTTTCATACCTAGTCGGGCAAATTTGCTATCGTCTGCGGGCGATATGGGACAAAAATAATGTACGGTTGCTATGCCTCCCCAAAATCGATATTTACCGCCATTAGGTAGTATGTCGAGCCGAACTATATATCACATTCCTCTAATCTTCTGATACCGCCGAGAGAGGCTACAACTAGCTACAAGGTACGCCGCCAGATGTTGAAGACACAGCTTTTTGTAGGTCCTGTATTTATCTACACGGCAAAAACTCTCTGTAAAAGACACTAATACAAAGCCGCAATCTACTTACGCAACGTCAACACAACTCATACAATACGATGCGCTTACAGTAGGATGACAGAGAATATAAAAACAGGGAACTGTGAAAGAGAAACGAAAAAGAAGAAAACAAAGATAGATTTGGCTCATTGACATCAAAAACTAAACAGACATGAATTTTACTTAGGCAAACAAGAACAAAGACAAATTGTGGAGGTTGGTAGCTTAATCATCGAGACACGCACCTCAAACGGTCGTCTCGGTCAATGGACATGTGAGTGAGTCTGTCAGTGATGTATACACATATCTGCCTTTAATAGGGATCGCAACTAGGCCTGTTGTGTACGAGTATACTACACAACATCACACAAAGCGATGCACGACAAGTGCGTTTTTGCGTCCTAAGACGAGCGATGTGCACATTTCTCTCCATTGCAATATATCTGTTGCCGTTCAGGAGCTTTGAACGACAAACAATAACTTCTCCAGTCTGCATACGCCGCAAATTAATCTCTCTGACGCGGCTAGCTAAGTTGAACGAGTAGTAATTTCTACTAGGGTCATACTCCTTTGTTGACAGATCACGTTTGAACTGCCGCAGTGTTCAACGCCTTTAAAGTGAGCTTCTTGAGAGACTGGTCGCCACAGGTCGACAGCTCCTCACTCAGCCCGCAGCGATGTTGTTCGATGCCATTCTCAAGGAGATCGGGGAGTTTGGACCGTGGCAGATCCTACTCTACCTGTTGCTTGGTCTCGTGGGAATACCAACAGGTAAGTCTAAATGTGTGTAGAACGCTATGTTGTGTTACACTGTGGAATTATTTAGACGATTATATAGCACTACCCGAGTTGCCCGACGTTCCACGGGCCAAAAAGGCAACCACTACAACAGCTTATAACTCCTTGCACTACTCAGGCAGATGTTGGTCGGTCTATGCCATGGCAATTACATTTTCACGCCTCAAAAATCATGGACAACTGAATATTAGCAATTTTAAGAGAAACCAACTTGCATTAAAAAATGATATCGGTTTTGTGTCGTCCGTGTCGTTTGTAAATTCTACGACTTAGAAGTTGGATTTGTGGGGATGCTTTGTTGGGAGGGCTGATATGTAATTAATTTATTTTGATTATATATATATATATATATATATATATATATATATATATATATATATATATATATATATATATATAATAAAATTGTTTTATTACATATCACGAAGGCAATGTGTACGTACACTCCCATCTGGTATGTGACAGCGCTGAAGTAAACATTGCTCGTTCATTGTTACTCATGCGCCTGGTAACGATGCTCTGGACTATGCTTGTGTCGAAAGTTGTGAAACATGATGGGACCAGTAACACCATCTTGTGGTCTGATGTTCCCATTCCGTCCAGCACTGACGGACAACCGTACACAGGTGACATGTTAGACCACATTTTGTCTAATATTGCTCGATTACGTGTGGCTGCCTTAACAAGTTGCTCGTATCCATAATGTGTGCGTAAAAATTAGTCCTTGAATTGATTAAAATCTCCACTTAAAATAACACCACAGTCTGGGCTACGTCGCAAAACGGTGTCCAGACTAATGATCAGGTACTCCCGCAGCGAGCCGTTATCAGCACCAGGTGGGTGGTAGATGTTATCAGCACCAGGTGGGTGGTAGATGTTATCAGCACCAGGTGGGTGGTAGATGCACGCTATAATAAAACACGAGTATTTTCTTGGTAGTTTCTTGGGCTTCAATCTAATCAATAGCACTTTGTGCTCATCGTCTTCAATATCATACAACTGATCATACACCATGATCTCTGCCACATAACACGCAACTCCTCCACCTCCTCTTTCCACCCGGTCCTTCCATTCACAACAGAAACCTCCTAGCCCGACAGATTCCGAATCCATGTAGCTCTTAAACCAGGTTTCTGTGACATTCACACAGGCAACGTCGTTCATGCGTGCCACCGCGAGCAACTCATCTAATTTCTCAAACGTGCCCATGCTACTAAAAAAACAAATATATATATATATATATATATATATATATATATATATATATATATATATATATATATATATATATATAATATTTTTGTCATTATACATTATTAGAACATTAATAATTAGTGTTATCTTATTTATAAGTATTGTCTCTAAACTTATACTTATGAAGCTACAACGAATAATTTAGTGCAGCTTGGTAACATGTTTCATGCGCTATAGGCAAATGAAATTAATGTTATTATCTGAAGGGGTCATACGTAAAACTGAGCAGGTCAAACCGACCTTTTGCGCAATGAAATTGCATCTATAACAGTTCCGTTTGCGATGTTGGCTAAAGTAATAGTTGATGTAAGAAATAAGATGTATTTATTTTCCTATTTTTATGATTGACATTATGACAAAATGAACGAATGAGGCCATCTGTATTTGGGAATAGAGATTGTGCTAGACATTATCACTAACAAGGCTAACAAATAGTTGCTTGCTGACTGGTGCAGTTTCAAATATTGAACATAACTATGTACGCACTACACGTCACCGTACCTGATCTGACCAACAGTTTGTGTTGCTCAGACACGTGTTTTGGCTTGGTCCCAAGTCCAATTTGATGGTATTGGTTGATATGTTTTCACGTATGTTACGTTTCATCCCGCTTATTGACAAGTACTTAAAATAGGGTTTCAGAACATGGGTATCACGTTCCTGGGCGCTGACATGGATCACTGGTGCCATGTCCCACAACTGGCCAACCTCAGTGAAGACCAACAGCGCTACATCAGTATCCCATACGACACTGCTGAACAACAGAAGTATAGTCAATGCTACATGTATGACCTCAATTACAGGTACGATATTATCAGGCAGCGCTATTACCGCTGGTAGTAAATGTACAACTTAAAATATACATCTGTAGTCTCGCGAAGTGCACAAACATACACCGTGAAATTCAACCAAATGAAATCTCTCCATAACCAGAGCGGATATTTTACGTTTCAGTGGTTATAACACCGAAGATTTTATCCACTGGAATCGCAGCACAGAGATTGCAACGAAGACACCAACAAAGAAATGCACGACGTGGCAGTACGACCAGTCCGTGTTTATCTCGAGTTACGTCAGTGCGGTGAGGTTGTTATATGACTTTAAAATGTTACATTTCATATAAACGTATATATCATTCTATAAAATACATGCTGATGCAAATAAATTAGCACATTTCCGTTTATCAGGCTAATTAGAACAGGTGCCTATCATTGAGGTTGATGAACTCTTTCGCTCGATTCGTTGCCACATGATTGTAATTCTTTATGGGTCTGGTCATTAATGCTTAATGCTACTACCACGCAACATAACCTTTGCTATAATTTAAATTACGTACAATGTTTAACCTTGTGTCTTGTTATGTTGTAGAATGAATACATGTTGTGTTATGTTGTACAATGTTATGCTATGTTATATCCCACACGTAGCTGAGCGGTGATCACGACTACATTGGGGAAACATGGAGAACATTTGGAACAATGCTCGAGGATTACAAATAGGATGCTGAGAGCATCAAACCTGACGGTTAACCCGGCGCGCTAGCCACACCATCTGGCGAGCAGAATAAGGGCTAACTACCAGAATTCAATTCCGGAAGAGGCCAATCGATGGTTTCTGAAATGTTGAAATGAGTTAATTTTTATAGTTGTGTTAAAAATTACAATTTGAATCATGTGTTTATGGTTACCTGTCAGATGGACCTGGTATGTGATCGCGCGTCGCTGGTGTCAATCATACAGACGGTCTACATGACCGGGTTTCTTTCCGGCTGTCTCGGGTTTGGCCAACTCTCGGACAGGTAGGTTTGGATCACGTGCTGCGTGTCTTGCAAGAAACTTGCAAGAAAATACATTTTAATTGTAAATAGGAACTAATAAAATAATACAGCTGGGAAACTTGCCGATTCCCATGCCGTCGATCGTTAGGCTCGTAAATAACATCTCAAACAAATTTGAAAATCTCCTTAGCAACTATGAAATATCCAGCAAAATTCGTATACAATAGACTCATTTAGAAAATTGTTGTGGTAAAGGGTTCTTTTGTGTACTATTGATGATCAAACTTACAGTGAGGATGACATACTTATCAATGATTATCGTCAGAAAATAGTTTTTTTTCAAAATGGTTAGTTTCCGGGAGTTAATGTCTACATACAA
This sequence comes from Lamellibrachia satsuma, assembly GCA_033239005.1. Classification (NCBI taxonomy): domain Eukaryota; kingdom Metazoa; phylum Annelida; class Polychaeta; order Sabellida; family Siboglinidae; genus Lamellibrachia; species Lamellibrachia satsuma. The sequence continues at coordinate 5,610,338 of BSQZ01000043.1, read as the reverse complement.
TTTTTTTCTGCTTTGTTCCTAAACAATCCTCCGTGACATCATTTACCAAACTCACAATTTTGTTCTGCTTTGTTCCTAAAACTATCATCCGTGAGGTCATTGTTTTGAGGCTCACAAACCGCTTCTAAAAGCGTTGCTCAAAAATCAATCTTCCATGACCTCATTTACCAAGCTCACACATTCTGTAGTCGTTGTTCACTAAACATCCTGGATTGCGGTAGCATGAAATCAACCACATACACCTTTCCAGTGATGCTTATGCGTTCATTCGGTTGGACGTTACTCTTGCAGAATTGGCAGAAGGAAGACTCTGATTATATCTCTAGCATGTCAAGTCGTCTTTGCGACAGCCGGTATATTTGCGACCAACTACGTCCTGTGTGTTATATTCCGTTTCCTCGTCGGAGCAACAGCGGCCGGGGCCTTCACCACCATCTTTGTATTCAGTAAGTGCTTCTTTGTTTCATCTACGGCATCTCTTTAAACAGTAGTTTGTGTATAGAGTAACCAATGTTGGGCATCTCAGAAAGATGTTATATCGCTATAGCCAAAGGGGACAAGTATTCTTGCGTCGTGCCTAATATAAAAGAGATCAGTTTTCGCATAGCTACTCGGGACAAACGGCAGATTTAATTACATAGGGAAGACCTGGGCTAGTCCGCCCCCTTGGGCACTCTAATACATCTGGATACTGTATTTGTAAAGCTAGATGATCAGTTTCGGCCTTAAATTGAACGCAAATATCTTGTCCACATTCGTGTTAATAATAAATGGCAAAACTGTTAAACGTCAATATCCAAATATGACTCTTACTACAACAACCCAACCATGGGCGGACTTGCCCCATGTCTTATTTTTATGTCAAAAAACGTAAAAAAAAAACAGGGTTTGGCACTGCATCGGCTAGAAAATTGTAAAATAAAAATGTGGTTTAATAACTTTTTTGACAAGAAAATAACACTAAATTAGACAATTGGAAGTCTCTAGAGTGCGTGTTAGTGGGTTTATGTTCACAAGTGATCCTGAGCGTTTTACATCATATATTCTCTGCACACACGCACGCACGCACGCACACACCACACAAACACACACACACATACACACACACCACACACACACACCACACACACACACACACACGCGCGCGCGCGCGCGCACACACACACACACACACACACACACACCACACACACACACACACACACACACACACACACACACACACGGGCCTATAATTTGAGCCCAAGCACGGCGCGCAATTAGCAGTTAGAATCCAGGCCCGGCTCAGGAACGGAAAAAATTAATCAAGCCTATCCAGGCCCAGGCCCGCAAACTAGAATTTAGGCCCAGGCCCGACCCAGAGCGTTAATGTTTGGCCCTGGCCTGGGCCTGAAGTTTGCATACCCACGGGCCAAAGATCGGTAAACCCGCGGCCCGCAAGTCCACGGCCCGCTAATTAAAAAAATATAAACCTATTATCTTGTAATAAAAACGAAACACAAATAAACTGTAATGCATACATATTGCTTTATTAAATAAACATAAAAAATATATATGAACTAGTCTGCTGTCTACTGTCCATATTGAGTTAGACGAGTTCAAGAAATCCAGCACAACCAACTTCTTCAAACGAACGAAAATCCTTAAGAAAAATAATCAACTTTGTATTGTCATTACTATTAAGTATTATAACATATTTTTATGTATAGCTTTAATTTATTGGCTTATGGTTAGAATAGGAGATTTATTTATCTAACCTAATATATATATATATATATATATATATATATATATATATATATATATATATATATATATATATATATATATATATATATATATATATATATATATATATATATATATATATATATATATATTTATATATATATATATATATTTGGATGGGCGCAACTAAACATCACTGACACTGGATAGAACAACAATGCTAGATCCAAACAATAGCTCTGATAAAAGGGCTTTACTCAGCACCCGGAATGTCCAACCAATGCCACTTATAAGCCAATACCACTTACTGAAATTATATCGAATCAAACTTGTTTTTATTTACTTTCTGTTACCAAAATCAGTTTTCGAACTCATAATTTTCCATCCAGCAACTCGTGTACGCCAGTTTCTCGCTCCAGGTAGTTTGATAATCATGTGAATTAGTCTAGAAATTACTAAATTCTGCAAATGCGCGGAATAAAAGCCAGTTGGCGGAATTGCCCTGAGGGCGGACAAGCCCCGGTCTCCCCGATTCGACACGTCACATGGTATCTAAAACTGACCTAAGGCCCTGTGCACTAAGGCCATGTGCACTAAGGCACTAAACATAAACTGTATAAAAAGAAGTAGCGCAATTCACGCTCTGAACCCTTTAAGTCATAGTTACTGTTGATGTAATTAGTCCTGCCTGTTCGCTAACGGGATATTTTCCCTTGTTGAAGGTATGGAGATTATAGGCGAGAAGTTCCGGGACGCGACAGGGATCATGGTGCAGGCGTGGTTCGCTGTGGGACTGATGATACTGCCGGGTGCTTCTTACTTCATCCGAGACCACGTCCACCTACAGTGGCTCATGGCCATGACGCCTGTCGTAATGATCTTGTACGCCTTGTAAGTAGCATTGGTTAATGGCCATGACGCCTTGCATAATGATCTTTTACGCTTTGTAAGAAGCATTGCCCTGAACACGTGTGTATTTGTGTGTGCTTGCGTGCGTGCGCTTGCTCGCTTGTGCGTGCGTACGTGCGTGTGATAAACAGTTATATATGCTGATGTGTGCAGTGTGTACCAAGCATGGGTTAATTTCAATTGTTAATTTGTTAATTCAATTAACTCAATTAATTTAATTTAATTTAATTTAATTAATTCACTTTCTAGAAAAGTACAAATTAATTTAGCTTAATTAATTCACTTTACCGGAAGAGATTAATTTAATTTAATTTTAACAATAACAATTTACTTTCAGTAACTTTTAGTTTTTCATTGGGTATATTATTTTATGCAATCTGGTGGTGACTGCCTTTGGCTTGCTGTCAGGAGTAAGAATGATTTGAAGATCATAGTGCCCATTAGACACAGCCATTCAACCAGTGACCCAAGTTCACCCAACCAATGTCAAAGAAAGTTTCCAGTCAGGTCCAGTTAGTTGTTTGAACAGTGTCAATGTCCAGCCAATGTCAATCAGTGAATAAGCTGAACTGTGAGTGTGCCCGGCCAGGTGCTACAGCTGTATTATGTAAGAGTATTGACTCCTTTTGCTTTTGTGGCGTTCATCACCAATCCAAGGGGTGCAATACAAAGTGTATCTGGACTCTGGAGTTGCTGGAGTCAAGACATATGACAAAATCCAACGAGACAAATGTGAAAAGTGAACGAAATCCCGCAATACAATATTAAACTTAACTTCTAGAAATATACTTTCAAGTTATGCTTTCAAGTTTTAGAGACATTTGTGCAATGTAATTATGTTTCATTAACTTGCTTTAGCTTGCCATGTTGCAGACATGGACACCAGTTAGCCTCCCCCCCGTAGATGATAGTGGCTTCTTTGTTTATCTTATTATCATGTATGGGAATTGTTGGCAGTAATCTAATTGTTAATTTAATTTAATTGAATAATTCGGCCGGTTAACTGATAAATGTGTGAGGCTAATTTAATTGGGAAAAATGTTGAGCAAATTATTTAATTAACCTTCCAAGTTAATTACCCCATGACTGATGTGTACACAGCTTCATCCCCGAGTCTGCCCGCTGGCTGGTCAGTCAAGGGAGAGATGATGAGGCGATGGACATACTCGAGAAGGCGGCGAGATTCAACAAGAAAACGTTGCCCAACCCGCTCGACCTCCACGAGAACCGTCAGCGGGTACGTCGCTGCCGACAGCAGTTTTTTGTATTTCCTTGGTATGCAGATGATATTAACCTGAAAACAACATCAAAGGAAGAATTGGAGAAATTAGCAAGAGCAGTGAAGAGATACAGTGAGAGTTTCGGTCTGAAAATCAATGAAGCAAAGACAAATGTATTAGCCCTTAATGGAATAGGCTCAGTACAGGACTGAGGTTGAACTGGTGCCAAAGTTCGAATATCTAAACTCAATGATTAGTATGGAAGACATAACATCAGAATATATTAGAGTTAGACTATCAACACCGAGAAGTCAACAGAGAGATGCATTGTTAAAATCTGGCCTTGTTGAAATCTGTAAAGATGATGATACAAGTATAAACTTGAAGAAGAAATGTGTGCACTCCTTTGTCTGGAGCATTGCTCGGTTTGACAATGAGGCCTGGACAGTTAAGAAAGAGGATGATAAACGTATTCACGCACTCGAGATGTGGATATGGCGCAGAATGCTCAGGATAACTAGGCACAGATAGAGACAATCATCTGGGTCAGAGGTCAAGTAGAGGTTAAGGAAGAAGAAGGTCTGCTATGTTTCATTAAGACAAGAAAGTTGACTGTTACAGTCATTGGAAAAGAAGACCAGAGCGTTTGGTACTTAACAGCATAGAAAGACAAGTTGGAAAAGAAGACTAGAAGGAGAACCACCAGGAATAAACAGAAGAGCCAGAAGAAAGATGGGCTAGATTGACAGTAAACATTGGGCAGATGGTGGCTAGAAAGATTGCAAGGAGATAGCCAGGAGACGGGTAATAACTGAGGCTATAGCTACACAAGGAGATAGCCAGGAGACGGGTAACTGAGGCTACGTCTACACAAGAAGATAGCCAGAAGACGGGTAACTGAGGCTAAGGCTACACACGGAGATAGCCAGGAGACGGGTAACTGAGGCTAAGGCTACACAAGGAGATAGCCAGGAGACGGGTAACTGAGGCTACGGCTACACAAGGAGATAAGGTTTAACCATAAATGAAAACGTAAATTCAAATACCACAATATACTCAAAGTAATTATTGTCAATTGAGTTATGTTACAATTAGAAAACCTAAACTATTCCCAAATAAAAATATAACTCAAGTATAACACATTTATGTAAAGTCAACTGTTCAGAAGTTTTTCCTCAAGAAATGTCCGGCTCTCTCTCTCTCTCTCTCTAGTTGTATCAATAGAAGTACTAATCTTGATTCTTTATTACAATAATATTATTCCATAATTTGGTGCCGTACTTCATTCACTCCGATTTTTCCTGCCGTCTTTGGGTGCGACGTCATCTTCATATGTGTTTATTTTCCTTAGACAAAGGTAGAAGACAAAACATCCAACCCTTCTCTACTGAACTTGCTCAAAACTCCGAACCTGCGGAAAATCACAATTGTTATGTGGTGGGCCTGGTGAGTTTGCTATTTTAAGTTGTTTCCGTTATGGTCTATATTTCTATTGTTACAATCACTCGATTAATGTGCCTCTATCTGGTTATATGATGTCTTTGTTTTTTACCTGTCTAACTTTCTATTTAGCCACCCAGCTATCGCACCCTTCTTAGCATTGATACACCCTTTCTTCCTGTCTATCTGTTTGCCTGTTGGTATGTCTGTCTGTCTGTTTGTCTCTGTCTATCTGTAGGTTTATTTTTCTCTCTGCCTGTCTGCCAGCATGCCTCTCTGCCTCTCCCTCTCCCTCCCTCTGTCTCCCTCTGCTTCCCTCTGTCTCACTCTCTCCCTCCCTCTCTCTACCTCCCTCTCTCTATCCCCCCTCTCTCATCCTCTTAACTCTCTCCATCCTTCTCTGTCAAACATAGAATGATATACTGGTCTTCCTACTGAAGTTCTCTATAGTGCGTCATCAACTAACCACATCGTTACACCGTCTAATGATCAAACAAAATCATAGGAATAAAGTGAACACTTCTGATTCAGGTTCGTCACCAGTATGGTCTACTACGGCCTGTCGCTGGGGGTGACTCTCATAGGCGGTAATATCTTCTTAAATTCATTCATATCCGGCGCCATCGAGATCCCATGCTACATCATCGTGATTCCCATAATGAACAAGTTCGGCCGTCGGAGAACTACGATCGGCTCTCTAATTGCCGCCGGCATCTCCTGCTTCGTCTGTATTGGGCTCTTCAACAAGCCAGGTTTGTATTACATCTTTGCACATCTCAATTCCAAAGACGACTACTTCGACGTGTAGAGAGTTATCGGGATTGGACCAGTACCTCGATCGGACCACTGCTGTTAGTAGGGTATGTCCGTGATTCCGTTTGCTACCAACATGTACTTGTTGTTCACAAGGCGCATTTGATAGCATTATTGTTTAGTTGTTTTTACATACTATATGGCACGTTGGTTGCAAAGCGTAGTAAAATGCATAGCTTTTGCATGCCCGTCCTCACAAAGGGTTCGCGGGGTTCGATTCGAATGAAGCCTTTTGAGAGAAGTTTGTTTAACTCTAACGTTTTTAAGAAATCATTCCATCAATGCCCAGGTAATTGCATGCGCTTGAGCCCCCATTTTCAAAGCCCTGTGTCTGTTTTGTGTTGATACTGAACATCTATACTGACATTCCATATCGTTTAGTGTTTGAAACTTAAGAGTCATTAAATAAACGTTTCACGTTTCTACTCTCATCCAACATGCTGTGGTGTTTTTGTAATTAAGGCATTTTACGATCCATTCATGTATGTAAGCGGCGATATTGGCCTTCAACACTGATGTGTGCTCACTAAATCATTATACGAACATTTCAGGTCTCTACACGGCTCTAGTCGCCTTCAGTATGTGCGGCAAGTTCTTCATCGCCGCCACGTTCGCCGTCATCTATGTGTACTCGGCAGAACTGTTCCCTACCGTCGTCAGACAAGTCGGGGTCGGATCGTCGTCGATGTGTGGCCGCGTCGGTGGACTCATACAGCCGCAGTTCGGTCGCCTTGTAAGTAGTTCCGGTATACCTTCTTGCTTTCCCATTCTGTGCGCATTTCATTGTTAGTAGACAACTGTACAGAACGACATAAACAAGATAATGTATTTCGTAGGAGTTATTCATCTGTTCCCGTTTTATTAAAGTTCTGGTGGTAGGCCCTAAATATGATACAACAATACAAAGTAAATATGAAGTAGACCAATACAGAATAATGTAGACATACTTCGAAATCGAAAAATTCAGAGAAGTTGGCAATTTAATTTTGTTTGTACAAAAATAGCTTCGTATCAGTTGACCAATAAAAACCTTTGTACATTCAAGTTAACTGAGGCTGTGAGACCTCTAGACACGGGACCTAAAAATACTAGTATACTCGTATACCTCATTTTCAGACTATATTTTGGGGTCCGATGCCATTCCTGCTATATGGGATCACAGCCATTACTGCCAGCCTGTCGACCCTCCTGCTCCCAGAAACACTCAACAAAACCCTTCCCGATACATTGGAAGATGGGGAAGAGTTCGGAAAGTGCGTATTCAAATACCTAAATAAATCAGTATTTTTTTGTGATCCCATCTATATCATAGTTCCCAAAATGCATACAAGTAAAACGTGCACAGTGTGTAGCACTCTTCGTCTAGAGTGATGACGCCAATACTGTAGTTATGCAACTTTTGTCAGCCGATTTAAGAAATAACACAAGTTATGTTATGATTCAAAACTGAACACTATAGAAAGAACGCGTTAACATCAGTGTTTGTCCTAGAACTAAATTTGGCGTGCTTTCTGAGAATGAACTTCCACTATATTAATGACGTCGGAATACATGATACTTTGTACTGCTATCTTACTCTGCTCTCTTCCTCTGTCAGGAAACCGAGCAGAGACCAAACAGACAACGTCAATGCAAACATGGATGTCGAAAAGACGGACTACGACTACGACAACAACGAACGCCTGTAACGTCCGCGCGTCCTGTACGACGATTTGCAGCAGATTGCTTCTTGTTTGATTGAAATCTTCGCCAAACTCTTGTTAACATAACGGCATAGCATTGTTTATACTATATTAGATATAATAATTACCGGGAGGTGTTCTAGCGCGACGTTTGTTTGGAATCCTGCGTATCGACAATTGGCGTATGAGAACACAAGCAGCGAACCCAAGACACTGAATGTGGCATCCATTACACATCACTCAATTCTCTTCGCTCCCACGGGAGCTTAAGGCGCCATCAAATCTCCGTCAGCCAGCAGGGTCTTGGGCGAGCCAACTGAGTCCATTGCGCGTCTTCCCAACCAGCATCATTTCTTCCTTCACGGTTCTTTTCCAGGTGCCCGTGGGCTGCAACTTCTCCCAGGTCTTCAGGTCTTCTTAATCAAAACCATCCTTTACGAAATTCAGAGCCCACCTTCTCGTGGCCCTGTCGGCTGCAAATTCTCCCAGGTCGTCGCCATTTCAAAGCAGCACGTGGAAATTTATATCTATATTTATGTTGATGCAGAAAATGTGGCCACGTCATTTCCATTTAATACACGCAACACGGACACATGTCAACATTACGTTACCAGAAAATGTTATTAGAAAGAGCGTAAACTGCGCGCTAAGTCATCCGTTGGGTCAAATTCCGGGCTAGAATAAGAAATACGTTCTGTTTTAGTGGGCAACCATATAACTTCGCCATAACACGGCTTGTTACAAACAGTGTGCTTAGGAAAGTTGGTATTTATTTGAATGTATAATTTCAGTGGCATTTTGTTCATACCTGTTAATCAAAACCATCCTTTGAGAAATTCAGGACCCAAATTCTCGTGCTTAACTTATTGACCTATTCGGCCATTCCACTTTCTACGAGTAACGAGACCAAAAGCCTAACGACAGTAAGTTACGTTACGGTACGTTACGTATAACCGTTGCAACGGTTTTGTTTCACTTTGCTTTGAAGTTGTTCTCTCATCCAAGTCACATTGCAATGATCTGGTGGGATAACAGGCTGTAATAACAGTATACTACGACATGATTTTACGTCATGTAAATAACGTCGAATAACGTCGTGATGTTTCATAAGTGTGTATGTTCACAGGTATAAAGCATGAAGGTTTGTATTCTGTTACATTGTGTGAAGTTGATACTAAAATTCCAAGAAGTATGATTTGTAATTTACGTACTATTCTTGATAATTAACGTTATGGTGTATGTCTTCGATTAGAGCTCAGCCAGAGTAATTACTAATGCTGAGCGACACGCGTCAGTTCTTATACTGAACATTTGTAGAATTGTCCTTGAGATTTCGCTAACAAAAATTGACTTAGAATGGTATCTCGCACCATGAAAATTCCGGCCACATTTTCACTTGAAAGTGGCCAGTTAAAGTACAATGACTGCATGTGTACATTTTTAATTATGCTAATGTATGTTTATGATGCTTATTTTATTTAGAATGGCCCATGAATAAGGCCTTTGTACTCAAGTGTAACCTGGTAATAAATAAAAAGTGTATGATCTGGACTATGGAAATCAAACTTGTCGTCACAATACAAGATTTAACAAGATTTAACAAGATTTGCCATCCAAGCCAAAGGCCCAGATGGCAAGTGGACAAGGAAGCCATTGGCCTATTGAGAGTCCAACAATGTTCACCTACTTATAACCCGCCCTCCTGATATATGTGTCAACCTTGTTTTTAAACATATTCACGCTGCTAGCAGTTACACCATCTGTAGACAATTTGTTCCATTCATTTATTGTCTTCTGTGAGAACGAGTGCTTCCTGATGTCCAATCTACATTGATCCTTTACTAATTTTACCTCATGTCCTCTAGTTCTGCTATCCTTCTTGAGTGAGAAAAACATATTTCTATCAATATTTTCATACCCATTCAATATCTTAAAAACTTCAATCTGATCTCCTCTTAACCTCCTTGTCTCTAGAGTTGTTAAACCACATTCTTTCAGGCGTTCTTCATAACTAAGGTCTCTAAGTTCTGGAATCATTTTAGTTGCTCTCCTTTGTATGCGTTCAAGCGTATCTATATCCTTCTTACGATATGGTCTCCATGCTTGTATACAGTATTCTAAATGAGGTCTAACTATTGCTTTATAAAGAGGTATAATTAACTTTTTTCCCTTGTATGTTATGTTTCTTCTAATCAATCCAAGAATTTGATTACCCTTTGAAGCTGCAATACCACACTGCTCTGAAACTTTCATATCAGCACTTATTGTAACTCCTAAGTCCTTTTCTTTTACAGTAGTACCCAGAACAGTATCTCCCATTTTATAGTTTACATTCAAGTTCCCATGTCCTGTATGTAGGCATTTACATTTCCCAAAATTGAACAGCATCTGCCATTTCTCAGACCATTTCACTAATCTGTCTAGATCGTTTTGTAAATGTTGTTTATCACCATCAGTATTAACCTTTCTAAACTGTTTTGTGTCATCCGCAAATTTCAGTACGTTACTTGTTATACTGTCGTCCAAGCCATTGATATAAATTAAGAATAATATAGGTCCTAATACTGATCCTTGAGGTACCCCACTCAAAACCGATTTCCAATTTGAAACTTCTCCATCTACTACAACTCGTTGTCTTCTGTCAGTCAGCCATTGTTCTATCCAGTCAGTTATGCTATCCCCGATACCATTGGCTTTTAATTTAAGTAGCAATCTTTGATGTGGCACTTTGTCAAAAGCTTTCTGAAAATCTAAGTAGATAATATCTACTGGCGATCCCACGTCTATCCACTTAGTGATTTCTTCCAAAAAACATAACATATTTGTTAAGCATGACCTCGCTTTAAGGAATCCATGTTGAGATGAATTTAATAATTTATGCTTAACGAGGAAGTCCACCATATGGTCTTTAATTAACCTTTCTAATAATTTACAAATCACTGACGTTAAACTCACTGGTCTGTAATTATATGACTTATTTCTCGAAGCCTTTTTAAATAATGGTATGATGTTTGCTTCTTTCCATTCAAACGGAACAACTCCCTCTTTTAATGACAAGTTGAATACTCTTGCAAGTGAATGTGTACTGCGAATGTCGAGCATGTGAACGTGCATTTAAATGCAGCTGTGAACTGTTCCGTGCATTTGCATGTGTGCACTAAACATCTGCATGCGACCCCAAACGAAATTACCCAAGCTTTGAAACGGCAGCAAGAGGATATGAACCCGGGTTCTCTATACTGGGTCCAATGTTCTAACCACTACGACACTTCAGACATGGCCATGGACATCCAACCAGGCAAGCCTTTCTACCAGAAACATTAGGTGAATATATGAATTAGTAGTTTAGACTGAGATACGAGTAATACGTGTTTAAACATGTAAATATTTTTTAAAGTCTTGCGATGACCCAGCGGGAATCGGGGGGAGGGAGGAGGGCGAAATACACTCCCAAACCCTGAGAAGATTGGCTAAAATGCAATTTGTTGCATTCAACGTGTTTTCGACAATCATACAACTAACTGCCACTGTGTCCAGTGTTAATATCGGATCGACACGATTGACAGTAAACGCGATTGCCACTTATCTTAGACTTTTGAAGAACTGGACATTTATGTGAATATTCCACTTTATGTTTAAGTTTTGCTGGGATTCCCTACATTAAAAACGCGATCCGAACCCGATAATCCAGCGACAATGAGAACATTTCGTGTGCGCCAAGTCAAAAAGACAGATCTATCTCATTAAACGGTCAAGGAGTGTAAGCATAGGCACATCGGTTACGCCCACACACATGGTTACGCCACAGCGTCGCTGCTCGCGGCGCATTTAATCCTTACACTACTTGCTATGCATACGCTTGGTTTAGTCCATAGGTTGAAAGCGCGCATGAAACTTGTCAGCTATATTTAGTCCGCCACCCTGGAAACGAGCAACGGCGCCTGCGCTATTTGGGTGGCGCCAAAGGCCAGCCGGGTTAAAACAAAACAACAATACCGACCGACGACAGGTTACGATTGGCAAGAGGGGGCCATTGCATTTTAATTATTTAATAAAAAATACAGACCGTAACCAGCTACGAGCGTAATCAGCGGATTATTAGGCGTCATGCATTAAATATCGTAATTATTACGCTCAAATCGTAATATTTGGCAACACTGGCTTTGCTGGTGTATTCCAAGGTCATGTTTGTTTGATTTCAAAACTAAACATTTAATGTGGTAAATATCACCAAACATATAATGCCAACCTATTAATTTCAACTTTCACATACTTGCTGACATACAGCCGCAATAAGTTCTAAATTGGATATTCAGCTGTACACTGTCTTCTGTCCTCGCAATAACTTGAAATTTGACCATGTTGCAATCCAAGCTGTGTTGTAGACGTAGTTCTAATATTAATGCAACAAACACAAGGCGATTGAAAACAAACAGTTTTATGGAATGCAAGTTCCACAATTATAATTTCTTCAAGTGAAATTGACAAAGACACATACACACATGAAATTAATTTTACATATTTACAACGGATATAGTAACACAGTACTGCAGAAAACGAACTGTGCTGTAACCATCTCAACTAAAATACTAAATGACAAAATGTCTCATTTCATCTCCAGCGCAACCAATATCATATCAACTAAAAGTTAATATCACGAACGTCTGTTTTGGGTAGCTTAGGAATTCTCTATTTTTTTTATTTTTTTTACTTTTGAGTATTCACCGATTACAAACATTGCCTAATTCGACAGAAGATAGATCAGAAAAAGACAATCACTGCACTAGAGATTACTTTCCTTTCTTGTTCACCTCAGATCACTCTAAGATAATCAATGCTCGGGACAGACATTCCTCCTCTTTCTAGGTCATTCCATGTCAAATCAAACAATTCTCAGGAAACTAAAAAGCTTATTTCTCAGCATGCAAATTGTAATTCGGAATCTGAATTTCATAAATATATATAGCTCGTAAACTTATCAAGATTAGAGGCACCTGAAAACAGTCAAAACAACGGACGCGGGTTTGTTCACATAATAGGCCATTACAGACACAATTTGCATGTAAATACTTAGTTCTTTTGCAGGAGTGCTCAAGTATAGCCACCTATTCACTGATCAAAAAGTCAAAGTACATTCTGAGACACCAACTTTTTGACCATAGGTTGATTTCACCAGGAATGACCCACAGGCAATCGTTGACCTCAGTGTGTCGCTATGGAGATGACTCCGACCTATGTGAGCAGTGACGCAGGAGGATCTGCTTGAAGGTAACGGTCTCTGTATGACTCATCGGGGGCGGGGCTGACATATTCATATAGTTCATTAAGGGCATCCTCAAACACGCCATTCTCCGCCCTAAACAGACACAGCCCGTTAGCACATCCTGACACTTCACTCCATACATTCTCTGTCTACCCAAGTCTTACTTTATTAAAATAATCGCTGCGTGTCCCTGTTCACGATCATGCGTAATGATTCTGGTTTGTTCGGCCTCTGAGCTCGGGTTCCTGAAGATTTAGGCACTATAGACATTTTATTAGTGTACAACTGTATTATTATTAATATACAAGTATCCAGTTGTCACTACCCTTGGTATTCAGGGGTCACTACCCTAGGTACTCAAAGCAAACCAAACATTAACTACATAGTTTATTCAAAGACAAACTCACCACAACTCCCCTATGTGACTCTCAGTGGTGTATTGTATATGGTGTATTCTAACTTTCGCCCTTGTTTAACTTCAAAAATCAACAACCTCGTTGCATAATTGTTAATTCCCACTATGCAGAGGGGAAAAGTTAAATATTTAAGAGGAAGGAAATTCTCCTGCAGTGGGTGAAAGAAACTCCCATAATACAAGTTTTATGAAAGTCTCAGGGGGACGTTCTAAGCATTCTGTAGCCACCTTTGATAGAAAATGTGGATTTGCTTAAAAAGGCGTTTATCGGAAATGGAGATTATTTGAAAGGGAGAATATTATTAAAAAGTAGATCATTTGAAACAGAGATTAACTTCAAAACGGAGAATATTGTAAAGGGAGATTATTTTTAAAAGGTAGATTATTTGGAAGGAAATGTGAACACATTCGCAGAAAAGATCTTCTTCCCGAAGCAGGAGCTTTGGCTTAGCCAGACTGATGATAATGTGTCGACAGTCAACGACAAATTTACCACAGGTCCACCTGCTGCGTGACCGTGTCTCACTCACGGCGTACAGTTCCCATGACGACCTCCACCACACGCAGCACGTCCGGGGGCATGAGCTCTGTCAGACGGTCAAGGACGGCCGTAGTCCACTCGCTGTCCTCCGGTGGCAAACCGTAGAGCTGACATCTGACGGCCTGACAGAGAACCAGTCAACAGTCGTGATTCAGTCTATGGTTTCATTGGTACTGAGGAGCAGATACTAGTTTTGGGAATTTGTGAAATTGTCATGATCGATCATTTGTTTCGGATCAATCAAACATAGAAGTTAATCAATATATTTGATAAATATCAATGTTTCCATTTGTGTTTCTATTTTAAAGGTCTTAGAAAGATGCTGTTTTAAGATTCCACACACGTGCTGCCATTTACCAGTGGTTTGTACGTGGCTTATTGTCTCCGATTCTGACAACTTTTACACTTGTTTTGATACTATTGTTGTCAGCTTTTGTATTTTTTTTAATTATATGTTGCCCCTTTTGTGTTTAAATAATCTTATTACCCTTTTGAGTAAATATTTATATATCTTCATAATACCCTCTCAACAGTATTCTGTAAATTAAAAAAAATACTAATTCACACTGGGAAATAATTAAAATGAAACCTTAAATCAATAAACAAAAACTGAACAGACATCTGAAGGTTTGTATACATGAATGCGCTAATCTAGTGGAGGGATCCAATTAGGGAGACAGAGAAACACCTGGCACTGAGAAGTAGAAGCAGAAATGACAAAAGAAACACCTAGCACTGAGAAGTAGAAGCAGAGATGAGGCTTATCAGGAGTCCAACATTATTTATCTATATGTAACCCACCCTCCTGAGATATGTGTCATACTTGTCGTTAAATATATATACGCTGCTAGCAGTTACAAATTTGTTCCATTCATTTATTGTTCTCTGTGAGAACGAGTACTTCCTGATATCCAATCTACACCGATCCTTTACTAATGTTACCTCACGTCCTCTAATCCTCTACTATCTTTCTTGAGTGAGAAAAACATATTTGTATCAATATTTTAATACCCATTTAATATCTTAAAAACTTCAACTTGATATCCTCTTAACCTCCTTTTCTCTAGAGTTGTTAAACCACATTCTTTTAGGCAGTTTTCATAAATAAATTCTGTCAGTTCTGAAATCATTTTAGTTGCTCTCCTCTGTATGCGTTCAAGCGTATCTATATCCTTCATACGATATGGTCTCCACTCTTTATTTCTAATCATAGATTCATAAAAAATCAACGGCCAACTTTTGATGTGGTTTTTGCGTGTATACATACGATACAATACAATACAATACAATACGATACAATACGATACAATACGATACATACGATACAAGTGACTAATAAAATTAAAAGTGGAAAAGTGGCACACAGAATTATACGACACGAACATCTACGTTTATACTAAACTATTAAACTTCAAAAAAAAATTATGTTTAAAAAATTTGCAATTCATTAAGATATTTTACGTACTTCTGTAAGCAACATTTTAAATACAAACATTAGATGTTGCACACATTGTGTCGTGCAAACATACCATTCGGCCAAACAGAATCTTCATCACATCTGCACGGTACCAGTTGCCGCTGTCGGAGTTATTGGCTATACACAGCTGGTCGACCTGGGGCGATGATACGAACGCATTGGCATTGCTCGCCTGGAAGAAACATGTAGGATATCAGGAAGAGATGGACAATTCTTTATCTCACCCGTTATTACGAGTGAAACTATATATTTACCCCTTCCTTTATATAATGGTTGATGTCAAGATGAAGTACGTTAGATGCTCAACAGCAGTATCAACACAGATACGAATAAATATTTTGTATAACAGAACTATTACTAGAGGGTAAATAACAATAACAAATAACAAAATAATAATAATAAATGTGAATACCTAACACTAAATAAAGTAAATACTAACTTAAGGCAAAATAGACATTTGATATGGAATCTGAATGAATATGAGTCACTGTAGAGGAGAAATAGAAGCAGACCGTACTGCCATTCGATGTGTTCTGCCACCACTCGATGTGGTCTTCCAGTTGCTGCAGTCCCGGTCCCTGGCACTGGATATAGATGTCTCCCTGCTGCGTCATACATCTCACTTACACCTCTATGGTGCCGCCGCGCTACAACCAACACAGCTCACATACAACTCCACGCTACAACCACCACAGCTCACATACACCTCTATGGTATCGCCACGATACGACCAACACAGCTCATATACAAATCTGTGGTACCACCACGCTATAACCAACACAGCTCACAGGCACATACATCTCTATGGTACCGCCACGATACGACCAACACAACTGACATACACCCCTAAGGTACGGCCACGCTACAACCAACACAGCTCACATACACCCCTAAGGTACCGCCACGATACGACCAACACAGCTCACATACACCTGTATGGTGCCACCACGATACGACCAACACAGCTCACATACACCTCTATATGGTACCGACTCGCTACAACCAACACAGCTCGCATACACCTCTATGTACTGCCACACTACAACCAACACAGCTCACACACATCTCTATAGTACCGCCACGCTATAACCAACACATCTGACATACACCCCTATCATACCACCACGATACGGACAACACAACTGACATGCACCCTTATGGTACTGCCACGCTACGACCAACACAGCTCAGTTTTGCAGCTTGGCGGTATCAAAGTGCTGTTTCTTCTTCTCTCCTGTCTTTTTTTCTCAGTTTCCCTATCAATAGGCTGTGGTCACTGCTAACATCAGCGAGACAACTATTCTCCTTATTTTGACTACTAATATGTGTGTGGGAAACAGAACTTAACGATTTTACATGTTTCTACATAAAACATTATAAAACAATACTGCTCAACTTTTTTTGATTCATGTTTACTTTATGTTATGGTCTACACATATGGCTACATTTGTCCCAAGGGATATAGGTACATTCAATCACTCATAAATTATCTAGTAGCAGGGTGAAATATGTTTATTTTTTGTTTTCAGCTTTCATACTCATTTTAAAAATAGTCAACGTTTGACATGGTTCTACATAAAACGTGATACAGACAAAGTTATATTGCATAGTTTACATATATTTGTCTGCATTTTCACCATTGGATGTAGGGACATTCAGCCACTCAATAATTGTTTGGTAGCAAGGTGAAGTTGGTCTTTGCTTTTAGTTGTGTTGAAATTAAATTTCAGATAGTAGTATTCCCATGATACCGTAGTTATTATAATTATTATCATCATTATTATCATATAGTAAATACTCTACTAAAGAGTATCTTAGCAACCAACAAAATGATAAATAATTTTATGATAATATTATAAATTAGCAAAGTCATGATGTTTTAATTGTGAGTGGTACATTATTACCAGGCACTGAATAGGCTCGCGTGTGAAGACTGTATTTACTTCAAGCAAAGGCCAGTGGGCAAAGATAGTTGAATTGAAGCTATCCAAGGGCAAGGAAACTTCCAAACGTAAGGCAAAAGAGGCAGCCGGACCTAAGCTACAAAGAAGGCCAAAATAGCCCACCAAAGAGCACAACTAACAAAGTTAGCATAGCATAGCATAGCATAGCTCTCTAACTGCCAGAGCCAGTCATCAAATCTGCCAAATCTAAAGGGAAGTCTGCCAAATCTAATTGGAAGGCTATGGGAAATAGAGTATCTCAGGGTTCACAACGATTATCAACACTAGTGGCCAAGCTGAGTGGGAAGGCAAAACGCCCGTCATTGAGAACCGTACATTTAGGAGATAGTTGCAAGCAAATCTTTGTAAAAATAACAGAGTTCAACAGGAAGAACTGTACCGCATATTGATTGACGGTGGGCGTGGCAGCGAGAAAGGCAACTGTGATGGCTTTATGCGAGCAGGTGGCGGAGGATTGGATGCGAGAAGAACGAGAAGAACAAAGGATGGCCAGAGAGAGAGAGAGAAAGAGAGAGAAAAGCCAAAGAGGAGTGAAAGAAAGGGTAGAACAGGATGAACGGGACACTTTGATGACGTTCTAAATAGACATATCCCTGATGATCCTGCAACAGATGTGGAGATAGCTCCGATCATAAATGAAATCAGGACTGACCCAACACCAAAAGCAGAAATTACAACAGCGCCAAGGAAGATGAAAAACGGGAAATCAGGGGCAAGGTCGAAATTGCAGCAGACGTATTAAAAGCAGACATTAATACAACATAGAAATGGCTTGTAGACTTATTAAAACATTTTGAGAACAAGAGAAAGTGCCAAAAACATGGAAGCAGGGACTGATCTTTAAAATACCGAAGAAAGGTGACCTTATAGAGTGCGGGAATTGGAGAAGAATTACTTTGACATCTGTTCCTAGAAAAGTATTCTGAAGAGTACTCATTGACAGAATAAGAGATGGAGTTAACAGCAAGTTGAGAGACGAACAAGCAGATCTCAGAAGTGGGAGAGGCACAGTAGAACATATATTTATTTTGCGAAATATTATAGAACAGGTAGCGGAATTGCAGGCAAATCTATATATAAAGTTTGTGTACTTTGAAAAAGCGCTTGACCCAGTGCACCGAGAGAGTCTATGAAAAATCATGGAGAGCTATAGAATACGAAGGTGAGGAATGTGAGTGGTTCAATGTCAAAACCGGAGTTAAACAAGTAAATGTAATACATACATACATACATACATACATACATCCTCTTCAGCTCTTCTAGGCTAGTAGCCTTTTAGCTGGTCTTGACAATTGTGTGTGCGCATGGGTGGAAAGTTGTCATTTTGTTCAAAACTGTAAGCGCACCAGAATCTGTCTAGTCTTGATTTGAAAATATTTAATGAGGGCGCTGAGACTACATACTCTGTGAGGGTATTCCACCGGTTTACTACCCTGTGCCTGAAGTAATGCCTTCGTTGTCTTGCAGTCACGCGTTCCTTCTTGAGTTTCAGGCTGTGTCCCCTGGTTACCGTATTGTTGTCCAGCTCAAGTGGCATTCTATCAACTTTATAGATTCCATGTAATGTCTGGATTTAACTTCTTGATGGTAGTGGACTGGATAATGAGAAACACAACAGCAGGAAATAAAACAGGGATGAGTTGAAAGTTCACGTCAAAACTAGAGGACCTGGACTCAGTCGATGACATAGCATTCATCATGTCATCATGCTACACACACAAGCAAACACATAAAATACAACTGAATTAATTTGCAACAAGGACAGCACTAAGAATAAATAAATAGAAAACTCAATTATTGAGGATAAACAGGAAGTACAAAAAAAATGAATATTAATTGATGATCAAGAGCTAAAGGAAGTGGACAAGTATAACTACCTTGGTACGAACGTTAATAAGCAAGGGGGAGGCGGCGATGACACTGTTAACACCATTCGTAGAACTAGGGTATCCTTCATGAAACTAAGGCAAATATGGATTTCAAATATATACACACTGAGATCTAAATTGAGGCTTTTTAAAATGCACTTGTTAAACCAGTGTTGTTGTATGGAAGTGAAACATGGAAAATAAACGAAGGGGACAACAGAAAGTTAGATACATTTTTTTCAAGTGTTTAAGACGAATCCTACAAATAAAAACAAAATTGAAGACAATCAGCACCGAGGTCAAGTTAAGAAGATGGAAAAAGGTAGGACATATCTTACGAATGGGCAAGAACAGCAAATGTGAGAGGGCGTTGACCTAGGCGGTAGAAGAAAGGTTGGTCGACAAAAGACAACTTGGCGATCAACTGTTGAAAATGAAAGACGCGTACTGGGGTGGAACTGTTGGAACGAGACCAGACGTATAGCAACTGACAGAGCGAGCAGGACGAGATGCACTTCGGCCTTATGTGCCACTGGGCCCGAAGAGGATTGGTTTGGTGAGGTGAGGTGAGAACAGTGTAAAAATTAACGCAAGAGAGTAGAACAGTGTGAAAAGAAACGGAAGTGAGCATAACAGAGTAGAACATTGTGAAAATTAACGTAGGTGAGTAGAACATCGTGAAAAGGAACGGACGCGAGTAGAACAGTGTGAAAAGGAACGGAATTAGAACAGAGTGAGTACAACAGAGTTGGTTAAGTGATGTGTGCGCTTATGCGGTAACATTCCCCACCCGCGTTTGCTTTAGGGTCCTAATCGCTTGTGTTTCTTACCAATGGCAGTTGTGCCCTCCGTTTCTGAGTTATTTATGACAACGCGCAACAGAATGGACCGTCCCTTGTCAGGACCTAACACATTCTCCATCCTTTCTGTGACATCATTTATTCTTAGCCACGGTAAACAAATGACCGCGTCATCCCACTTATTCGGTGCTTTGTCTGCTGTGTCTGTTTCAGAACATGAGCATCACGTTCCTGGGCGATGGCATGGATCACTGGTGCCATGTCCCCCAATTGGCCAACCTCAGTGGAGACCAGCAGCGCTACATCAGTATCCCAAGCGACGAGGTCGGACGACAAACCTACAGCCAATGCTACATGTATGACATCGACTACAGGTACGATGCTAATTATTAGAGAAAATGAGGAGCTTTGCAGTTGAGTGATGGAAAATAATTGTTTACCATCTGCTTTCATTGGGGAAAACATTTTGCTGACATTCAGTTGTAAACCCAGATTACCATCTGCTTTCATTTGGGAAAACATTTTGCTGACATTCAGTTGTAAACCCGTATTACCATCTGCTTTCATTTGGGAAAACATTTTGTTGACATTCAGTTGTAAAGCCAGATGATCATCTGCTTTCATTTTTGAAAAAACATTTTGCTGACATTCAGTTGTAAAGCCAGATTACCATCTGCTTTTGTTTGGGAAAACATTTTGCTGAAATTCAATTGTAAAGCAAGATTACTATCTGCTTTCATTTGGGAGAACATTTTGCTGTCATTCAGTTGTAAAGCAAGATTACCATCTGCTTTCATTTGGGAAATATTTTGCTGACATTCAGTTTTAACGCCACACAGCAGAAAGCACAGAAGATAATGTAAGACTCTGTCGGAGAAGATATGTGAAGTTTGTCCCAATTGTTGGTGCGATAATCTCACACTAATGGGACAAGAACGCAGGATATAAGATACAGAGAATCTGATAATGGAAACAATTGTTTGACTCTATTCCTCATTGTTTACGTTACGATTGGTTTATACTATATAAGCTCTTAATATTACAAAGTTCTCCTAACAACACGAATGTGTTTAAAATAAGAGATCTGATTTTGGTGAACACACAATTATAAGACCAAATGTGACGTGTGATGCATGTGACAGTGTGATGCACGTGAGAGTCTGTTGCATGTGACAGTGTGTTGCATGCGACAGTGTGATGCACTTGACAGTGTGATGTATGTGACAGTGTGATGTATGTGAGAGTGCGATGTATGTGACAGTGTGATGCACGTGACAGTGTGATGCACGTGACAGTGTGATGTATGTGACAGTGTGATGCACGTGACAGTGTGATGCATGTGACAGTGTGATGCACGTGACAGTGTGATGTATGTGAGAGTGTGATGCACGTGACAGTGTGATGCACGTGACAGTGTGATGTATGTGACAGTGTGTTGCATGCGACAGTGTGATGCACGTGACAGTGTGATGCATGCGACAGTGTGATGCACCTGACAGTGTGATGTATGCGACAGTGTGATGCATGTGATAGTTGTTATTGGTACTGAACCAAACGAATGTTGTCATAATTTTTTACAATACGGACAGGCTGTTTATTTCTGAGAATTATTGGTGCCTATCCTTTTCCATTTCTTGAGTAATAGTCAATGCGGACTATTCAGCCAGTACAGTACTCGTACTATACGAGTGGACCCTTTGGTACTTTACTCCTGCTCAGTACATGATGGACATGATGCCCATTATAATGATCTTGTATGTCTTGTAAGTAGCATTGGATGATGAACATGACATCTGTCATAACGATCTCGTACGCCTTGTAAGGTGCATTGACTGATACGTGTGTATATGTGTTCGTGCGTGCGTGTGTGTGCATGCGTGTGTGTGTGTGTATGGGTGCGTGTCTGTGTTTCTGGATTTAAATGCGCTAATGTTGATGTTCCGGGCCCAGTTTTAACCCATAGGCAGCCCACTGGTTGATCAGTCACGGATGAAACGAGGAGGCAACGCGAGTGTTGAAGACGAGTTCACGATTCAACAGACGCAAGCTTCCCCTCAATCTTGAAGAGAACCTCGTGCAGGTACAACGCCACTGCCCCATTCCTGCATCAATTCGTTATAACTAAAACAGGAAACATAACATACAGGTACTTATGAATAATTATGTGTCTACTGAATTTTTAAACATCACAAGTGTCAATATGTTTAAAACACAGTGCCGTATAATTCATAATAGTAACGCACTATCTAATAGACGCACGCACCCCTTTTTGAGAAATGAAACCATGCGCAAAAACATTTTCAGGAGTGAAGGCTTGCTAAACGCAAATGGCAGCAGTATTGATGTGGCTTGCGTCACCTTGCGGATTCTTTAGAAATAATTCTTAGTGTGTGTTTTTAGCCACAACGTGGCAGCACATTGTTATCACTACTGGCAGCTTTCGCCAGATGTCTGAGGAAGTACTAGGACTAGCTTTTATTTATTTTATCGCTCACTCGCCGTCAGCAAAGCGTGCGAGTTTGAATTGTCTATTTAATGATGCTCAAAGAATTGAGTGGTGCCGGCTGACGTTATTTGTCTGGAATTACAAAAACCGCGAACAAACGTTGTTTGTCTCATGTGTTTTTGTAGTGTGTCGATCGAGAGTCGTTTCGTTTGGTAGATGCGCTGAAACTGCATCTTTGCTAAGTGCAAAACAAACAACGCAACACGTCATTGTATGCTTACATTAAGTTTATTTAACACCATCAAAACAATTCGAAGTACATGTAGATTGAGCAAAATACATCACGTAAATCATGTGCTGGTGATGAAATAGATCGCTGATCAATAACAAGTTTCCCGAGTCATTCCATAGAAGCACCCCTCATTCTTTGCATAGTTCACAGTGGCGCTACACTACGGATAAGCTACCTGTCTGGGTTAGACCCTGATTTCACCCATAGCGGCAGATCATGATTTGGGCCACGTTTGAGAACTAATAGACGCGCACCCAAGCCTTCGCTCCCGAGCACTGCGCGTCTATACGGAACAGTGGTGAAGTGGACATATATCTGAGACGCGCGGGCTACGCGTAGGTTAAACATTGTTCGACACTCCATAAGTCAATGGATTTTATGTCAATTTGCCATCTGGGGTTTTTGTTTTGTAGGGCAAACACCCCAATGTAGATAGAAGTGCTCCTTATGTGCAAATGTATATGAATTACTTGGATGTAAATCCCAAATGTTCATTTTTATATTTAATGTTTGAAACGCACATTGGGGTATTATAAATAATAAAAGCAAACAGGAAAACTTCTGTTTTTATTCAAGTTAATAATACAGTATTTAATGGACTACCAGTAAGTATTTAATGGACTAAGGTCAACAGGTGGAAAAAGATAACAACAGAATGGAGACCAATGATAGGTTCGAAGTCAGGGACGACAAAAAAACTAGATGGAGATATGAAATTGTAAAGTTTGCCTGCATCACATGGATGAGAATGGCACAGGACAGAAATGAATTGTACCAGCTTGGGGAGGCCTTCGCCCTGCAGTGGGCTGACAATGGCTGAGATGATGATTTAATGGATGTGGCCAAACTACATTATGTAATTGCAGATGGTGAGACTCCGTACGGGACTTGTGCAGCATCTACAAATATGTTGCTGTTTCTTTTGTGTAGGTGAGAATGTACAACAGTGTATCACACCCATCTTTTGCTGATTTGTTCAGAAGTCCAAACCTGAGGAAGACCACGTTATACATGTGGTGGGCGTGAGGTTTGGAGATATCAGTAATTTAATATATATATATATATATATATATATATATATATATATATATATATATATATATATATATATATATATATATATATATATATATATATATATATATATGAGGTTAACTCCCAATCTCAGGCTGTAGTAGTAGTTACAGTACGTTTCGTATGTTACTAATATTCACTTGTATGGTCTACTACGGCCTGCGATTGGGAGTCGACCTCTCCGGTGGCAACACCTTACTCAATTCGTTCATGTCCGGCACCATTGAGATTCCGTTCTTTATTCTAAAGGCCCGTTCATACGAGTGATTAGTTGTCCGATTGGTCGGGTGACTGTGTCGTCCAACCAATTGGACGCATCGTTTGTTGTTGCTTTCAAGAAACGATGCGTCTAATTGGTTGGATGACACTGTGTCGCCCTACCGATCAGACAACTAATCGCTCATGTGAACGGGCCTTAAGATTTAAGTTTTTCGATGGTACGTGTCGTATGTTACTCAGGTTCGTCATTTGTATGGTCTACTACGTCCTTGGATTGGGATTCAACTTCATTGGTGGCAATATCTTCCTCAACTCATTCATGTCCGGCGCCATTGAGATTCCATCCTTTATTCTTGTGATTCCTATAATGAACAAACTTGTTCGACGATGGACAAGCGTCGTCTCTTTTCGGGTCGCCAGTTTCGCTTGTTTCGTCTGCACTACACTTCTTGACAAGTACGGTTTGTCGCATCGTATCATCCTACACTCTCTCCTGCTGGAAACAACAATACCAAACAATTTATGCCGTATATGCAGCTAAGTGTTTGTACTAAACACATTTAAAATCCGAGTTTCACATTAACGCAACCATCAACCGCTTGTTACAATGTGTTAACAATGTCAACGTTGTCTTGCAGGAAGATATGTGACCTGGAATAAGTAGGCTTCCTTGTCACGGTAAGATTGATTTAGAATTCCACTTATTTACTCTGGTGTTTTTCTGTGCACCAAAAATAACTCTATGTTATCTTAGCTGCATGTTTAACAAGATTTAACAAAATTGTCATCCCAAACAACAAGTTCCAGTGTGCAAGTGGACAAGGAAGCCATTGCCTTATCGAGAGTCCAACAATTTTCTCATCTATGTGTAGCCAGCCCCTATCAAATATCTGTCAATACTATTTTTAAACATATTCACACTACCCGCATTAACACAATTATTTAGCAGTTTGTTCCATTAATTTATCACCCTCTGTGAGAAAGAGTACTTTCTTATGTCCAACCTACACTGCTCCTTAACTAATGCTGCTTTGTGTCCTCTGGTTATATTGCCTTTTTAAATATGAAGAACATATTCCTATCAACATCCTCATAACCGTTCACTATTTTAAACACTTCTATTTGGTATCCTCTTAGTCTCCTTGTCTCTAGTGTTGTCAAACCACATTGTAACCAGCGACTTTCATAACTAAGGTCTCTCAATTATGGAATCATTTTAGTTGTTGTATTCTTTCTAGCTTGCCTATGTCCTTTTTACGATACGGCCTCCATGCTTGAATACAGTATTCCAAATGTGGTCTAACTGTTGTTTTGTACATGGGTACAATTATCAATATCAGCACTAAATGTTACTCCTAAGTCCTTTTCTTGTGTGGTTCTACCTAGTACAGCATCCCCCATTTTATATTCTTCATCCATGTTTCCAAGTCCTATGTGTATACATTTACAATTCCCAAAATTTAATAACATTTTATTATCTTTCATCTTCTTAATTTTGTTTGCTATCATTTCAGGAGTTACAAATAACTGCCTTAAATGTTATGATTTATTGCTCTCAAATTTAGTAAATGGGAGTGGAAGTGAGCTGATATCTGCTGTGGTAAAAACTGAGCTGAAATACTCATTCAGGACCTCTGCCATTTGAAACCCGTCTAAAATTATGTTTCTCCTGTTGTTTTCCAGTGGTCCGACCTTATCTCGAACGTTCTGTTTACTCGTTACATAAGCATAGAAACTCTTGCTGTCATTGTTTGTATTACCTGCCAATTTTTTTCAAAGGTTCTTTTATATTTTTTAATTTCAGTTGTAGCTAGGTTAAGTGCCTCTTTGTAATTTGCATAGTCTTCGTCCTTTCTGGTACGCCTATAAACCCTCCACATAGTTTGCTTAAACACTATTTCCTAATAGCTTCTTTTGACAAGTGTTTTTTTTCAAGACCGTTTTCCTTGTTTTGTCAAGGGAACATATTGATCGATGATACTCTCAATTTCATATTTTAGAATATTCCAACATTCAATTGCGGTCTTGTTCATCAGCATGTTATTCCAATCTAGCTTTGATAAGTATTTTCTCATATCTTTGTAGTTACCTTTGTGGAAGTTTCTCCTATACGTTTTTTATTTTTACTTTGTGATTTTACATTGATGTCAACACGTGTTTGATTGTGGTCACTGTTAGCCAATGGTTCATGTATTGTTTACATTGTCCACTAATTCTTTTTGGGATGATAAAACTATATATAATACATTTTCTCCCCTGGTTGGTTCTAGCACATGCTGAGTAAGGAAGCTATCCTGAATTAAAAATAGAAATTGTTGGTCCTCACCCCCTGTACTCTCTAGAGATTTTCATTGCATGTGTACATGGTTAAAATCTCCCATTATGAAACATTCCCCTTTACTAACTTCCTTTATAGAATTTTGTGTTATCCTCTTCGTTTATGTTTGGACTTCGGTAAACTAATCCAATAGTTAATTTTGAATTTCCTGAAACTATTTTGCACCAAACAGCTTCATCGTAATCTGTTTCCCTTTCTGTTGTTTTGTAACTCAGCGTTATTTAACTCAGCGTTATTTAACACTACGTTACACAGCTCTAGTGGCCTTCAAAGTAACATTATCAAAGTTAAGTCATTCAATAATACATTCAATTATCTATGTCTTAAGTAGCCATTAGCATTGTGGTATGTTTGTAATTTAAAATTATTCAATTAACCTTTCAGGTCTCTACACGGCTCTGGTCGTTTTCAGTATGTGCGGCAAGTTCTGCATCTCTGCCACATTCGCCGTCATCTACTGTGTACTCAGCAGAACTGTTCCCTACTGTCGTCAGACAAGTCGGGATCGGATCGTCTCGATGTGTGCCCGCGTTGGCGGACTCGTACAGCCACATTTCGGTCGTCTTTTAAGTAATTCCTGATCGACAGTGTCATAGGGACACTCAGACCAAGCAACACCAATATCGAGCTCTTCCAAGTGTCCGGTGAATGTAGTATATCGTCCGGTTAAAGCACAAGCACTGTCTCACAGTAACTCTTACGTGATATATTAATCAGGAAATTTAGCGAGAGTCCACGGTAACTCTGTAAGTGATATATTAACCAGGACATTTAGTGAGAGTCAACTATAACTCTGTAAGTGATATATTAACCAGGACATTTAGCGAGAGTCCACTGTAACTCTGTAAGTTATATATTAGCCAGGACATTTTGTATGACTGGGTAACCACTAATGACAATTTGAATATTCAGTATAATTGTAACATGTGGTATTTTGTGATATTTTGTATTAGTTTGTACCTATTTACTTCTGTACTATATATGTCCTGTACTGTGTATGTCTATGCAGGAAACAGAAGTGCAGCGAAGACAGCAAGACAATGGAGAAACAGTACGATATCGACAACAACACACCCTGCATGTGAAGGTGACCGGTAGATGGCAGCCTAGCACGCAGCGATCAGCATCACCCTCTTGTGGCAATAAACTCCTTTGTTGCATTACCTGTCAAGGTCGCTGTTCCACTAAAATGTCTTTGATGTTTCACCTTGGAAAGTTTGGTGATTTATTACACGAACGACTAATTGACACGTGTGTAAAACGTTAGTTACTTACGTGTATAATCAACAGCAGCAGTGGCGTATGTAGTGGAATCGTGGGCCCCTTTGGCTTTAATGTTTTAATTTGTTCTGTATTTTCCCATTGCGCCACTGCATGGTAAACTAAAGGGTGACTAAGCCCCCCCACCCCACCCCCGCCGCGACAGCGAACAGCAGTGATCTATTTTACATGTAGCAACATGTAAATCTGTAAAGGGAACTGTTTGTGCATCACGTTTTAATTGATGTTATTAAGAGTAACGCTAGAAAGTATTCATTGGACGAAATAGAAAGGTTGTAAAAGGTACGTTTTGTATTTAGAGTAACTTTGGACGCTAATTTTTCTCAGATGGTTTCTCAGTTGCAAACATAATCTCGTGGTGTATATGTTACATTGTTGTAAAATGACGTGTTGAAGTCTAGTTGTGTTGGGTAAAGTAACTTCTGTAAAAGAAGGCGGGGTTACAGTCTTGTCATTTAGGTAAGATTTGCAAATATTAGGTGCCACTGTTTCATGGGTCTATGGAATATAGTTACTTTGGTAGTTTTTTGTGCAGGTACGGTAGATGTTGTAGTTGTAGAATTGTTGTGTCTACCGAATATAATTTAGGCATGTTTGATAGTAGGTGATGTTGCTGACGCCTTCTTCCAAAGGTGTACCGATGTCTAGAAGCATCGTGTACATTATAGTTATGTTATCGCTGATGTTGTCGCTAAGTGCATGACGTAGTTATTTAAATGTTGTTGTTACTGTTGTTCAATCGTTGTGGTTAATCCCACATTAGTGTGTAGTTCATAGCACTTGCTTCAAATTCTCCCTTCCAGCTACCGTCGTACCTTTGCTGGTTTATAACCTATGCAGACCCTGTTGTAATATAATCTGTGCTGCATATCTTATGTATCAGCAGAGGTAGCATAGGTTACGCAGACTCCGCTGGTATATAATATGTGCTGCATAGCTTATGTACCAGTAGAGGTAGCATAGGTTACGCAGACTCCGCTGGTATATAATCTGTGCTGCATAGTTTATGTACCAGCAGATGTTGCATAGGTTATGCAGACTCCGCTGGTTAAACTCCAACGAGTACAAAATTGTCTGGCACGTGTGGTTCTCAGGGCGCCTCGGTTTTCACCGTCACTACCACTACTTAAACAGTTACACTGGCTTCCAGTTTCTTATCGAATTAATTTTAAGCTGTCCACTCTTGCATATCGTGCTCTATCTACACAACAACCATTCTACTTGGCTAGTCTCCTGCATCTTTCAAATATCCCTAGGCAGCTAAGATCATCAGTTTCACAACAACTTATTGTACCTAAAACAAAACTTAACCTGGGTAAACGTGCCTTCTCTGTCGCTGCGCCTAGGGTCTGGAATGAACTCCCTATCGCTTTGAAAACATCCGAAACTATTGCTATTTTCCGAAAAAAACTCAAGACATATCTATTCCAAATTGCATTCCCACCATAAATGTTCGGTTGTCCCTCGTTCTGATACTGACTTTTGCGCGTCCTTGTTTACGATTACGCCTACTGATTCTGTTTTGTTGCGCCTCTGAGCTCAGGTTCCTGAGGATATAGGCGCCATAGAAGTCAATTATTATTATTATTATTAGTATATAATGTGTGCTGCATAAGCTATATACCAGCAGAGGTAGCACAGGTTATGCAGACTCCGCTGGTATATACTATGTGCAGCATAGGTTATGTACCATATAGGCTATGTACCAACAGAGGAAGCGTAGGCTATGCAGATTCTGCTGGTAGATACCCACTGCACACTGATCCGCAGCGACCAGTGTTGGTTTGCATGCTGTCTAGACTTGACAGTTCGTTTCAAACTTCTCGCAACGGTTTTTTACATTCATCCCCTCCAGACGACTGCTGCATGGTGTGTAGGCAACAGGCGCGTACATGTCTCGTAAACATTAACGTCCGTGGTACATAGACTGACAAGCACCGTTTACTTTCCACGTTGGTGAATTTCAACGCTGCGTTGATGCGTTTCTTATTATGTTGTCTTTCGTCTTTGGCAAATAGAGGCGTTTTGTTGTTAACAGTTACGACATATTGAAATATCAGCGTCGAGTAAAGTGTGTGCGTGCGTGCGTGTGTGCTGTGTGGGGGGGGGGCGGGTTTAACAATCTATTTGACAGTATGTCTTATTGTCCGTCTGTCTGTCTCTCTCTCTCTCTCCCCCCTCTCTCTTTCTCTCCCTCCCTCTCTCTCTCCCCTCCCTCCCTCCCTCACTCCCCCCTCCCTCTTTCCCTATCCACTATCTGATATAGAACCCAAGTGTCGCCCTATCCACTATCTGCAGAACCCGAGTGACCCACTTCCTCGGCGTCACAGACCCCAGACCGCCAACACATTTCGACGCTACTTATACTAAGATAATCGGAGGTGAGTGACCGGCTTCAACACTTGTTATGATGTCTTGGTTGCAAAATGCTGCGTCTCTGATGACGGATATGTCGTGATATATTTTGGCAGATGTATGATGGCGCTCGACGTTGTTGGCGTGGGAACAGTCGTCGTATAAAGCTCGACATTAAGTCGGATCAGGTCAACACTCTGCTGCTAATTAAAGCGTCTTGCCCCATCACTGGGTGCAAGGCGGTCCATAATCCCCTCTGGTGTTCGCTTATATGAACGAACTAGTGCCTGAAATTAAAGTTTGGGACGCTCAGGGTTTTATATTTTGCGTACGTGATGGGGGACCGTTTTTCCTCCAGGGGCCATATACTATTACGATAGTATCGCTGCAGCTGTATGACTATTATAATAAGGTTGCTCTATTTGAAGATTGCTGATGCTACGTCGATGGATATATTAAATTATCCAATATGGTAGAAAAAGAAACATGCTTTGTTATTGTGCCTATCAATAGTTCATTGCACCATAACCATCGATAATTCAATTAACTATTGATAGTATTGCATCGCTACATCGACTGTTGCGAAGCATCGATAGTTTGATGCGTTGTTACAGCCGTAGTGTCCTACATGTAGCCTGTGGGTAAATGAAGGTGATACATTATCCGACTACGTACTTTTTTCAATAATGTTTTCACATGCATGAACAATTCAACGAGTGTCGTGTCTGTTTGATAGACAGATTCAGAGTGAATGAATTCGTAAAACTTTATAAAAAAAAACTTGCACGTTTCTCTAATGGAAGGGATTACTACTTAAAATGAGGTCAAGACATGCATGTTTCTCAAGTTGGGCCCGTTTGGCGTTTCTTGAACTTGGTGCAATGCACTTAGATGACCGTAGGACATTTTGTGGCAGGTTGGTTGTCTATACTGGACCTCTTTTGTCGGTAATTGTTTTAGAACGGGTCAGAGACCGGTCCTACTTTAGGACTAACTTGCGTTATCTGTATTTACGGTTCAGTATATGGTAAAACTACATTAGGCAGTAAAAATGTATGTACATAATTTTGTATTGTTGTTGCTCTCCTCCTTTTCCTTGTGATCCCGGGTGAGGCTGGCACCAATAATGGTCGTCGATGTTTGTTTCCCCTTCTTCTTCATCAATATTCCCATTTTACTACCGATTCCTACAATCGTCTCCACTCCCCTCTACCCCTCGCCCTCATTATCCACTCCCCTCTACCCCTCGCCCTCATTCTCCACTCCCCTCTACCCCTCGCCCTCATTCTTCACTCCCTCTACCCGTCGCCCTAATTCTCCACTCCCCTCCCACTCCCACTAAATCTTTCTTCACGCAGTCCTCCCATCTCAGTCTCGGTCTTCCTCTTCTCCTTCTGCCCTCCTCTCTAAGCGCATCCGCTCTCTTCATCAATCGTACCCCTTCCATTCTTTCTTTTCCATGTCCAGCCCACTTTAGCCGGCTCCTCACCAGCTTCCTCGTGAGACTCTCTCTCACACCAACTTCCTCCCTCAGCTCCTTCATTCTTCGCTTTTCGATTCTTTTCATTCCCGCAATTCTTATCACCCACTTAAGTTGACTCCATATCTTCGTCATGTTTTAGCAAGACGATTATGTAGCAACGTTACATCAATCCCCGGTCTCCGCTATATATTTAGGGTCACACTATTCATACATCACTTTCTTGTTTTCGCAGTTATGGCTATTATGTGTACCTCGAAATGTCAGTTTGGACGCAGTTATATTCGACTTGTTTATATCATTTGAACACAATCCAGTTTCTGCCAGTAAAGCGAGTTCAACGCGCAATAAGAGATTAGGTTACAGGCGCGGCCAGTGCCGAGCAGCAAACCCCTCGAACGTCTGACGTCACGTGGTAGTCCAGCTTTTTCCGGAATTTACCGGCAAAACACGAATGATGAGCTCACAATGAATTGTGGGCTTATTTTCTGCTCGCGTTTCAACATGGTTCGTTCCGAGTGCAACAGTTAGAAGTGCCAAGTGCACATAAAACGGTAGATCTACTGCGTTTCTGGATGTGGAGGAGGTATATTAAAATCTGGCGCCGGAGTTGCGAGTGGTGTGTGTGGATGGGGTTCCCCTATTGGTGACAGAATAATTGTGCAATTGTACGATATATTTGCGTAATTTCGGTGCTATTTCGGGTGCATCTTCTATGTAAAATTGTATTTACGGGATTGTTTACCTCGAAAGCGGTAAATCGTGAGATTATGTAAATTGTTTAGAAAAATCTGTAGTTCAGTGTCGGTACATGCACCAGGTCCACCTCAACAACGTACCACCCCCCCCCCCCCCCACTCCCCATCAACTTCACTCACAAAGACACCTATGGTGTTGGTTAACTCATATTCTTTGTCAATATCACGCGTCTCGATGTTAGTCTTTCACGCTCTCGGCAAAGGTGCCACATAAAAAATGTGTACCAGAATGCCCCCCCCCCCGGGTAGACTTAGCTCGTCTACGACACATCCCCCCGTCAACTTCACCCTCCAAAAAAACTATGATGTTGGTTAACACTTGGTTATCTCAGCCGCCTCGTAACAAGTTTACCTTGTCAGTGTAACCCTATACGCGGTCTTCGCGCTTACGCGTTGTAACGTCGAGTCAGTATGTAAACGACTGTTTGCCATCCGTACGTGAAGGTGCGAGTGGGACGCGAGCCGAGGTTTTATTGAAGTCTCTAGCGCGGCCGCGGTTCGTCGATATTAATCAGCGACATCGC
Organism: Lamellibrachia satsuma; assembly: GCA_033239005.1. Lineage (NCBI taxonomy): Eukaryota > Metazoa > Annelida > Polychaeta > Sabellida > Siboglinidae > Lamellibrachia > Lamellibrachia satsuma. The sequence continues at coordinate 5,577,451 of BSQZ01000043.1, read as the reverse complement.
TACTAGAGTGTTTCAGCAGAAGGGTTGCAGCCACACGGTAGGTCATACACACGTCTACATAATAACGTAGTTTGTGACTGTCTGCCTGCCTGCCTGCCTGCCTGCCTGCCTGTGCCTGGAATATTACGTAATTCGTAACAACATTATGTACAATTACCAGCACCGTTATTCGTGTTTTCTGCAATTGTTGCAACTCCCGTGATCTATGTCAAACGCCCACATATGAAAGCGTCAATTATATATGATTTTTGGGGCATTGACTTACAAAAATTGTCTCGCTAAACCTATCGTAACATTCAAATTGACATAGAGTAAATTGAGGCATAACGCCCATGTTTCAATCTATCACTCTGTTGCGTGGAGAAATTGAATCAAAGATGTCTACCTTTGCATTGTTGTCGTTGTCGTTGTCGTTGTTGTTGTTGTTGTTTCCGTGCTGTTTGTGTTACCTATCATGAGAAAATAAGCTAGCTATGAGACATTTTGAGAGAGTGGTCAAAAGGGGCGTTTTGCCCCATGGGTTGATACAAATAATATGAAAACAACAACATATGCCGTTATATAAATAACACGCTGGTAGACATTTTCAATTGAATTTCACCGTGCAAGAAAGTGTTAGGGTGAAACCTGGAAGTCGTGCCCCACCTTACTCTATAATTACGTGTGCCGCGAGTATTACTAGCAATGTATGCATACCTCTGCATTCTGTTCACGTTCTCGGTTGCGGACGTGAAAGACGAAGAAAAAACAACGATAAATGAACACAAGTTTTAATGATTCAATCTCGACTCCGTCTTTTTTAGGATGGGTAAAGCTAAAACGTTAACTGGGCAACTACGAACATATCCCTTTCCTAATTTAAAACTTATAGTCTTTATACCACACTGGCTTCTTCACCAAGCGTCCGCTTTTAGTGGTTGCATTTATTTGGTCTTGTGGGTCACTGTTAACGGTCTGATGATCGACTTCCACTGGGCTAGCTTGTGGTGGCAGGCTGGCAGACGGATGATAGACATCTACGGGTACTGCTTGTAGTACCACGCTAGTGGTCGGATGGTCGACATCCTTTGGATGTGGTATCATGGGACAACGCTATACGATCTGTCGGTCAGTTGTTTCAAAACCTTTGAGCGATCTTCCACTTTTGTTTGTGAGAAGTGAAGTCCCTCAAGAGTACACTGGTACCTTCCATTATCAGAGATAAGTCTCTCGCTCTCTTGTTTAGTGGTACTGCGTTTTCTCGCTACAAACTGTAAACAGTGGAAACACATTTGGGACAGTTACGAAATTGTATCTCATCTGACACAAACGTCCAATGAGTATAGAGTGGCAACGTTCATCACATGTGTTAGGCAAGATGCCTTAGACGTATACAATGAACTCCCATTCGAGACTGAGGAGGGGAGAACTGACATGAACACTATGTTGACTCTGATGGAAAACACCGTGTAGGCGAAACGAATGTCATATATGGGAGATACGCTTTCAACAATCGCATGCAAGAAACACATGAAACTGTCGACGCATATGCAACTGCTCCTCGATCCTTGGCTAAGTCATGTGACTTCGGTAGTCTGAAAGACGATCTCATTCTCGACAGAATTGCATGTGGCATACGAGACAATATTATGAGTGAGAAAGCGACGGCTGCAAGATTCATCACTCACTCTAAATAAGTGCTTGGACATCTGCAGAGCAGTGGAATCGACAGATACTAAGATGAAACCGATGTCGGGCGAAGAAGTGCACGCATTCAGTCAGGCCGCAGACAAAAAAACAATCGTTCAAAAAGAAAACTCTGCGGACACAAGCATGCGAGACTGCGTGAGAAATGCCCAGCATGGGGTAAAGAGTGTAAACTGTGCAAATCAAAGAATCGTTTTGCCAGCAAGTGCAGAAAATCACAGAGAGGGCGAGTACAACATAATGTTCACCAACTACAAAATGACTCTGAAGACGAGATCTTGACGGTAGAAGAGAACACTGCAACTCTGAAGTCGAAGATATTCGCTCTGATGACATTAGCGGGCAAGAGCGTGCGTTTTAAAATCGACACTGGCGCCACCTACAATGTGATCTCGAAAGCTGAACTACCAACGAATGCAACTATCAACGCGTCTACCAATGTACTAGCGCTCTACAACAAAAGCACAATGACATATCTTGGTAGTACAGAAATACGCTTGACAAATGCAAAGAACGGTGCAAACAATAAAATTAACTTTGTTGTGGTAAATGCGAACATGACTCCAATAATCGGTTCGATATCAGTACAGCAGATTGATCTACTCAAAATACACCATCACAATCTGCTGAAAGTCGACATTGAAACTCCATTGACAAAGACGTCAATGCTTGCGTCTTACAAAGACGTGTTCACTGGAGATGGCGAAATGGATGGCAAACTGCACCTAGACGTCGACGAGTCAGTGAAGCCAATCATACTACCACCGTGACACGTACCAGTGGCACTGATACAACCACTGAAAGATGAACTCATGAGACTATAGGAGAAAGCAACCATCAAAGAAGTAAACACCCCTACTGACTGGGTGTCAAACATGGTCACAGTGAAGAAGAAAAGTGGGAAGATAAGGTTTTGCATAGACGCAAAGCCGTTGAACAAAGCGTTGAAGCGAAGTCACTACATGCTTCCCGTGATAGAAGATATCATCCCAGAACTCGCTTCAGCAAAAGTCTTCACAGTGTGCGACGTGAAGATTGGATTCTGTCACTTTGAACTAGATGAAGAGTCCAGACGCCATACAGACGGTACAGGCACTGCCGAATGCCATTTGGTATATTACCTGCGCCAGAGTACTTTCAACAGCGACTGCATCAGGCACTTCAGAAGATCCCTGGTGTGTTCGTGATCGCTGACGACATTTTCATGGCAGGATGTGGTGAAACAACCGGTGACGCAGAGACGGATCACGACATCAAGATGGCACAGCTCCTAGACAGATGTCGTACCAACAACATCAAACTCAATAAAGACAAGTTACACTGGGAGGGTAGTGAGGTGGCGTACATGGGCCATCTGATCATCACCGAGAGCCTGAAACCGGATCCTGCGAAACTACAGGTGATAGCTCAATTGCCTCAACCAGACGACACGAAGGCAGTGCAGCGCCTAATGGGAAAGATAAACTATCTTCAAAAGTTCGCTAGGGGAATGTCAAACATCACTCAGCCACTAAGAGAATTAACCAAAAACAGAGTGACTTTCTCTGGGAAGAATCAGTGCATGGAGCAGCGTTTGAGAAGATCAAACAGATGTTGTAACAAGCGTATGCCTCCAGAGCACTGACATATGCAGAAGGGAGGTATGCGCAAATTGTGAAAGAAATGTTGGCTATCATCTTTGGGTTGGAGCGTTTCGACCATTACGTATACGGAAGACCTGTCTTGGTAGAATCAGGCCATGAACCACCTGAGATGATCCACAAGAAGGCCTTGCAGGCAGCACCTAAACATCTGCAGAGAATGCTTTTGCGAGCGCAAAGATACGACATGAACATAGTCTACAAGAAAGGTCAGCACATGTACATTGCTGATACTCTCAGCCGAGCATACCTTCAAGGAAACGACCAGTGTGAAGCCGTAGAGGAGGAGCTCGAAACGGTTCACATGGCCGACTACCTGCCTATCTCAGACGGCAGACTCAAAGAGATACAACGCAACACAGAGTCAGACGACACACTAAAGACGTTGAAAAATGTCATTCTGCAAGGGTGGCCCGAGAACAATCGGCTACCAGCGATGACAACGCAGTATCATGGCATACGGTACGAACTGGCAGTACAAGATGGCATCATGTTCAGAGGAAATCGATACCATCCATCGATACCATCCTCACAGCGAATCGCAATACTGGAGAGAGGCTACACGAGTCACACTTACATTCGTTATCAAAACTGTTTTGCTCGTCTAGTTCTCGATATCAGACTGATAGCATTGGTTGCTATGCCCATTTTGGGAACATTTCAACTGAATTTCAACGGAAAAGGAATGCGGACATGCTCTACCAAGTACCAGTGAAGTGCGTAGTGGTGCGCCAAAATTCTGCAAATTTGGTGTGCCGGCACGAAACTCTACACAATAACAGCCTGTTGCATTGAAAGTGTTGAATTGTAGTGGTTTGGTGAGGAGGACGTAGACATTCATTGCTCTCCCAAAGCAGCACTGGTGTCTTGGACACTAAAGATCCCTTTGGGCAGCTCTGTGAGTAGTTAAAGGATGTCTAGTGTGTGGGTAGGCGCATAAACAGATGCGTGTGTCTTTTAGTGTCATGACTCCGAGTAATGGATGTATCATTACATAGAAGAACTCACGAGGGTTTCAATACAAACACATTTATGCATGCATTTAATTATAATAATTTTTTTCTCAAAACGAACTTTTTTTACGGGAGGTGTACGTTATGAAACGTGACAGGGGGTTGGGGGCCTTTAAAAAGTAAACAAAAATAGCGTCACGTACTTTATGGTTAGCTCCTTATACGAGGTCAAACTGAAAGGCAAATTGCCGATATTTATCAAAGTTTTCATATGCGATACAAACGTGGATATATTTTATAATGCACGTCAGTTTTAAGACGAATACGCATTGGTCTTGATGTAGTCGTACTGTAAACATTATGAACATTCTAACATATGTCATACCCTAGTCGGGCGAACTGGCTTTCGTCTGCGGGCGATATGAAACACAACTAATGTACGGTTGCTATGCCTATCCAAAATCGACATTTACCGCCATTAGAGAGTATGACGAGCCGAACTATATCATATTCCTCTAATCTTCTGATACTGCCGAGAGAGGCTGCAACTAGCTACAAGGTTCGCCGCCAGATGTTGATGGCACAGCTTTTTATAGGTCCTGTATTTATCTACACGGCAAAAACAACACTCTGTCAAAGACACTAATACAAAGCCGCGATCTACTTACGCAACGTCAACACAACTTATACAATACGATGCGCTTACAGTAGGATGACAGAGAAAATAAAAACAGGGAAGTGTGAAAGAGAAACGAAAAAGAGGAATACTAAGATAGATTTGGCGCATTGACATCAAAGACTAAACAGACACGAATCTCATCGAGGCAACCCAGAACAGAGACATACTGTGGAGGTTGGTAGCTTAGTCATCCAGACGGGCGCCTCAAACGGTAGTCTCGGTCTATGGACAAGTGAGTGAGTTAAAAGGAGCGGTGTGCACATTCATCTCCATTGCAACAATATGTTGCAGTTCAGGAGCTTTGAACGACAACCAATAATCGCTCCTGTCTGTGTACGCTGCAAATTAAGCTCTCTCATGCGGCTAGCTAAGCTGAATGAGTACGCATTTGTGATAGGGTCATACTCCTTTGTTGACAGATCACGTTTGAACTGACGCAGTGTTCAACGCCTTTAAAGTGAGCTTCTTGAGAGACTGGTCGCCACAAGTTGATCGGTCCTCACTCAGCCCGCAGCGATGTTGTTCGATGCCATTCTCAAGGAGATCGGGGAGTTTGGACCGTGGCAGATGCTACTCTACCTGTTGCTGGGTCTCGTTGGAATACTAACAGGCAAGTCTAAATGTATGTAGATCGTTATGTTGTGTTACACTGTGGAATTATTTAGACGATTATATAGCATCACCCGAGTTACCCGACGTTGCACGGGACAAACAGGCAACCACTGCTAGAACTTACAACTCTTTGCACTACCCAGACAGGTGTTGGTCGTTCAATGCCGTGGCAATTACATCTTGACGCCACAAAATCATGGACAACTGCATAAAGTTGCCAACAATACGTAATATCCCCACCACCGTGGAATTTCGAGTATTGTTTAATGTACGAACCATCTCCACCCCCTCCCCCCAGCCCATCTACGTCAGTCATGCAAAACTGACGTAGATACGAGGGAACATACAAACAGAGTCACACACTACTTAAAGCTTAGTGACGATCCAGCATCTCAAAAATTATATAAGATGTATTTTCTTGAATGGTACAAATTCCTTAGCTTAATTGTAGCGCAAGTCAGGTTACTTTGAAATTTGCTGTTAATACGTGCATGTTGGGGAAAATGCTTCAAAGGTGATGCATTTTGTAAGTAGAGGAAGCTGGGGCTTGATTGACGCACTGGTGGCACTGGTGGCACTGGTGGCACTGGTGGCACTGGATCCAGTCATTTGTTGGCAGATCTTCAAACTTCATTGTATGTGCCGGACATCTTGTCTGTCTTCATCCGTTTAAGCGCAAGTTGTCCTGATAGGTAGACCCACCTTTTTCACACTTTATTTTATTTTCCTAAATCCTGCCAACTTACATATCATATATCGGACTGTGATTCGCATTGTACTCAACAATGTGATAATTAAATATGTTACGAACATATATATATATATATATATATATATACATATATAATTATATACTATAACAGCTATATATATATATATATATATATATATATATATATATATATATATATATATATATATATATATATATATATATATATATATATATATATATATATATATATATATATATATATATATATATATATATATATATATATATATATTTGTTACTGTGTTGTTAATGCATTATGTGTAATAATACATTATTCGTTTTACTGCAAAACTGCAGTGTATTTGACTGAGCTGAGTGGCTAATACATTTGTCTTACCGGCTACATGGTATTGATTGCTGAAAGAGCGATAATTTGCATAATATGCGTCATGATTGTTTTCAATAAGGCGAAATACCACATTTGTGATAATAAAGAATTCGTCTCTCATATTCTTATCTTCGTAGGCGTACAGTTATCACCTATGCAAGAACGTATTGTTTTGTAAATGTTTTCTTATTTTTTTCTTCCTTTTTTTACTTATTTTTCAATGTATTCTATCAGATTTATTACAAATATATTGTTATCGACCAAATTACAAATACAAATAAATGATAACTGATGAAACCTTCCCTTGTATACAGGTGATATTGAACAAAATTGTCTAAATAATGTTTTAGATATCAATAATAATAATAATAATGAAAGCACTGAACTGCCATTGATACGCCGATCTTCATATTATGATTTTGAAAAATTGTATTCAGTAGCCAAAAACAATAATAAACATTTCAGTATTCTAAGTTCTAACATACAATCAATTAATGCAAAGTTTAATGAACTCGAGGCATTTGTAAATGACTCATCTTCCTTACATTTAGTATAGTATGTCTCCAAGAGAGCTGGTTATCTGATATGGTTGATTTATCATTAATACAATTAAGTAGATATGACTGTGTATTCCAAGGAAAAAGCTGCAACAATGAAGGTGGATTAATAACATATATATATATATATATATATATATGTTAAAAGTCAATGAGGAATGAATGTCTTCTGAAATATATGAGAAACTAGACATAAGTCCAACGGCTGACAAAAACTATACACATAACTTTATAACATTATCCTCGATGAAATCAATCAAGCTAAAAATAAATGTATGATGAGTAATTAGTGCAATTTAATAAGTATAAACATAAAAGGTCTACGTAACTCAATGTTTGCTAGCCTCAATACGACACACAGATAAACTTTACAAGCAATTAAAATTAACAAATCCTGATTCTTCAGAATATGAAATGTTACTGATTAATCTAAACACATACAATGTTATATTGAAAAGGAGCTTTCGCATAGCAAAGCGATCATATTTTGAAACACGTTTTAATCAATTAAAATTTGGCAAAAAAAATACTTGCAAAAACAATTAATGAAATCCTGTCTAAAAGTAAAACTAACAAATCATATCCTACATATTTTAAAGAATCGAATTATATTATGACAAATAAATAGGAAATTGCAAACAAATTTAACGCATTCTTATTAATATAAGGAATCATCTGGCAAACAATATTAAATACAAAGGCTTCCATGATCATTCGATTTATCTAAATCGAAAAGTTAAATCTGTTTTCAAATTTAACAAAATTGAAGAGAATAATAAATAATCTACCCAAAAATAATAGTTGTGGATTTTATGGTTTTACCACCAAGCTACTAAAATTAATTGATTCTGCAATATCTAAATCTTTATCATTATCAACAAACCAAGGAGTATTCCCCGATAAATTACACATTGCTAAGGTAATTCCAATTTATAAAGAGTATGAGCCATTATTATTACATACCCATATCTCTTCTGCTAGCTATCTCAAAAGTACTGAAAAAATTATGTTTTATCAGTTGCCATCTTATTTAAAAGACTCCAAGCTTTTTTTGACCATCAATATGGTTTTAAATAAAAATGTTATTATAAATATTTACATAGCAATTTACCAGTTTATTTACAAAACTGGAGAATAATCTTCAACTATGACATACATAATTATGATACACGAATCAAGAATGAAATATATACTTATAAAACTAAACACGAATTTGCAAAGAAATGTCTTCGGCATAATTTACCATTTTTATTTAATAATATTCCCGCTATAGTTAAAATAAAGTTTAATAAACACAGCTTACAGGGATTTGCTCTGTACGCAACACTTAATTTTTTTACAAAATTATCAAGATTCATGCACAAGGCAAAATTGCTACATATGTATTCAAACACACATAATCAAGGGATAATATTAATACACGAACGAACATGCAAACACAAACACACACACACACACACACACACACACACACACACACACACACACACAAGCACGCGCGCGCGCAAACAAACACACACAAATTAATGTTATTATCTGAAGGGGTCATGCGTAAAACTGAGCAGGTCAAACCGACCTTTTGCGCACGGAAACTGCATCTATAGCAGTTCCGGTTGTGATGTAGGCTAAAGTAATCGTTGGTGTAAGAAGTAAGCTCTATTTAGTTTCCTATTTTTATGATTTATCTTTATGGCATTATGTACGAATGAGGCCATCTCTAATAGGAATAAAGATGGCCTCGTTCGTTCGTTGTGTTGTGCCACCGTTTGCTAGACATTAGCACCGACAAGGCAAACACATAGTTGCTTGCTGACTGGTGCAGTTTCAAATATTGAACGTAACTATGCATGCACTACACGTCACCATACCTGATCTAACTTACAGTTTGTGTTGCTCATACACGTGTTTTGGCTTGGTTCCAAGTCCAGTTTCATTGTCTTGGATGACATATGTTTACATATGTTGCGTTTCATTCCGCTGATTGACATGTACTTAAACTAGGGTTTCAGAACATGAGTATCACGTTCCTGGGCGGTGACATGGATAACTGGTGCCATGTCCCACAACTGGCCAACCTCAGTGAAGACCAACAGCGCTACATCAGTATCCCATACGACGCTGCTGAAGAACAGAAGTATAGTCAATGCTACATGTATGACCTCAGTTACAGGTACGATAATATCATGCAGCGCTATTGCCGCTGGTAGTAAACGTACAACTTAAGATATACATTTGCAGTCTCGCGAAGTGCGTGAGCGTGAGCGCGCGCACGCCCACAAACATACACCGTGAAATTCAACCAAATGACATCTCTCCATAACCAGAGCGGATGTTTTACGTTTCAGTGGTTATAACACCGAACATTTTATCCACTGGAATCGCAGCACAGACATTGCAATGAAGACACCAACAAAGAAATGTACGACGTGGCAGTACGATCAGTCCATGTTTATCTCGAGTTACGTCAGTGCGGTGAGGTTTTTATATGGCTTTAAATGTTACATTTCATACACACACACACACACACACATATATATATATATATATATATATATATATATATATATATATATATATATATATATATATATATATATATATATATATATATATATATATATATATCATTCAATGAAATGCATGCTGGTGCAAGTAAATAAGCAAACTTCCGTTTATCAGACTAATTAGAACAGGTGTAGCATTGCCTGTCATTGAGGTTTA